>JASVEL010010167.1:0-23787 GCA_032618575.1 Nicotiana noctiflora
GCACGAAATCCAAGAGTCGCCAATCGAATCTGATAAGGCACGAGACATTTCAGTACCTCAGGAACTCGTGTAATAATGGCGGTGAGCACGAAATGACACTGTGATATTAAATGACATTTCAGTTTCGAAACCGTTGCAACGATCCATAGGAATCGACAAAATGCCGCCATTTTGTTATAAATCCAAGATATGTAGCTAAGGAATGAAGAATCGCAAGCCATATTTCTCACGAATTCGTAATAACCATGATCCGTCTATTAAGCCCGCAGAGGATGACCCTGATAGACGGAGGGACTAACTGTATTGGTTAAAATCTGACTGTCACGACCGAGTTGACCAACGTCCCGCCTGAATAATCGGGCAGTGAAAAACAATGTAACCCACTCCATATCTCCTCCCCGACATCGACGAACCGGCAACGACGATGCTTAAAGGTACGTCTAAGGCACATTAGAGGCAAGAGAACATGGAGCCCAGCAAATGGCAAGGGTGCCATAACTATATATAACAAGGGAGAGCTTTCAACTAGGGGGTTGCGCCTTTTATCTCTCCCGATAGCTGAACAACTCTCTCCTATTATTCATGATAGAAATCTATGAATTTCGTGGAATATATGTAAATGGGTTTCCTCATCGATTGATGGAAAACATGCATCAAATCTCAATAAAATCATATATCCTCTCTTCATCTTGTGTGTGATATATGGTGTTTAGCTCTTTGATTTGGGATTTATTATGTCTGATTAAGATTTACCCCTCCATCATTAATTGATTTGCTCTAAAAGATTTTAATAATTTAGGATTTATTAGGTCTGACTAAGATTTACCCCTCCATCATTGATTGATTTACTCTAAAAGATTTTAATAATTTTTGAGTCAAATACTAAATCCACGAAATATTAATAAATTGAGGCATGCGTGAAAAAAATAATTGAGGCATGAAAAGTGCATGTACCTCGTAGACAATCAACTATCCCGACCAATAATTAACAAATTTGTGGCATATATATCTTGCAATCTATGTCGGCCTCCTAAGAAGTGAAAGCTTAATTGTAATATTAGTAAAAGAATTTCTTCCATATGGCATTGGCATGGTTACTTCCAGTATATTAACACAGCAAAATTAAATTATAAAAAAATAAAATAAAAAACGAACACAGCAAAACATCAAATGTCATCATGTATTTTGTCGAATGGTCAATGGCGTGCATGGCCCTTTATCCTTGTAGAAGAAGTAAAAAAAAAATGAATTAATTGTATATGATGGTGTAATTTAATCTAGGAAATGATCCAAATTTATTCTTGTATTTTACGAAAGGGATAGCTTTGTCATCCAACTTATTCATACGTTTGAAGTTATAAATGACCAAATATCTAACTAGAAAGATTTATAGATATTTTTTACATTATTGTTATATATTTAAAACCACATCCGAAAAAAAAAAACAAATATGTATGTGATGACGAAATGAGTTATCATGATTATAATAAGTGACCGACCATGGCCCCCCAAAAAACCCTAGAAAACCCTTTAACAGTTATTGTAAATTATATATGTGGCCAAAAAGGGACAAGGACATGACCTAATCACCCAAATAGAAAGTTTCAACTCCTATTATTATATATCATCCAATGATTTGAGCTACGTTTATTTTGTCTATCTCACTCATTGCCTATACATCTTAAGACCAGAAAACCAATAGATATAGTTACACATTCCTTTGGTTAATTTATATTTTTATTTGTTTCTTTATTGAGTAGTCCTTTTCTTACCAAGCTCATAAGGAGACAATAATAATGACAAGGATTATTAATCAAATCAAGAAAAATCTTTATGCAGATGACTTCTTTTTCCTTCTTTCTTACTATTTTTCTTAACTTTTAGTACTATATATTCAAAGCTTTTATTGGGGTCCATTAAATATTGGTCATACTTATCCTTTTCTTACCTAATTTTGTTTTCAATTTGTTGTAGGAGATTTCCTAGTAAGACTCCATTGAGCTTAGATGTCTTTAATTTACCTTGTCAATCAATGTAAAGGTACTTTGTTTTTTTTTTTTTTTAATCTTTTTTTTTAATATTGACTTTGTCAAGAACGCAATTTAATATATAAAATAGTCATACTAAGGTCGCTGAAAACGTGGATTTGTTTCAAACGTGAAATTTTGACACTTATAGGTCGAAAATAATATAGTAATCGAGAGAGAGGTTTCTTTCAAAGAATTAAGAAAATATTTTAACCGGAAAAAGAAATTAATAAAGCAAGAATTGAAGAATATAGTATTTCAATATTTACATACGACAAATCTTTGCCCACATCATCAAAGAAAAAATAAATATAAAATTGCAATCAAAAGCAATGCTTAAAGTAGCATCATAATACAAAGTAATTTATTATAGTGATACTTTATATCATCTTATCACAACCTTTTCGGTAAAAAAATGCATGAAAGCAATAGCAGCCTTCAGTTTAGGATAAGACTAAGGTTGCATCACTAAAAAGGATGATTTTCAAGTATATGACATATACAATGCACATTCATTTGATCAATATTTTCCAATAGCTATTCTTTTAAAATGTATGAAAAAATTAATTATCAAAAAAATTTAGTGGTTAGTTATTAACTGAATTTATTTTCTGAAAATAATAAAAAGTATAATAATGGAACATTCCCATGACTTGCATGATATGCAAGATTTGGATTATCTTTTAAATTAATGTCAAATTATGTTATAGCTATCAACCTTACATTATTCTATTTACCTAACATTCCAATTACTAAAAGAAAAACATAAGTAGTTTTCCCACGACATTTCATTATTATTACGACAGATTTTCATTCTTTTAATAAATATATCTACAAAAGCCTGAGACATATCAACTTCTCTAGGGTTGCATGAGATACCAAATTAAGGTTGTCGGTGTTGTATTTATTATGTTGTACAAATTTGATATAAAAATTAGTAAACCTCCTGATTTTCCAATATGATAGAGGTTTCCTATATTACGAATTTTTTAGTAAATATGGAACAGATAATATATTTTTTTTAAAAATGCAAACTAATGGAGTGGTGGACAGCTTGAGTAATTACTAATTAGTGATACGCTCTATAATTCTTTTCTAAATACACATATATTTTATATATTAATGGGGTGGTGGCACATTCTACACGCAATTGGTAATGATTTATGATTTGAAGAAGAAAACTTATTAGACGTTGAAAATGTGGAGAAGGCGTTGCCCATTTGACCAACATACTCCATTGACACAAAATTCAAACCACATTCTTATCCGTTGAATACCATGAGAAAATAATGATTTTTAAGGTTGATGTCTGCAGCCACCGAACAATCAATATTTTATAAAAATGGTAGCTAAAATGTCAAAGATTTTATAGGAGTGGTTGGATGGGAATAATTATTCATATGATTACTACATTATTCTTTAATCTTTTGGCCATTATAAGTTTTTTTTTTTTAATCGTAGTTTTCGGGCATCGCTTTGTGAACCCGACTAGTTATACCCACCGGGTCCTGCTATTTCAAGACGGTAACAGTTAGTTTCTCTGGCTGGAGACGTGGCCGGTTTGTAATGCCTCCGGTGGCTATGCCGGAGCTCGAATTGGCGACCTGAAGGACTTTGTCCTCATAAAGCCTTTACCAGCCGAGCTACCCCTCAGAGTTGGCCATTATAAGGTAGAGTTTTACTTTATATATATATTGACCACGTAAAAAAATATATATATTATCAAATCTCCTAAAAGATAAATACATTTAATTGTTCAAAATAAATTAAATTATAATATATTAAAAAAAAGATGATATGCTACAACAAGTTAAAATATATTGATAATGTAAAATTTTGATACAGTATTATTAATATTTACAAGTAGAATTGTTCAACGAGAATTTTGATAGGTATTTTCATAACAGGTCATGCCTTTTGTTGGGTAAGATTTTGTGATATCATTTGTACCACCAGCTTTGAATTAAAATTTGTTGCCCTGTTACGACCTGATTAAAAGTCAAGGAACTTACTATGTAAACATATTGCATTCACTGATTTATAAGTATTACAAAGGGAAAATAGAAGTTGGACTAAGAAGACTTTTAGGAGATTTCACATGTCAAATGATAAAATACATGCCTTGTAGATGAAGGAATTTGTTGAATGAGTTTGGTCTTTATCTTTTAATTTGCTTTTTTGCAATAGTCATCGAAGTGATGGCTTTGTACCACTATAGAATGTGGTGCAGTGGAAGAAACTGTTTCTTCCTTAATCACAGGTTTTGAGTTCGAGCCCTAATTATGAAAAAAAAATTTGGTAGGGAGCGCTTTCCCCATATGGAGTCCTACGCGATGTGAATCTAAATATACTCAGGCTCCGATGTCCTTACTGGATAACGGGTGGGAAAAAATAAGATATAGCTTTTTCACTTTCTTTTTTCTTCTTTACTTTTTGAATAAATGGGAATGAACTCAAAACCCAATTGCACTTCAAGGATAAGTCAACTTCTTATGGTACACTAATTATGTTATTAATAAAGGAGAAGGATTGGATGTTTCTTAGAAGGAGAAAATAGATTATGGAAAATAGCTACCACACCAAGAGAGTTGGACCACATAAAGGGAAGAAAATAGAGTAACTCTCTAGAAAAAAAATTTCTGAAAGAAAAGGATAGGTTGTGTAAACTGTGTAAGAGCATGTTCAGCTAATCTTATAAGGTGATTAAATTGATGAGAATTTTTTACAAAAGGCATTCATTAAGACCTAATTAGTAATAAATAGAAATTCTTTCCTACATTACGTGATATAGATATGTTTTACGTTATTTTATGATGTATATAGTGTATTAAACGAATTGTATTCAATAATACAACATGAAATGACGTCGCACAAACAAGGATTCCTGTAAATCATGATCTGTATTTAGGTGTATTAAGCTGTATTAAGCGGGAAAAAAGTAACGTTTCAGCGTAAATCATGGGAAGGTGAATCTGTATTTAGGTGTATTAAGCTGTATTAAGCGGTGTCATTTCACAAAAAACAGGAGTTATACCATAAATTAGTAAGAGAAAAATATTTTGTACCATCTAATAAGGCTTAAATATAGGAAAGTATTAAATTTAAATTTTTTGCTACAAAAGAAAAAAGGTTATTATATTATGTAAAATCTTAAAAAGGTATTTATATGTTATAAATAGGGTACTAACCTATTCTATAGGTGGTAAAATATCCTAAATTGATTTATAAATATTTTTCTACCATGTTTATGTGTTTAATACTTTTCCGTCAAGTTCCTGTAGGCCAAATTCCGTCAAATGTCATAAGCTGGTAACTACCTACTAATTACTTTTCAGCTTATATCACTTTTCCTTTGATCAAATTTTTTACTATTTTATCCTTGACCTTTATTCTTATTCTCAAAATACTTTTCTAATTAGGAAAGTTTTTGTTAGAATTGTTAATTGGATCAATGATTAAAACATTTTTCTGTATTTATATATGACATCAAATAATTTGCCATTCAGTTTCTTTTTTTCCCTACTCGACTCTGCAGCATTATCCTGGAATCAATTAACTGAGTCTTTTCCTTTTCTTTTAAAACAAAGTACAAGAGTCGTGTTTTGAAGGGGAAAGATACATCATCAACGTTTTGGTTTTAATTTGTTCTTTTAAGTTTTTTTCTTCGTTGTTGCTTAAATCTGAAAAACCAATTTCATGAATGACAATTACAAGTGTGGTTGATGGAATATAATTTTAAAGAGTAAAATCAGAGTTACAGAATAGCACTACCCAAAACTGAAAGTAAAAAAATCGATCATACCGCTTTTATTTCAGTATAATATTGGCACAACATACTATTTAGAAATGAAAATCGAACCAAAAGCGATCCGATGAACACTCCTAAAATATACATTACCAAGCCTGCAGTTCTATGGGCGCTAATTGGACGAGAATCCTCCGCTTGGGCACAATGTTAACAACATCCAACCTGAGCGTGCTTGGGCACAATGTTAACAACATCCAACCTGAGCGCTCTGCCAAGAACTTGAGGACGGATATGAAGATGACATGAAATCTCCAGCAGGGTGATGAGAGAGCCTACGGACCATTTAGTGAATCCTGATTGGTTTAGTTTCCTGAAACTGGATCATTTTTGTATTGCTGTTCTACCATTGGAGGTAGGAGAAGAGCAAGCCTCGTTTTGTATCTTGCAATTCGACGAAGTCTCTCTTCCCTTAATCTGCAGATTTCCAAGCACAACCAATCATATAATCACCGATAAAGTCTACTACCAATTTCCAGCTAATCACATTTATCCATATACCCCTCCCCACCCTGGAGACATAGGAAAGGAAGAGAAAGACAGGAAACACTGCTAGAAGAATGGCTGCGAAATATAGTGAACTACTGGCTATAGATCTATCACAGTTCATGATATGCTTCATCAGATCAATGTGTCCAGCCAGAAAGTCAAGACCAGGTCAATTTGTCAGCTAAATATCCCCATTTCTGAGAAGCGGATAGGTCATTATTGGAAATAATGGAGATGGCCGATAACCGCCCACTCTCAGATTTTGTGCACCAGAGGAATCCGAATGCAAGTGTCTAATTTTGTTTGCATCTCTGAGTGCCGAAAGGGGCAGAGCAGGTTAATTACATGATTTAAGGACTACTACTTTTTCTCTATCTTATTGAGATGAAGTGACAAAATTTTCCTTCCATTTATCAAAGGGCTAATAGTAACATTGGGATTTTGGGTAAAGAAAAATGCAAACATCGTTAACCTACTATACTTCATGAGACATGAGTTATATGTGTGTGTGTGTGCATCACTTGCTGAACCAAATTACAGACTTCTTTTCAAATCTTAACAAATACTAAATGCCGAAGTTGAAGCTAACCAACAAAGGAAAAAGTAGATTTCATAATATGTGACCTTCCCACCTCTTCGGGGCACCATGGAGAAGGGGTGTCAAAAGCAGCTCAATCCACAAGGTAACAGTTACATCCTTAATTTCGAAAAGACGAAAGACCACAAATGTTTCTTACCGTGATCTAATCCTTTTAGCACGCTTGACATGTCTTTGCAAAAGTTCTTTTGGAGATAAATGCTCGACAGATCCCCCATCCTGCAGGTAGACAAAAGCAGAATCATTTGTTCCATTCTATACCGAATGCCAATTGCCATCTCAACTACCCAACAACATCAAACAACTAGGTGCAACTATGCATGCTGCTATGCAATCAGACATGAGAATCCTTACACATAATGAGCTGACTAGAAATGACAAAGCCATGAATTTGCAACATGGCTTTAGCAGCACCCAGAGACAAAGATCAAAAGAGATACACACGCCTCTGCGGAAATGCAGATAGTAGGTCAACCTTCGAAAAGATTTTGTATGTTATAAAACTCAGGATCCAGTGCCCACAATTGAGCTTGCTTAACCATTGAAAAAAAAATTTGGAGATACAAACAAATTGAATATGGAGCTACTAGCTAGTATAGAACAAAGTAGAACTGCTGAAGCCTTGAAAACTTCAGAGCGTGGAGATACAAATAAACAGAATGTTGGACATAGCCTCTTGAGATCCAACATACTCCACTGTTTCCTAAACGATTGAACTGCTCATATTTAAAGGGTACGAGTAATCCACCGGACAGCCTATCCAACTCAGACATGGCCTCACACCAAGTACTGCAGCTGGGAATATACGTACCTAGAATCTTCAGGCTGTAACTGTAACTCCCGTGCCTCAAAACACTAGGCCGTCCCTCAGGACATGCTTTTGATGAAAGTTACTAACATCCATTTGACTTGTCTTTCAAAAGGAACTCGCGAACTAAACATTACCATATGTCAAAACTTGGGCATTTCAAAAAAAAGTACAAAATCCTGGAAGAGCACGATTGCATAGCACAAGTCATTGATCTTATCTAGACAGCAATAACTGCCTGGCAGATGTAATGCTCAACAAGGAGTAAACATGGTCAATCAGGGAGGTTTGGCACATAAACAATAACTGAGATCCATCTTCATTTGCTACTAAAAATCAACAGCCCAGACACCTTAGAAACCAGTAATCTCAGCTACATCAATCATAAGTTTTTGAGTTGGTTTTTCTGTTTATTAAGTGGCTGGAAAACACATCTATTTTTGCTTTCTTGCGTCAATAACCAACTATTAATATAAACAAAATTAGTGTCAAGAAGAGCCGTTACCACAGAACTAAACAAATAGTAGAGGAAAGCAAAAAGTAGCCAACAAGTGGAATACCAGATACAAGTGATTCAAGAAAAGTTAAAATAAGACTACAACCTGACCCAAATTATGACAATTGTATTAAATAAATAAAAGATAGCAAAGGAACAAAACAGAACACCAGAAAGAAGAGTGATTCCACAAAGGATAAAGAAGACCGCATCAGTTTGAAATAACATCTAACAAAATGAGATGATAAAGATTAGAGGCAGCACCATAAAATGACAGCGGGAGTCACCAATCTTTATACTCCCACTTCTAGAGTCTAAACCCAATGGAGGAGGATCATTTACTGGAGAATAGTTTCATATCTTTCCAAAAACTGATTGAAGGAAAGCAATGAGAGTAACAAATAACAAGAAAGATTTGGATGGGCGTGAATTTATAGGAAAATGGACGACTAGATGGAAGAAATTGAAAAAGGAACATACAAAATTAGAAAATACTAGAGCATGTCATGCAGTGAAGTGAGGCATACCAAATGCAACCTGCAAGCATGTTGCTGATTCAGGGCTTCTACATATGAGAACCCTGACTGTGATATATATTCTAGGTGACATTCTCTATAATCAAATTTGAGATAGATACTTCACGTCCCCAAAGCAAACAACAATGGCTGAATTATTACCAGGCATCTTTATCATTTTGGTACAGGAATCATATTCAAAAATCACTCCCCAAATATATAAACTCAAGTTCGCACCTCTTCCTCTTCTTCTTTATCTCCTTCCTTTTTCACAGGAGACTCGGCATCTTGTGGAGCTAGGGGCAAAGGTCTAGGAAGAGACCTAACACCATCCATGTATTGCGACTGCCAAGGAAAGGTAAAGCAAATAAACATAAAAAGAACAAATGTCATCTAAAACTAGAATGTTTTTATTGCAAAATTTCAAACACCGCATCAAGAAACTCATTCAAAACTATAATTGCATCATTTTGCCAAGAAAATTAATTTAATAATACATAAATGAAGACGAGAGAAGAATCAGAGCTAGAGTAGCAAGAGACCATCATGATCCAATACTGATTTCAAACTTTCACTTTCACCAAACGTCCTCCTCTACCTCTACAAATCATGAGCCTCTTTTCCTCAAAAAAATTATTAAAAGAAAAAAATTAAAAGAGAAAGGAGAAGGAGCAAAAACGACTATTAGCCCGAGTTAGGAAATTGAGTGAATTTTTGGTCGGACTCATGTGATGCTGACATCAATGAGGAAGAATTATCCACCTCTCTAAAAAAAGAACCCGAATGACTTTTGGACTAGTAGGATCAGTATGAGCATCGAAGAGAAGTGAGAGCACCACAATCAGAACTAGCTTGGAAACATTTAGAACAAGCCAAATTTAGGAAAGTGTGCCATACAGAACTTGTTGGGGGGGGGGGGGTATGAGATATAACATTTGTATCAAAACCCAGATACATACACAACTTTAGGGTATTGTAATTTCGACTTACAAAAATTAATATCAACTATGGACTATCTGAAAAGCAGTAAGTTGCGATCATTCAAATCTAAACAAAATAGAATTACAGGGGGCACATATGTCTGGGATTGACTATTGCGAGTGTGCTTAACGAACAAGCAAAGTAATAAGCATATGTGGAACTGAACAATGCTGTAAAAGGGTTGCACTTATCATTTTCACTTGCTATTTCTATATATATCTATCACCATACAAGCAAAGTGTAAAAGGGACTTATCATTTTCACTTGCTAGTTCTATATGCATCTATGATCTATCTAACAAATGCCACCTAATAACCTAACCAGTCAGTGAAACTGAACATTTATGAATTAAGACAATTTTATACCAACAACAGTTAACATAGGCCAAAAACCTCAGAAATGCAGTGACAGCTGAAGATAGTTTATGATGCCAGAGTGTAATAACAAAAGGTTGAGAAAGATGATTGGAGCTTCTGGAACCATGAAACTATACTGAATGAAGCCCAATATCGCAGATTAATAAGTTGAAAAGAAGGCATACATCATTCTTCTCTTTTTTCAAGACCAACCTTAGAAAAACTTTGTATCTTTATGCAAGACTGTACTGATCAAAAACAAGAGAGACATGCTTATAAATGCAAATAATGCTACAGAAACAGATCAAATTTTTAAAAGCCGAAGCTGCATTTCTAGAGGACATGGTTCACAATTCTTATTCACCAACTCAAGTTGCATCTTAAAAGGTCCTGTTAGTTGCACAAAGGACAAGCAGCTAGTTCGTCTGTATATTAACTGAGCTTCTACAAGCCAGAAGCCTCAAGTCACTCAAGATACTGTGGAAAAGAACTAATATTTCAAAGAGAAGGCACTTGTGACTTGTGCAGTGCGTAACAATTCTTTTTGAGCAAACCTGAGTTTCATCGGGAAGACCATTCCTCAACCATGAGCGAGAAAGGGCATAGAGAGAAGCATTATCAGATATTCTGACCTACATCAGAAAATAAAGTATCCATCATGCAGTAAAAACATGTTTCTACAGAAAATATGAGGCATGGGATAAATAAAGCGCCTACACCAAATCATAGAATTGCGTAATGTCTTCAAGATTCACAGACGTCTTATCTGTGCTGTTCCTTTTTGTTTTTCTTTAAATTTTGGTGGGAGTAATTACCCTCATGTTAGCTCCTTCAAGCCAAAAAAACATCAGCTGATATAGAACCTTTCTTTTTTAAACAGCTTTAAGCTACATGCAATACTGCACATGAGAGGTGAATTCCAGGCAACATGCAGAGCAGTAGCTACTGAGCAAACAAAAGGGAAAAGGGGTCACTTGAAATATACACTTAAGATGTTGTATAAATGAACCTTTTCGTAGAACGCATGTCTTTCACAGTACTACTAGACAGCAAACCCATTTCATATTTTCGTTAATCTATAGTTAAGCAGTGAATTCTACAATGAGGCTCATGCTAAACCACAAAGACCCCCAGTGCGCCGAAGAACTAATCAAAACAGACTCACAGATCGAACGATCAACAACAGATATGAGATCGGATAAAACTCATAAGAACCTTGGTGTTCTGTCAAGTCAAGTAGGTAGTTGCCTTTTTTAGTTTTAGTTGCAATTAAGTTGTACATAATTCATCCCAAGGCAGCAGCAACTTAATATAGAAAGGACACACGCTCTAGGTTATCCAATTAAAACTGTAAGAATGCCATCTCCAGACATAAGTAAAATTTCAACTCATCAGTAATGGGCTGTAAATCAAGAAAATAGATGCATAATGCCACATTGCATCTCTAGCCATAGACAAGACTACCACATAAAATAAAATAGGAAAAACCACCGAAATAAATGAGAGAAATTTAAAATTGCATAGACGCATTTCCGCACGAAAGAAGTCTCTTATAATTGCATTTTAAAACGTTAAATATCACAAAAAGATTAACAAGTTTTAGAAGTTCATTGGAGGGAAAGAACCAACACCATAAATAAATTAACAACCTGCAATCCCAAACTAGTTGGCGTTGTCTGCCAAATACCATAAATGCTTAGAGATAATCCATTCAGTACCTAATCCCCAATACTAACTTCTTTTTTCAATAACCGTGGTGTCGGACCAGCTTGCATGCACCTTGACTAATTTCATGAAGTACCTATGTTAGCGGAAACGTAAAAGAAAGAACACGAGATTTAACGTGGTTCGGATCAAAATAATCCTACATCCACCAGAGAACAGTTGCCTTTCTATTATTAACAAAGGAAGGGGAGATTTTTCAATTACACTTAAGAGAATTTCTCTCTTTAACTCTCTACTTACTACAATGTATTGTATTATTTTTGGGATGGTTTCCACAAATGAAGGAGTACATTTATTTATAGGGGTAAAGACCTCCTCTTAATGTCATTGGTAACATCAAACTACCTCTTCTTGATGTTATGGGTGATGTCAAAGGAGGAAGCTTCCTCCTAGCATTCATACCAACTCTTTCCACCAACTCTTCCAATTGGTATGCCATTGTTAACTAAACATAAACCAATATTTTCAATCTCCACCTTAGTTTGCGTTTCAAGCGTGCGTGTGAACAACTCTGGTCAAAACTTCTAAGCTTACTGGACAACCATGTTGTAAGAAACAAGAAAAATCAAACCATTGTTGAACATACCACCTCCACCTAACAATTGTTCTCTTCGGAGTTGCATCAATTGATGCACACACCCGCCAAGTCCTTGCAGTATGCAAACTTAGCGAGCAGGACTATCTTGGTCAACATGTCTGCAACATTATCGTCTGTGAAAACCTTCACGACCTTGATAGTTCCTTTTTCAACAACATCTCGAAGGAAATAAAATCTGACATCAATGTGTTTAGTACGCTCATGAAATCTCTGATTTTACATTAAATGAATAGCACTCTGACTATCACGTCTAAGAGTTGATTCCAGCTGAACCAAACTCAATTCCGCTACTAAACCTTTCAACCAGATAGCTTCCTTCACCGCCTCCGCTGCTGCCATGTATTTTGCTTCTGTTGTAGACAAAGCGACAATCGACTGCAGAGTAGACTTCCAACTAACGGCACTGCCAACAAGGGTAAAGATGTATCCAGTTGTGGACCTTCTTCTATCAAGATCTCCTACATAGAATCCAAATAACCGAGAATTGAAATACCTCCACCACTTTTTCGAAAGGTCAGAACAACACCAGACGCTCCCTTGAAATATCTCAATATCCACTTGACAGCTTCCCAATGCCTCTTTACTGGGCTGGACATGTATCTACTTACCAAACTTACAGATTGAGCAATATCTGAACGTGTGCATACCATAGCATACATAATGCTACCAACTGCACTGGCATAAGGAATCTTTGACATATGCTCCACCTCATCCTCGGACTGAGGCATTTGTAACTCTGAAAGTTTAAAATGAGGAACTAATGGTGTACTTACAGGCTTGCACGTATGCGTATTGAATCTCTCGAGAATCCTTTCAATATACCTCTTCTGAGAAAGATGTACAACCTCGTCTTCTCTAGAAATCTCCATACCAAGGATTTTCTATGCAACTCCTAAATCCTTCATGTCAAATTCCTTACTCAACAGTTTCTTCAAAACATTTATCTCTGTAATGTTGTTAGCAACAATAAGCATATCAGCATAACAATAAATAAATCATTGAGTTACCAGACATCTTCTTGTGATACACACAACTATCAAATGCACTCCTTGAGAATTCATGTGTAGTCATGAATGTATCAAACCTCTTGTACCACTGTCAAAGGGGTTGCTTCAAACCATACAAAGACTTCTTTAGTTGGCATACGTGATCTTCTTTTCCCTCAGCTAGGAAACCTTCAGGCTGATCCATATAGATTGTCTCTTCTAGATCACCGTGTAAGAAAGAAGTTTTGACATCAAGCTGTTGAAGCTCCAAGTCAAATTGTGCAACCAATGCTAGTAGCACGCGAACTGAGCCATGCTTCACGACTAGAGAGAAAATCTCATTATAGTCAATTCGCTCCTTCTGACTGAAACCTTTTGCAACCAATCTCGCCTTAAACCTAGCATCTTCCACTTCAGGAATTTACTCTTTCTTTTGGTAGACCTACTTGCATCCAACTGTCCTCTTCCCCTTTTGTCTTTTCACTAAGACCCATGTCTGATTCTTGTGAAGAGACTCCATCTCTTCGGTCATGGCTAACCGCCATTGTACAGCATCCTTACAAGAAGTTACTTCAATATACGAGAAGGGCTCCAGATCCTTAATCTCTTCTTGTGTAGCTACGAACGCATACGCAATCAAGTTTGCTTGATTTATAAGGCGTTTCGGTTCTCGTGTCTACCTCTTCTCCCTCCCCTTCGCAATTGTGTAGGGTTCATTGACAGCAAGTTCTTCGAGGTCTACATCTTCTGACTCATCTTTAACCTGAGTCTCTTAATCCTTTTCCTTGGCAAGCTCTCCCAAAAGCTCCACCGAAAGCTTGTTGTTCTTGTTTCCAGAAAAATTCACGGAAACTTTACGGGTATCAAGTATAGAGGATTCATCGAAGGTGACAAACACCAAAGTTGTACCCATTTACTCTATCTACATACATGGCTTCTTAGCCTTTGGTTCAAGCTTTCCTTCATTAATGTGATGATAAGTTGGACACCCAAATACTCGTAAGTATGAATAGTTAGAGGGTTCACCTGACCATACCTCATTCGGAGTCTTAAAGTCAATCGCCGATGCTGGAGATCGATTGACAATATGAGCAGCAGTGTGAACTGCTTCAACCCAAAATACTTTGGACATTTTGGCTTGTATGAGCATACAACGAGCCTTTTCAAGAAGAGTTCGATTCATTCTCTCAACAACTCTATTCTGTCGTGGGGTATGTCTGACAATCCTATGTCTTGAGATCCTATGAACCTTGCATAATTCATTAAACTCTTTATTGCAAAACTCCAAGCCATTTGTTTGTGCTAAGATACTTGATTTTCCGCTCCATTCGATTTTCAACCAAAATCTTCCACTCTTTAAATGCTTCAAAAGCATCACTTTTTGCCTTCAAAAAATGCACCCAAACCTTTCGTGAGAAATCATCAATAAAAGTGAGAAGATAACCTCTTTCCGCCATTCGATGGAAGTTTAGAGGAATCTCATAAATCTGAATAGATGTAGTCTAGCACTCCTATTGTCTTGTGTTTTCTAGTGCTAAAGCTGACCTTCTTTTGCTTCCCTATAACGCAGTGCTCACAGAAGTCAAGTGTGTTGATCTTCTCACCTTTCAAAAGGTTATGATTGCTCAACATCTCCGCTCCACGTGCGCTCATATGCCCCAGTCTCAGGTGCCATAGTCTTGCCTTGTCATCATTAGATAACTGCACTGTAAATGCATTTGCAGAGCCAACAATGGTGCTTCCGGCCAATGTGTAAAAGTTGTTCTCCAGCTTGCCTTTCAGTATGACTAAACAAGTTGCATTATTGCCCATTACTACGGTTCCTCCACTTTTCTCATACCTGCTAAACCAGTCTTTTCGGGACGTCATATGCTGAGTACAAGCAGAGTCTAACACCCATTTATTTCCATAACTACTATTATTACACGATGTTGTTAGTACATAACCATTATTAAAATCATGTACTTATTCAACTGTAGATGCACTCGCCTTTTCCTTGGACTTTGACATTGGGCAATCTCGTTCAAAGTGCCCCTTCTTGCCACAACCCCAACACTCTGTATTCTTTGTACTTTGATTTGCTCTTTCCTTGTTGGCTAGTCCGGCCTCTCACAAAGAGCCCACTTGTATGGTCATCTCGATCACCTTCGATGTGCCTCCGCATATCACTAAAATTAAGTGTCTGCCGCACTTGCTCAAGCTTGATAGGCTCCTTGCTATACATCATTGAATTCTCAATATCACAATATCCTGAAGTCAATGAAAATAGCAAAGCACATGCAAGCATCTCCTCCTCCCGTTTACATCCTGCAATCTATAAGTCCATGACAAGTTTATTGAATGCATCTAAATGATCTTGTAACGAAGTACCTGACCCCATCTTAAATGTGTGAAGACGTTGTTGTAACAACATCCTTATTGATCAGTCTTGGTATAGCTCTTCTAGTTTTTCTCATAACTGTTTGACCATCTCTTCGGTACCTGTACTCATTTCACAGAACACGTTAGGTGCAAGGGATAGTTGGATTGCACTCAATGCATCTCCTTCGATCTTCTCCATGTCGAGAGTTGATATATCCTTAGGAAACTTTCCGTCAATAGCATGTATTGAACCTTCCCTCCGCAGTAACGCCATCATCTAGATCTTCCAGGTATAGAAGTTGTTGCGTCCATTGAATCTATCGATTTCAAACTTCATGGAACTCATCTTTGCTTGTTTTTCCTCCTTTGATCGTTAAGGAATCATGTCGCTCTGATACCAATAGTTAGCAAAAACGTAAAAGAAAGAACACAAGATTTAACATAATTGTATCAAAATAATCCTACGTCCACCAGAGAACAATTGCATTTCTATTATTAACAAAGGAAGGGGAGATTTCCCAATTACACCTAAGAAAATTTCTCTCTTAACTCTCTACTCACTATAATGTATTGTATTATTTTTGGGACGGTTTCTATAAATGAAGGAGTGCATCTATTTATAAGGGTAAAGACCTACTCTTGATGTCATTGGTGACATCAAACTACCTCCTCTTGATGTCATGGGTGACATCAAAGGAGGAAGCTTCCTCCTAGCATACACACCAACTCTTTCCACCAACTCTTCAAATTGGCATGTCATTGTTGACTAAACATAGACCAACATTTTCAACCTACTATCTCCCACCAGCATGGGTACCGGGTAACTCTACCCACCAACGCTTGGATAGATAAGAAGAAATCACCAAGTGTTTTTGCCACTGCTGGAATTTGAACCTTAGAATTCATGATTCTCAACCTACTTCATTGACAACTAGGTCACACTCTTGAGGCTGATCCCTAATACTAACATTACCCACAACTAAATTTTAATTGGTTGCACCTCCGCTGGATTACAAAGAAGTGTGATGATTGAAATGATGCCAAAACAATGTCATTATTGAGGGCCTTTTCCTTAACTTTTTTGGAAGCTAGACATAGCATTATATAGTATGTGGTGCGACTCTCAATAAATGCTAGCACACCCTCGCGGATCTTTCAAAAATGCACTACAAGGGAGGATCAGACACATATCCGGCGACATATTTGAAGAATTCGAAGAACATAGTTATATTCACAACTGCATGAAAGAGAAGTGATAAAATGGTCACCAGAGAGTCAAATTCTAACATATTTTTTCTTTTCTACTTCCTTTTTAGGATGGGAAATAATTTTAATGACTTCCACCCGACAAAAATCCAAGGGTGTGGCATAGTAGTCAATGAAGTGGATGGAGAACCATGAAATCTCAAGTTCAAATTTAAGCAGAGGCAAAAAAACACTAGGTGATATCTTCTCATGTGCCCAAGCCTGTACTTGTGCTAGTGGGAGGTAGCAAATGCCCGGTGGAATATTCAAGGTGCGCGCAAATTGGCCCGGACATCACCGTCATCGGAAAAAATGAGGGTCATGTCAGACATCAGCAAAACACTGCAAGTAATTTCATAAATCACACTAAACAACAAGATAGACACTTACCTTTCTGTCTCTGATCATAGCAAAGGTGTCATCCTTACTTCTGTCCCTACCATTCACAAAATATAGAGCTATAAGAATTGCCATATCAAACATATAAGGAAAACAAGATGAAGCAAAACCAACATTACCTCCCATCTCTGAAGCCATTACAATCCGAAATGGAAGGTTGGGTAGGAGCAATCTGGATGCAGAAATATAATAGTAAACAGGATTAGAAGACAACAGAAGGTGACCAAATAGTGAGAAAAAGATAAAATAGATCTATGGAACACATTAAAAGATTGTCTTTCATTTAAAATTTCAAAACTGCATTACTGAGATACGTCATTCAGTTTAATCTGCAGGTGAGTACTGCCACAAAGCAGTGAAAAGAAGCCGCGGGCAGAGAGAGGGCTTGTTTTTCTTCTCAAAACTTGTGAACGAAAAACGGGGCCCAGTCCCAAGGTGTAAACTCTTATCCCCTTCCTTATCTCTTCTCTTCTTTCTCTTAATTATGAATTGAGCCCCAAATTGTTTTTTCTCGGTCAATTTGACATTCCTTTTTTTCTTCACCCTACATCTTTTTAAAACTCGAAAACACATGTAGTTGTATCTTAAGAGGTTTGGCCATCGATAAAATATTAAAGTTTCCCCATATAAAAGTGGCAAATCTTTTATAGCTTTAGTCTTATCTCCAAAAGACAAACCCAACACCAATTCTACTAAAACAATCACAAAACCAACTCTTCCATATTCAGAAGACACTCAAACTTACTTTACATCCAAAAAAGGAGAAAAAATATTTTGATATCTAAAAAGGAAACAAAAACCAAAAAGTTCTCAAATCAAAATACCACCTAAGGTAGGAAGCATGCTATTCTTCCGATCCAATGCAAAGGGCAGTCAACTTGACAAAATTAATTTTAAGAAAAATCTCAAGCCATTTGCAAATTTGATGCCCAAATCATTTTGTAGAAGTCAAATTATATTGTCCATTGATGCCATCATGAAGTTTGTTTTAGTAGAGCGATGGATGCTACAAATCCAATTATTTATATCAGCACATACACATAAATCCTCAAAAAGTGATATTGTGTATGATAAAGCACTTCTTGCTTCCCTACATTTTGGTTGTTGCTTGCTCTTCTTTTTCTTCTTTTTTAGTCCAAAGGTAAATATTTATATAAAGATTGATCTGGCAGAGAAGATAAAATTTGACAAGACGAGTGGTTATGTATATGTTAGAGTTCATAAGCAAAGAATTTGTGGTCGTGCTAGATTGACACTCATGAGTACCTTTTTTTTGGGGTAACCTTCACTTCTTATTTTGTTTTTGTTTTTTCCTTTTCTGATTTTGCAAGTTCTTTGCTGTCATCATCCTATATGTATATATAATTTTTTACTTTCACTTTTAATTTATTTTTGTAATGATGATGATATGAGTTAAGCTTAAAGAAATAAATGAGGTTCATATTGCCAACCCAACTTGTTTTGAGACTGAGACGTAGTTGTTGTTTCCTTTGACCTGGCATATGTAGTAAAACTATTCATGTATTCTAATATACTGGTTCGAGAAGTAAGATTAAAATTATCTTTACGAAGGCGTTGAACTTTCCATAACAACAAGGTGAATCGTGTGGTAACTCTTTCATAGTAAATTAATGGCAAAGCATTGAAGGGTGCAGGTAAAAGCTTTCCTCTTAAAAATAAAGAAAACCACTATGCTAATAGGAGATAATCTAGGTGAAGCGTTACAGCATAACATGCAAATAACGAATACCCGAAATCTAATCACTTAAATAAAATCTACTGTTACTAATAGCAAATATTTGGGGACTTCACTTCTCAACTCTTCAGTTAATCATAACCAGTGTTATCAAAGGCGGAACAAAAAGGCTCTAAGGTCCATTGAGGCTTTAAGCGCAAAGCGCAAATAAAACGTGGGCTTTAACAAAAATAAGGACAATTAGAGAAAAAGTACAAATATGTATATGTAGCCGTAGACTAATAATTATAAGCATGAATAACAAATATATGTACAAAAAAATTGGAAAAAATTTATGATAAAGTGAAATATCAATTGTTCAATATTGCCTTTTTATGATTACACTCATTGGCAAGGAATAGTGTGCTTAGAGCCTTGATGTGATACTAAAGCACCCACAAAGCGAGGTGAAACGCTCAACATGTTTTGAGCCTAGCTTCAAGGCTTAAGGGCGCTTTAAGAGCACCTTTAACAACACTGATCACAACTAATCTAAAGAACTTCTGTAAGAAATTATGCCCGGTGCAGAATGGGTAAATCTTTTTAACGGATTAAGCTACATGGCAAGATAGTAATACAATGCATTTAGGAGCTCTCTTTTATGGCAGAGATCTCTCGATACCAAGAAACTGAATCACAATGGATCAAAGTCAATTATCAAGCTAATAAAAGTGAGTATAAATAAAATTACGAAGAAAAAAAGAACCTTAGGATGCGAAGAAGAAGTGACAACTGGAAATCCATTAATTACAGCTGAATTGGTAGTAGGAGACGACCCAACAAGGGTGTGTTGCAAATGGATTGGTCTAACACCCGCACCAGCGGTCTGAACCGAACCCGGATCCATATGATTGAGCCCAAAAGGTGGTCGAGAGCCAACAACGGGCCGATTGGGGTAATTACTAGTACTAGGTTTGTGTAAAAAGCCGCGGCCGGAGGAAGCAACTGGGTAGAGAAAGCCTTGAAGATGATGTGGTGGGTCGGGATTATTAGGAGGTTTGGGTACTAGTTGAGAGTAATTAGAATTGGAGGGGGGTGGTAGGCGTTGGGGTGGTTGGGTTTGCGTAGGTGGGTAGTGAGAAGATTGGAGGGAAAAAGGGTGAGGTTGAGGTTGAGGGGTGGGTAGTCTTACAGGGTTTGGGATAATTGCTCTTATGGTGCTAGTGGTTATGGTGGTTGTTGTGGTGGTTGACGGAGGATCTAGCGGTGGTGGCGGGGTAGAAAGTGCCATATGGGTGGGTGGTGTTGGCGGGGAAATATTTTGGGTATTATTATTAGGGGTTTGAAGATTTACTAGAATTTGATTTTGAATTGGAAGTCTTTATCACTTTGAATTTTTGCAACGGTGCGAAAAAAGTGACTTCATTCTTCCTTTGCATACGACGTCGTTTTGTAATCATATTGTGCCATTTTGCACTTTGCAGCCCTTTAACTATTGTGAAAGTCATTTACCTCCTAAATTATTTTCTTCTTTACACTATCAATGCACCGACACTATAGGCTAAAACAATATGCTGTTTTCTCCTTGAGCATTGATTCTTCCATATGCTTCCTTATATCTTAATATTTTTTAATAAAATTATTTGATATTAAAAATTTATTCGATTGTTAATTTATTTTGCTAAGTCCACTAAGGGATTAAAGTGTTCTTTACAGAAAAGTTCTTTATATGTAGAACCCTAATACAATACATTTATTTAAGTACGAAGGAATCTCAATTTTTCCCTCACATCCTTTAATGACATACTTTTATGCGGTGTAGATGAGAAATAATTTGAATGTTTAATATTTGTTTCCATTTAGAGGGAGTACGTTTCACAAATTTATAACATGTATGGATTTAGAGGGAATACGTTCCTCTTAGTAATAAGGAATAGTTCGAGGAGCTTGGGGTCGTTAAGGCATTTTGAGAAAATTAAAAATTTTTGTGCTTAAGTCGCGTGCTATAGTTTCAATATGTTCTTTTGCATGGTCAAACAAACATACCGCTTCCTCCAGATTTGTGCCTCTACATTGTTCTTCTTTGAAGTTTTGACAACTGCTATTACCACTAGCACGTTCATATTCTTACAAGAATGAATATGTATTTATAATCACATGTTGTTACATTCACATCATGAATGAACCATAATCATATATGTGCCTTATAAAATCACAAGTCAAATCAATGATAAATATTACTTTCATAAAGTGAGAGATTATTTTGAGAATTCTTATTGATCTCATTACCACAATGATGACAAATATAATTTCGTCAATTTTCACGTCCACATGCATTGATACATTTATAATAATAATTTTATCTTCTTTCAGACTTATCACATACTACTATTATATTCTCTTAAAGGAATAAAAAATAAAGCAAATTCGATGAGACGAGTTTCTAATTCTTTGCCCATAATCATACATGAACTTGATCATAGCAAGTCATAGAAATTCTACCACTTTAGGTGGTTATTATTTTTTTCAAACTCTATTAAAGTTACAATCAAAATTTCTCGTCTTTCCTTGTATTTAAAATTAAATTATAGAATGTCAAGAATTTAGAAGAGAAAAACAAAGTAAAATACTTACCTTAAATCAAGAATTTAATCATAAAACAATTGGCAATCATTATACTCAATCTCAAAGCTTGTACTCAATTGGTTAGAGTCTCGTGTTGATAACGTGTTATAAAATAATAGAAGAAAAAGAGTATTGCAGAGAAAAATAAGGAAAAAGAATTCTTATTGATTTGAGATAAATTATAATGAAATATAACCACTCTATTTATAGGGAAAGAGTGACTTAGCCAAGTAAATTCCCTATAATATCTCTAAAGTATAGACATTCACCTTAAATAAACTATATTTATAACAAAAATCATAAACAAATTTATATTCGTATATATACTATATTAAAAGTACGAAGGTTCTTACCGAAATATCGTTTGCCTTTTTGCCCTTTAAAAAAAATATTTGTACTATACAAAATAGTCACTTAATTATTTCATAAAAAGGACTTTGAAAACAATTAAAATTCTACGTATTATATCTTTCTTTATTTGAAATTATATGTAATTAGCCCTAACTCACGCATAAAGCTGTCAAAATGTGCTAGCCCAGCCTAATCCAGCCCAAGCCTCGTGGGCTTTTAAATTTGATAGGCTAGGACGGGCTGGCCCTCCATCTATATGGGCCTTAAAATGGCCAACCCAGCCCAGCCATAAGAGGGCTGCGAGCTAGGGCCGACCCTTCAGTATTTTTTGAAAAAAATATTTCTACAAATCTTTAGATATTTTTTCAAGACATAATCTCTTAATCATATGAATGACTTTGTTTATTTAGAGTGTACAAGAATTTTGATATTTGACAAGAAATCTAGTAATTTAAAATGTAATTTCTCTTTATCTCTAGCTCTTCTTTTTTTAATGTTACATAAATATTTTTTTAGTACTTTTCTTTCACTTCCTTAGGTTCAAGAATTGTTTCAATAAGTTTATACATTAAGGTTTTTTAATTTAGGTTTAACATTATTTGTTGATTTCATTATTATAGCCCATAATTTTTAAAAATTCATAAAATTATATAGCGTTGTTAATTTTCTTTGGGTATTAAAACTTGACCTTTTTTCTATGCTGAATAGAAATGTAATAATTAATACTATATTAAAGTAAGAAAATTGATCATTGGCCAGTTAAAGTAATATTTTCTTTTGGAAAAAAAATTATTGACTTAAAGCTTTCCTTCGTTGTTAATGAAGCAAAAGATTAACTAATCTTGTTGTTAATATCAGAAATATAATATAGTAGGGTAGATGAGCAAACTAAGGTTGGAAAATAAGGATTATAGTTAATAATTTCACTTTTTAAAAATATTTTAATTTGAATTTAAATAATTTTTGGCCCACAGGCCAACCTAGGCCCTTCCTCAATCAAATCTCAAGGGCCAGAGAGTTGACTTGGGCCGGGCTTAAAAGCTTCAATTTCAAATGGACTAAAAAAATTCCAACCCAACCCTACCCAAATAGCAAGCTGGGTTGGGATGGCCTCACGGGCCAAGCCCATTTTAACGGCTCTACTCATGCATGCTATAACTTTTCGTTTTTGGAGAAAAATATAACTTAAGTTAGAAGATATCAATTTACTTTGTTGACCAATAAAAGATATCATCATTTAGTTATTTTATAACTTTAATAGAAAATATATCCAACTTTAAGCAAAACAAAAAAAAAAATTGGTGGAAGTTTAGGCAAAATCAATTGTAAACAAAACGTCTACTTCTCCAATTATTCCAACAAATGACAACTTTCTACATTTTTGCTATAACTTTAATTATTTATTATAAAATATTAAAACAACATTAGCCATTTATAGATTTTACATTGTTTATCAAATTTTTAATAAAATATAAGACAAAATTTTCATTCCGACAAGACTAAAAGAATTAATTTTGCAATTTATTTTATATAATAATAAATCTTAATAAAATTATTTTAAAATATAGTGTTTATCAAACAAGCAAATAAGTCAAAAAGTATTATAAGCCAGCTTATAAGCCTAAGGAAAAAATATATATATAGGCTATATTTAAGAAAATATTGCAAAATCTTAACACTAAAAAGTAATTAACAAAATTGGCAACTAATTAATTACATATCTTAAAACTACCTTAAATAACTCCCA
>JASVEL010010168.1:0-80971 GCA_032618575.1 Nicotiana noctiflora
GCGGTGACATTCTAAGAACGACGCTTTTTCGGCTACCCAGGTATGGGCATTACGAGTTCTTGGTCATGTCCTTCGGGGTTGACCAACTTGGCGGCATTCGTGGAGTTGATGAATCGGGTATTCGAGCCTTACTTAGATCTGGTCGTGATAGTATTCATAGATGACATCCTGGTGTACTCCCGCGGCCGGGAAGAGCACGACGTAGCACCTCAGAGTGGTTCTTCAGACTCTGAAAGATAACCGGCTATATGCCAAATTTTCTAAATGTGAGTTAGGCTGAGTTCGGTAGCATTTATGGGTCACGTTGTATCGGTGGAAGGTATTCGAAGTGGACCCGAAGGATTGAGCGATCCGAGTGGCCTCGACCGAGCCGGTGAGCGAGATCCGGAGTTTCTTGGGATTAGCGAGTTACTGCCGTCGTTTTGTAGAGGGGTTTTCTTCATTGCGGCCCGATGACCGAGTTGACCCGAGAGGGTGTCCGGTTTCGGTGGTCGAGAGGTGTGAGCGAGCTTTCAGAAGCTCGAGACGGCCTTGACCCACCGCGCCGGTGTTGGTACTACCTACGGGTGCAGAGCTTATACGATTTATTGTGACGCATCTCGTACGGGGCTTGGAGCGGTATTGATGCGAGATGGTAAGGTTATTTCTTATGCTTCGAGACAGCTAAAAATACATGAGAAGAATTATCTGCATCACTTGACTGTTTTCGTTTGTTTGATCAAGCGGAGGCATTATCTATATGGTGTGACATGTGAGGTGTACACTGATCACAAAAGCCTACAGTACTTGTTCAAACAGAAGGAGTTGAATCTACGACAGCGGAGATGGTTAAAGTTGCTAAAAGACTATGATGTTACTATATTATATCACCCAGGTAAGGCCAATGTGGTGGCCGATGCATTGAGTAGAAAGTATGCCAGCATGGGTAGTCTTGCATATATTCCGGTCAATCAGAGACACCATTAGCTCCAGATGTCCAGGCCTTAGCCAACCGGTTCGTGAGATTAGACATTTCTGAGCCTAGCAGAGTGTTAGCCTGCACGGTCGCTCGTTCTTCTTTATTAGAGCGTATCCGTGAGAGGCAACTTGATGATCCTCATTTGCGTGAGTTGAGAGATACAGTACAGCGGGGAGGTGCCACACAGGTAAACCTAGATGATGATGGGGTATTGAAATTGCGGGGTCGAGTTTGTGTACCCAATGTCGAAGGGATTCGAGAGTTGATCTTAGCAGAGGCCCACAGTTCGCGGTATTCTATTCACCCAGGCGCCGCGAAGATGTACCAGGACTTACGGCAACACTATTGGTGGCGCGGAATGAAGAAAGATATCGTTGCGTATGTCGCTCGGTGTCTAAATTGTCAGCAGGTGAAATATGAGCACCAGAGACCTGGTGGTGTGTTCCAGAGGATTGAAATTCCCGAGTGGAAATGGGAGCGGATCACTATGGACTTCGTTACTGGACTTCCTTTGACTCGGAGGAAATTTGATGCTATTTGGGTCATTGTTGATAGGTTGACCAAATCAGCACACTTTATTCCAGTATCTGTCTCCTACTCGTCGGAGAGGTTAGCGGAGGTTTACATTAGGGAGATTGTTCGTCTCCATGGGGTGCCAGTATCTATTATCTCTGATCGGGGAACGCAGATTTACCTCGCGGTTCTAGAGAGCGGTCCAACAGGAGTTAGGCACCCAGGTTCAGCTGAGTACAGCTTTTCATCCTCAGACAGATGGTCAGTCTGAGAGGACTATTCAGATTATAGAGGACATGTTTAGAGCCTCTGTTATTGATTTCGGAGGCTCGTGGGACCAGTTTCTGCCATTAGCAGAGTTCGCCTACAACAACAGCTACCAGTCCAGCATCCGGATGGCCCGGTATGAGGCGTTGTATGGTAGGCGATGTCGATCTCCAGTTGGATGTTTTGAGCCGGGAGAGGCTCGGTTGTTGGGTACGGACTTAGTTCGGGAGGCCTTGGACAAGGTCAAGACTATCCAAGAGAGATTGTTCAGCTCAGTACGGACAGAAGACTTATGCGGATCGTAAGGTTCGAGATGTAGATTTTATGGTTGGTGAGCGGGTATTGCTCCGAGTGTTGCCTATGAAGGGCGTGATGAGGTTCGGGAAGAAGGGCAAACTCAGCCCTATGAATATTGGTCCATTTGAGATTCTGGACCGAGTGGGAGGGGTGGCTTACAGACTAGCTCTGCCGCCTAGCTTATCAGCCGTGCATCCAGTTTTCCATGTATCTATGCTTCGGAGATACCACGACAATCCCACACATGTGTTAGACTTTAGCATTGTCCAACTGGACAATGATTTATCCTACGAGGAGGAGCCGGTGGCCATTCTAGACCGGCAGGTTCGACAGTTGAGGTCGCAGAGTTATCCTTCTGTGCGTGTTCAGTGGAGAGGTCAGCCTCCTGAGGCATCGACCTGGGAGTCCGAGTCTGATATGCGGAGCCGCTACCCACACTTGTTTCCTGACTCAGGTACTTCTTTCTTTTGTCCGTTCGAGGCAGTGTTCTGGATGGCGCGCGGCGACAAATAGCGACAAGGGCCCGCTTCAATGAGGCGAGAGGCACGTGGCGAAGCGCTCGCCTTTTTTTATGTGAGGCGACAATTTATACAAAAAAATAAAATATTATATATATAACTAAAAATTCAATAACAATAATATATTAATAAATATATCAATTTTAAAATTAAAACTCAATCGATAGTCATAGACTCATAGTAAATTCATAAATTAAAGACTAATAGTCTAAACTCTAAAACAAGCAAACAAAACAGAGCAAACAAAAAAAAGGCTACTGCCTCAAAGAAAAACATCAAGAAAGAAGAGAGAAAGCAGAGCAAAAAAATAAAAGGCTACTGCCTCAGTGCCTCTAGAAACAGCAAAATAAGAAACTGAAACTGCTTCAAAATAAGCGCAAAATAAGAAGACAAACAGAGCGAAACAAAATTAAGAGAAAAAGAAATAACTAAGTTTGGCTTGAAAAATACAGCACAAAAACATACCCTATTGGTTTCGAAAAACAGAGGAAAAAAAATAGAAAGGAGAAAAAGAAAGGAGAAAAGACTTGATTCTCTGCAATAAAGGTAATGCCAGCATGTGCAACATCTGCCTTTGCCTAAAAAGAACTTACTTTACAATTAAAAAGGTATAGTGTTCAATTATTCAATTTGTCAGCATGTGTCTTTGCCTAAAAAGTATCTTACTTTACAATTAACTACTATTAATAATTAAAAACTCAAAATTTCAACTGTCTCTTCTTCATCCGTTCACCATTACTGTAGCTTCGTCTTCTTCATCTTAACTCTCACCATTTTTAATAAAAATAGCGACGCTACAGTCGCTACTCGTGACACTATCGCCTCACGCAACACACCCTGAAGCGAGCGTTATTTGGAATCGCAACGCAACAGATGCTCCGAAGCGACACACCCTCGCCTCACCTCGCCTCACGCTATTAGCGCTGAGGCGAGCGCTATTTATAACACTGGTTCGAGGACGAACGGTTGTTTTAGAGGTGGAGATTGTGACGACCCAAAGGGTCATCACTTATTTAATTAATCATTTCGAGCTTCTGAGGCCTTGAAAACCTCATTCTATGTTGCCTCGATTTACGTGCACGATCCGAGCGTGTAGCCGGAAAGATTTTGTGATAGAAAATATGAATTCTATGAGAAATTTGGATAAAAATGATATTAATATTGATATGGTTGACTTCGGTCAACATTTTTGGTAAACGGATCCGGACCCGAGATTGGATGGTCCCGGGAGGTCCGTAGGAAAATATGGGACTTGGACATGTGTCCGGAGTCGAATTCGAGGCCTAGAGCCCAAGTTATGAATTTTTATGTGAAATTGTTTTTGATGTAATTATTAAAGGAAATAAATTAATTGACCTTGGTATCGGGCTCGTATTTTGGTTCCGACGCCCGGTACAAGTCTTAAATATTATATATGTGATTTCCGTAAAGTTTGGTGACATTTGGATGTCGTTTGAGATGTTTTGGACCTTGAGTTCCAAGTTAAGAAGTTTTGAAAATCAAAAGTATGAAAATCATGAGTTTGAGGCTTGATTTGATTAAAACGAAGTGATATTGGCGATATGATCGCACGAACAAGTCCATAATGTGTTTTTGAGGTTGTGTACATGTTTGGTTTGGAGCCCGGGGGGCTCGGGTAAAGATTTGATAGGCCGTTGGATGAAATTCTGAATTTTTGAACTGCTGGTTTTTCACCCAGCTGTTGGCTTCGCAATTGCGAAGTTTTCTCGCAATTGCGAAGGGGGACAGGCTCGCAAATGCGAACATTCATCGCAAATGCGAAGCCCCCTTTGGCCCAGCCTTGTTCGCATTTGCGAAGGTCCCCAGTGCCAGCCTATGTTCGCAAATGCGAACAAAAGTTCGCAAATGCGAACATTCCCCATTATGCCTTGGTTCGCAAATGCGAACCATTGTTCGCAAATGCGAACACTGCCTTATACAGCATGTGTTCGCAAATGCGAACATTAGTTCGCAAATGCGAACTGTTCGCAAATGCGAACAAATGTTCGCAAATGCGAACTTCCCAGCCTTAGCTTATTTTTCAAACTCCGGAAATTGGTCGGGGTTCGCAATTGCGAACCCATGTTCGCAAATGCGAACACAGAGACCTGAAAAACACGAATTTCAGTCATTTCTTCACATTTTACAAAACCAAAACACCCATTTGCGATTCTTCGAGGATTTCTTCTTCATCAAAACGATTGTAAGTCACTTTTTACTTAATTCTTTCAATTCCTAACATCATTAAACATGTTTTTCATAAGAAATCAAAGATTTTCATGGTAAAATTCTTGTTTTTGTTAGAAAATAGGGTTTTTCATAAATTGGGGAATTGGACCTCGAATTGAGGTCCGATTTTGAAACAAATTATATATATGAACTCGTGGGGGAATGGGTAACCGGATTTTGGTCATAACCCCGAATTCCGACCATGTGGGCCGGGGTTGAAATTCACTATTCATGGCAGAATGTTGTAAAAGTTGTATTTGGTATTAAGAATTAGTTTGTGGAGTAGAATTGATGATATTAAATCAATTGTGTATAGATACGGTTGGATTGGAGCCAAATTGAAAGAAAAGACATTTCCACGGATTGAATTGTTCATAAGCATTCGAGGTAAGTGTTTGTTCTATCCTAGCTCGAGGGAATAGGATTATGTGTTATGTGTTATGTGATCGAGTGCGGTGTATGGGCTGTGGTGACGAGCATCTATACACTGGCGTCTAGTATGACCGTGAGTCGTTGGAAAAATGATTATTTTGAGATATATTACGGATGAATTGTTATTGTTTTCCCTTGTCGGGACTTGTTGTGAAGAAAATTATTGATTACCCTTGATGGGACGGTTTATGAATTACTGTTTCTTCCTTTGCCCTTAACCGTGATTGTTATTTGGGTGAGGAAGAGAGATAATGCACGAAGGGTGATGCCGTGCCATGTTTATTTATTTATGCACGAAGGTTAATGCCGTGCCATGTTTAAAGAGTGATAATGCACGAAGGGTGATGCCGTGCCATGTTTATTGATTATGCACGAAGGATCATGCCGTGCTCTGTTATTGATTATGCACGAAGGATCATGCCGTGCCCTGTTATTGAACCATGTACGAAGGATCATGCCGTACTATGGATGTGAGGATGAGAGTAAAAGCACGAAGGGTGATGCCGTGCAACTGCTTGCTATTTCTTGAAGTGATATTACTTGTGTTTACATTATACTTTGTTTTTCCTTGTGAAATTATTAATTGTGATTAATTGTTGAATTCTTTAAGGTATTCCTTATTGTGTTAATACTTGATTATTTCTTGTTATTTTGTGGTACACATATATATATATTGAATTGCACAGGTTTATGTGAGTGTCTGGTCCTAGGCTTGTCACTACTTCGCCGGGATAGGCCAGGCACTTACCAACACATGGGGTCGGTTGTGTTGATGCTACACTTCTGTGCGTTTTTGCACAGGTCCAGGTTACGATCAGGAGCAGCAGCAGCAGTAAATAGATTGCGTGGGAGTTGATCATATTTGAGACCGAGGTAGCTTGCAGACGTCCGCAGGCCCGGCGTCTCTTTCTTTATTTATGTTATTAGTTGTAGTCTCTTTGTTCCGAGACAAACAGAATTGTGTTATATTTCTTCAGACTTTTATGTGTAGTATTCCATAGTAGTTTGTGAGTTGGTGACTCCACGTCTTGCGTAGAGGATTTCAGTATGATTTTCACCTTGTGTTTTGTTATTTCCATTTTGATAAAGTATTCCGCATTTATTTAATTAAAATTGTGTTAAAAACAGGATAGTATGAATACAGTGGCTTGCCTAGCTACCACGAGTAGGCGCCATCACGATCCCGATGTTGGGGGAAAAATCCGGGTCGTGACAATATGACCTTCTTAATTAAAATAAAGCTGAAAGGGTTACAATATCTAACTGACTGTATATTTTGCCTTCATTTAAACTAAATATGTCAATGATGCTCAAACAATGATAGATTTTAGTAGTTCCTGCCCAACTAGAAAGGACAACACTCTTGCTTTTCTGATGTAAATACCAGCGTACCATCTTAGTGCTGGTTTGATGAAAGTATCCAACTGCTAGCCTTGAATAGATTCAAGCCAAATTTAATGAGTTCCAATGAGTATTGGACAGATTTGCAACAACATTTAGATTGGCACATGCTAGCAGAAATGGGATTTGAAAGCTCCACCATATTGGAAGATAGATCCAGGAGTTATGGACTACTTATCATTCTCCCACTTCACTTTTCAGGGTTTCCATATAGCTTTTAAATTTTTAATTCAGCTCACAACAGTTGGCTTTAGAACGGAAACTCATCCTACTTGATTAAGTAATATGATTGGACAACACAAGAGGAGGGTATCCAGTCTGTGCCATAACAAACAAATAGTGTGCTCAGAACTCACAGTATTCGGCAGCGTTGGGAGGTAATCCTCCGCAGTAAAGTATTCAGCGTCTTCTATTTCTCCAATATGCATTGCCACAGTGCCGTCATTCGGCTTTTCTGACATGATCATTCTAGTCCGCACCTTGGGAACATATGAAAAACCATTTCCTAGTAGATAACATCAAGCAGTCAAAGTCAGTTACAATAAAGTAAATGATACAGACTGAGAGTGCATTAAGACAGACCTTGAAGTATGCGCTCTGTCTGCAGAAAAGTCAAGACTCTTGTTTTGCAAACATTCGTACTGCCACCTACTAGTGATTTTGACAGTGACATTTTGGAAGATTCATCCTTGACATTCTCATTGTTTGAATCATTGGAAAGATGTACTAGCAGCTGTTGAGTAGGAAAGGCATTTGGCTTCCTGCTAGAGTACTCCTCGACCTTACTCTTTTTCGGATTAAGTTGAAACCTGAAATTTAGAGACGTTAGCCTTTGAAGATTTTCAAGAAGAGTAAATATCGTGCTTTAGGCAGTGGTTAAGAAAATAACATAGTTAAAAAAAAGCAAGCTGATAAATAAGAAGATATACATTACATCTGAAGTAAAAGATTACTTGATTTGACTTGAATAAGCATGAGGTTTTGCAACACATTTCAGGCATTGTCGTTGGACTAGAGGCAGATATTTGGGTTTAGCTAAAACTTAAAGGGTGCAAGAAGAAATGAATGAAGAAACCAAAAGGGCAACTTAAACTGTAAAATAGAACAGTTTAAGAGCATGATCAATTGTATCCCAAAAGAAAAACCATGATCATTACTGTAGGAAGAGAAGGACAAAACAGAGACCAGGAAAAAAGATTTACTTATCCCTCCATCCCATGTTTTGTCTTGTCCGTATTTTGGACCATATCAAAGTGATCACATAATTTACATCAAGTCTGCACTGTATAGCACGATAGTGAATTTGAAAAATCAGCAAGAGTTCTACTCGGCAGAATAGGGACCATGTTTCTTTTCGAGCCTTGTCATATTTGTGCATTCACATGATGGTATTTTGCATAATTTGCAAGAAACCGGGCAAAGAGTTTAAAATTTTACTTAATTCAGTCTCAATTATTCTCCTCCAGTTGTCGTTCAAGAAATAGGGAACATGACAAAGCAGCTGTTGACTCTACCCTTTTTCAACACAAACCTTTGATTATGTTTCTGCATTCTCGTACAAGTATAGCATATTTTTGAGGTTTAGCAGAGACATGCACATCAGTGTTGTCAAAGGCGCGTTTAAAGCGCGCTTAAGCCCTGAAACGATGCTCAAACATGTTGAGCGCTTCACCTCGCTTTGTGAGCGCTTTAGTGTCTCATCAAGCTCTAAGGCATACTTTTCCTTGCTAATGAGTGAAATCCTAAAAAAAACCTACACTGAACAATATAGATAATTTTATTTTTCTCCAGTTGCACCTTTTTCATTAAATCCCACGCTTTATTTCGCTTTGCGCTTAAAGCCCCAACAAACCTCAGAGCTTTTTTGCGCTTTTCACCTTTGATAATACTGATACACATACATGCTCTTCTAGTCTACCAGTAACCTTGTTTGTCCCACATAAGACGGCTTCTGTTGTTATAAGTCTGGCACTTCTAGACCAGAGATATTGAACCAATCAGCTTCTTATAAGGACAGAATACAGTCACAGAAGACTATTTTGAATAAACCAATTACCAAAAGGTAACACATGCATGCGGAGTGGTGTATCCTCTGACCCAAGATGACACAATTTAAGTGCTCTATTGGACATAATAAACTTGCGCTGGTTCAAAAAGACAGCTAATTTAAATGGTCACAAAAATGTCCCAAAACATACCTAGTTGTCAACATTTCAATTTTGGAGAACCTTTCAAGCATGATTTGGTCAGCTGAATGTGTAGATCCTACAGGAGGACTGCTTGCATTTATTGGAAGACTCATGGTACTGACACTGGCAGGAGAACCAACTCCACTCATCATGGGGGTCTTAGGAACAGAATTGGATCTCCGCTTTGCAGCCATTTGAGCCTGGTGTTGCCGCTGCATGGAATCATTGGCGCTAGAAGTCATAGATGTTGTTCCACCAGCAGGAGCAGTAGATGTGGCTGCTTGCTTCTCCTTCAGTGATTGTATTAGTCCACTAGTCACAGCAGCACCATACTGAGCTCCCATGGAGCCGTTAGAAAACTCTCCAGACTTGGACGATAAAGGAGATTGAGGCAAACCTCCTGCAGAAACACGAGGACTTTGCACTAATTTCCTGTTCTGGAATGGATCCTCTTTCCGGAGACTATTTTCAAGAGGCTGACCGAGGCCATTCCAGGGTGCCTGAGGGAAGCCAGATCGTATAAACTGCTGAGGCAGTCTCTGCTGAAGGCGGGCCTGCTGGGAAGCCATAAGGTTCATATCCGATTCCGCCACCTGCATCTCATTTTTAGTCCTTCCTGGCTCTAGTTTGTCCAATCTCTCTACCTCAGTAGGCTCTTCCTTTAAGTTATACTTTATTCCTTGCTGTCCTGCAGTGAATGGCATTGTTCCAGCTTCCTGGTTCAGACCCCCTTCAAACATCTGTTGCTGATACTTTTGCATGCTTGTATTAGCATATGGAATTCCCCTGGGAACTGAATGCTGCTGTAATAAAGAATTCTTCCAGTGCAAATCTGGAGCCTGAGAGCCGTCTATTTGTCCCCCTACAAGTTGCTGTTGATTGGAATCACCACTCAAATGTGTATACCTTGCCCTCTTACTTAAGGAGAGAGGAGAGGCTTGGCCATCATGATTCTCTCTCTTACCATGTAAAGAAGCAGCACCAGAGCTCATAGCATCCGTATATGAGAGCATCATGTCTGGCGCAGCAGGAGAAGCTGCTGATGCATTTAAAACTCCTGCCCTATGGTCCTGCATGATTCTTGGACTCAAAACCCCCATTTGATACTTTGGTTGGTGTGATACCGAAGGCGATGCTGGAATAGAGGCCTCAGACCCAAAACTGTTACTTCTCAGTGCCATCATATTGGTTGGTCCATTATTTTGTGGGTTCAGATTCTCATGAGCAGGCTGCGGCACAAGCTGTCCACCGTCTCCTGACCTTGAACTTTCAGGCACTCTATCTATGCAAACATTTTTCCCATTGATTTTATCATTAGATGTGGCAATAACATCTGGAAGCTGCCTTAGTCTTCTCCTCCTTAAATTGCCTATACCCAACGTTAACTGCAAACAGTACACAGCACAGTTTACATATATGAGCTCCTTTTACCACATGAAGATGGATAAAAGCACACTACCTTTGAGGAGGCTGAGTTGTTGCAGAGCCTGTCTAACTTTGGGGCTGGGTCCAAGCAAAGTTGTGGTTGTAGGGCTCTTAATAACCGGGATTCCACTTCCTACAGTATAAATAAATATTCTCTAAAATACAAACCATTTGAATGCCACTAAGGAGAGTCGATCTTACTAACCATCATATCACCATATGTCCAAGCACTATCTGAAATCAGTGGAATGTCCTTCACCACATTTTCAAGAGACATTTTTAGACAAATTCTGTTAATAATGGGACAACCAGTGGCTGCAGGCACATTTTGTCCAGCTTCAGAAAAACACTTCCGATAATCTCGCACCTGCAATCCCATCCCTAATTAAGAAATGAAAGACTAACCTAAATCTCTGTGTAAGTGATTGGGAAAGGAGCAGATAGTCACTTCAGAAGGAGAAGAAAGAAAATGTAGAAGGTAACAAAGTTTAAGTCTTCAGTAGGAAAAAGACGATGATGAAGTACAATAACCAATTTTATAGTGAAAACCACCAAACCAGACTCCTAATTCGAGGTAAAAAGATGAAGTCAAGGACAAAGCTGAGTTATTGGCATCCAATTAAAAGAGAGTGTTTTGTTTTAATCTCTTCCCTTAAAGTAAAGCTGCAGAATTAGAAGTTTTGAACCCAAAATCTAATAATCCCTCTCCCCATTTATATGACACAAATAATACTTGGGGAGTAATAAATTTTATCTAATAAGGATAATTTTAAATGTGCCAGAATATTTTAAATATACAACACTATGATTTATGATATCGTTTATGCATTACCAAATATGTAACTATATTTCAAAAGAATTGAAAATTGATGTCCTAACCTAAAATGAATATTACATGCTTTAACTCTTGCACTCCAATTCCCTGATTCATTTAGTGAGGGAGGGAGCATTATTTCCTAAGAACAAGCTGGTCTACTAGCAACTCTTAAACCTTATAGGATTGGTCTTCTGGAACCAGAAACCTTACCTCGCAAACTAGGATCCCATCAACATACTTGCGAGGTATATCCTCCGGAATATCACTGGGCAGATGTCCAGACTCAATTGCCTCCACGTGCACAAATATACAAAATAAAATATTAGATAACAAAACTAGATAATTGAACGAACTTTGTAAAAGCCGGTTATCATTTATGTACCACAAACTTGGTTTCTTCAGGAAGAGTGAAGCGAAGTCCCTCCAAAGAAAAGAATGACAAACGGAATGGCTTTGATATTGGTAAGCATTCCCACAATCAAGTGGCTTTCACTCCTCCAGTTAAATTAAAAATTGACTCAACATATTATTACAAAAGCTAATTACTATCCAAATGAAAGACTGACCAAACCACAAAGTTTTTGCAGATCAAAAGTACATAGACAGAAAAGTTCTACTCAAAAATGAACATTACGTTTCTGTCTCTCAATCATACTAGAATTTCAGAAAAATAAACTACTGTTTGCTAATAGCTAAACAGCTGTGACTAAGCATTAACTGAAGAACAAAATTTTACAAGCTTCCCAAGGGAAGACAAGAGGATATGGAGGAAGTCAGGTGCTAAATACATGGAATTAATAGAAGCCAGGGAGAAGAGATAGGTGCTGACTGTTATTTTTGGATACCACCACAGAGAGCAGTTCTTTTCCACTTGGTAGTGCAGTGCAGGATGTGACCTTAGTGGCGCATAATCTAAGGAAGAGAAGCAAATCATTTGTAAAGACAAAGAGAGGACACCAACTACAGGTCCATGGGAGCCTTACATCACGGGAACGGACCCCGGGCTTTTCTCTAGGTGCTACTAAAGACAGAGGCATTGGAGGTTACCAATGTATGCAGTCCGGTGAACAGCCATTGTATCTGTTTTGACATATTTGGGATGAATAGAAAGTTGTCTCGTGCGAGTAAATTAAGAATAAAGATATCATAGTTTCAGTTATATACTTGGTGAGTTGGTGTAAAGAGAGAATTACTATGGTATAGTAGTTGGAAGAACTTGATAGATGATTGTGGTTGAACAACAATATCAATTTGTACAGACTATCTGCTTTTGCTATTGATGCAATTAATTAGTTAAAAAAGAGTTCAGGAATTAAGCAACAGATGATCCACACACCCAGAGATAGAAAGAGATAAGAAAAAAAGAAAGAAAAAGAAAGCTGACAGTACACTTACTGAAAAGAGAGTTTCAGATGCTCTATCATATGGATGCAATAATTTCGGAACATTTTCAGAGACTTGATGCCCATATTCATTCTGCAATCAAGAAGGACAACATAAGACTCTCAGCCAAAAAGCCTGACAACCATTATATTGTGCTATAGGGTGATTAATAACAAACCTCGGAGGGCTTCCCAAAAGAATATCCATCCAGGAAAAGGCACAATGTAAAGGAAACTTCATTATCTGCTCATACAACACAATAAGTACAGCTGAACACTGAGGAAAGCATTAACTTTTGAAATAAAGATACGAAAAATGGTAAGATAACGGGTGAATGGATGGAGTCACTTGTCCTCCCAATATACATGACGTCTTTCACAAGATCTTCACTTACCAGGGACTCTGGTAACATCCTTGCTCCCATGAACCGCACCCTGTGGCAGATAAGAGGATGTTATCAGTGAAATAAGAAATTTGAGAGATATTTCAAAAGAAACATAATCTACAATACAGAATTTCACAAAAATTACATGTCCCTCAATCTTTATCAAGTTTATGAATGCTCCCTCTATCCCCAAGTGGCAAACAAATACGCAGACTCAACTATCTATCACTCACTAAAATGATTGTCATAAAAAAGAAAAAAAACATTTAGTTGCATGATCTATAGACATCCCATTTCATTCCCTCCACTAAGTAGAGATAAATATGAGATGCCATGGTCCATAACTGATAATTGGCCATTGCATTGCTACATAGCCCAAGGAAAAGGAATTATCTCTGTCAAGAAAGATCCTTTTTTTATGAAGCAAGAAAGATACTTTTTTGCCTGGGGTGTTTGCGAGGATTGGGGATAACAACACGTCCTCAAAAGAAAAGGAGAAAAAAATCCAAAACCTAAAGCTGCTATACCAAGAGCTCCTCAAGTGAAAATGAGTCAATCAACTGTCTATTAGGAAATAACCATTTGCGGCAAGCTGACAACTAGGTTCTCTCACTAAACCACATTTTAGAATTCCAACTTGATCTTGCTAAAAGTTTGGTTTCATTTATGTGCTTTCTTTATTTATTTTCATTACATAGGAGTCCCATTTACTTTTACTGCGTGTGCATTCACCCTCTATAGGTTTCCTCCAGTCTCCAAATCAACTATGTGTAGGCAGGGAAGTTCCCACCGAAGTCAACCTCATGTACAAGAGATAAAGTTTAGGAAATTATAACTATATCCTTTGAGCTCGTCTAGTTTGCTATAAGAAAACTATCCTGACATAGATTGTGTATTATTACTACAACGTAGCTTTCCAATATAAACTTTGCATCACTGATACATTATACAATATTAATTCGGTGTTGGATTTCCAAGATAAAACATGTATAGCATACCTGCATAACTTATGTGCTAATCTATGCATTATTTTATATGGGATAGAATGTGAAACAAGAATTTTTATTGGTATTCACCGTAGTATTATTTACAGTATAATAACCCATGTATTACGACCCAGCACAACTAGTCCAGGAACCAAATGTCCCTTTTATATTTTACTCCTCTAGATAGTCACACACGGTTCACATAAAAATAAAGTCATTCGTAGTTTTACAATGAAATAAATAGGTTAGGGATGGATCAAAAAGAAAATTTATGGAAATCGCAAAAGTGAGCTCAAAGTGCAACTCATTACTTTTTTTGCCAAAATATATTAGGGGGTAAATTCTAAATTAATAACAGAATCGGGTGCTATAACAACAGTAAAAGTAGCACAAATTGGGAGTACAATATCCAATTACAGAACATGTGAATAAGAAATTTACCTTGAAGTTTCCAGCAGATGCGGAATTGGATTCATTTTGTGGAAGAACTGAATTCCTTCCTTTGGTAGCTTCAAAAGCGACGTCGTCTTCTTCAGCAGACGCTGAGGCCTCGATCTGTATTGGTTTGGGCCGGAACCTTGAACCGGTCTTGGAGACCTTAAACGAAATCCCCATTGCCGGAATTTTACAACCGCAACTGATCCGACGTCGGAAACTTAACGAAAAATTATTTGATTGAATTAAAAAAAGCTTCAAATTAAGTCAGTGGGTGAAGCAGTCTCTGTGTATTGGGCATAATAACAATGCACAGAGCTGATGCAGAGACCAATTGGGGAGGACCTGAGTCGGGACGTTTTGGGAGTTCAGTTTTGGTAAAAGTGAAAAGCAAACGAAGAAAAGGAAGCCCAGGTTGAAGCTCATGATCCAACTCTTTGGTAGTTTAAAGCCCAAATTAGTATTGGGCTCTTGGGCTGGTATTGACCCGAAAGTTCTAGTGGATAGTCCATTCCCTTTTATATTTATCTTAATAACGAAAGACTTTTGAAAATTTATGATTTAAAACAAGTTATAGGTATTTATGTAGTTATAAATCATCATATCATTAAGATAACTTGACAAGTTTAAAGTTTAATTATCACTAAACAAAAAAATTAGGACGTAATTGATCTTGTGAATTTTCATAAGGTTTTATTTCATTCAAAAATTAACCTTTATTTTTTATATAATTTTCCTCGCAAATTGCACCTAATCATGTTTGCTGCACTCATTTGGATCCGACAAGCAAAAGGAATACTGGACTACAATGCTTCCCCACTGCAATTGTTCTTTGTTTCCATCCCGCATGTGCTTCACCAAGGCGGATTTAGCGTAACTCCGATGTGTTCAATTGAACACAAAATTTTTGACGTATTGCACAAATATTATAAAAATTAACTAAAATTTTAACAACATGTGGATATGGATACACGAAATATTGAGGCAGTAAAGACTTGGCCTTGACCCACAATGCCGATGGAGGTTTGTAGCTTTCTTAATTTGGCAGGTTATTCCAGGAGATTTGTAGGGGGATTTTCTTCCCTTTCAGCACCTTTGACAAAGTTCACTCATAAGGGAGCAAAGTTTCAATAGACTGATGCTTGCGAACGGAGTTTCTAGACCTTAAAGGACAAATAAACTTCTGCATCAGTTCTAACGCTCCCAGAAGGGACCAATGGTTATGTGATCTATTGTGATGCTTCACGCGTTGGATTGGGTTATGTGCTAATTCCACATGGTAAGATTGTAGCTTATGCTTCTAGACAACTAAGAAAGTATGAGAAGAACTACCCGACCTACGATTTAGAGTTAGTTACGGTGATTCATGCACTAAAGATGTGGAGGCACTACTTGTGTGGCATTCATGTTGATATATATACGAATCATAAGAGCCTCAGTATATCTTCAAGCAAAGGACTTGAATCTATGTCAAAGGAGATGGTTGGAGCTACTTAAAGACTATGATGTTGATATGTTATACCATTCAAGGAAGGCGAACATAGTAGCCGATGTTTCAACCGTAGATCTATGGGTAGCCTATCGTATTTACATCCAGAAAAGAGGAGAATAGCTGTGACGCCCCTTTTTTCTTGCGAAATCGTGTTTACGACATTTAGGAGGACAACTCTATTCCCTTTTGGGGTTTGGATTTTTGGAATTGAAGAGTCGCCACCTAATGATTAAGTACATTAGGACACTAAGGGTTTTTGAGTTGGAAAACTAGAGTTCGGGTAAGGGCTAGAAATTATCTCGAGGGGAAGGTGTTAGGCACCCCTCAAGATCCACTAGTGTGGTTCCCGTCCATGCTATATTGTGACTTTAAATACAAACAACAAGTAGGCGAACAAGCATTACAAATACAAAAGAGGGTTTTCACATAATAGTTGCAAGAGATTAGAAACGTTAAAGAAACTGAAATTTGGTAGAAGAAACCATTAAAGTCTGAATAAACAAGTGGAGGAGGAAAATTTCATACAATTAAAAACAGTTTTAAAAGCTAAAATTTGCAAAAGAAAATAGTTGAAATAAAAACGGACAAATAAGGTAATGGGTCCTAGGTGTTTACATAATTTGGATCACCCCCACAACACTCGATAACCGTTTATACACGTGGTATTATTGTGTGGTCATAATATCTATATATACCCTTTCCTACCCCGTTTTAGGTGTTGAAGCGCGGAATTGTATCGTTGCTTAGCGTGTTATTACCCGTCCTAATCCTATCAGTCCTGAAGGCATTTGGGACTACTAATCCAAAGGGGGGGAGGAGTTGGGCTTTTTAGAGTTTAAAAGGATAAAAGTCTAAAGCAACAAACAAATCACATAAGCAGTTAAGGGGAAATAAGTAGCAGTTAAAGGCTCAAACATGCCTCATCATTTAAAGAGACAAATTATTTAGCACGACTTACAAATACTAGTTAGGTCTTTAATTAAACTTAACATAGGAAGGTTGGCTGATATATTACATATTTTCAGATAAGAAGTCCAAATTAAACTTTACTGCTGGTTGTAATTATTAAAGACTGGTGCAGTTGATTAATTACCCAATGGTTTGCCTAGGTGAGGCCTGCAATCGTAACATCGCAAAAGGCATGCTGATTTTAAAGAAAGATTAATGATTTAAGAGCCAACAAAATCTTCATACATTAAACGACATTTTCTACTGATTTTAGACTTGTAAACAAGCTAGACGATTCAGATTCATAAAGCTATCCCTATAGGCATGCTTTCTACGCGTGATTGATTTAGGACATTTGTAAGAGTGCATGAATCCTATAGGCATGGTACATACAGTACATTTGTTATTTTAACCTATATACTATTTTCCTAAGGTGTGTATGCAAAGGCGCAGAAACGTATAGACATGATTTCTAATGCAGATGAATAACTTATCGACATGATTATTATATGCAGTAATAAGTACCTTATAGGCAGGATATCTATATGTGTTAATGAATGGACTTGTAGGCATGATATCTATATGCAGAGAAATGAACTTATAGGTAGGATTTCTATATGCAGCAATAAATACCTTATAGGCATGATATCTATATGCAAATGAATGAACTTATAGGCATGATTTCTAGTGCAGTAATGAATAATTTGTGATTGCGGAAGTAAACTTACAGTATGACATCTACCCGATATGCATAACATGAGAGTCCCTCCCTATTTTTACTATACACCCCGTAGTTATTACAACTTGAAGGAATCCATAAAAATAACTAAATAAATTACATCAGAAATTAAAACTCCAACCAAGAAAAGCCTAATTCAGACTCCTAATCTGACATATGGAATAAACCAACTTCCAAGGACCAGATTTTCCAAAGCCTTTCTCTTATTTGGACTGTGTCAAAGTTCCAAGGAGCTTCAAGAGCACCAGGCAATACTTACACCTCAAATATCATTATAGGATCACAATTCAGTATGGAAGGGCCAACCCTCAAATGTCCAAGTTCAGATGGAACTCAATGTCCAAAGGCAAGGCTCATAGGAGGGGGGAAGCACTTAGAGGCTAGGGGTAAGTGTGAGTGCAATAGAGGGGAATTAGAGAAGGCTATGGCAGGTTGGTGGTCATGCCCAACAATTGGGATGCTGCCACACCCCTGACCAGCATGTCAGCTTTGGAATTGGGAAGTTAAGACCTGTTGAAGGTCAAGTTCAGCCCTGGACAGCAATTTGGATGATGTTAGGCTAAACCTTAACTCAGCACACATAGGTGAATAGGGTATGGGAATTTCATACTAGCAGCAAGATACAAGGAAAGAGCAGGCCAAAGGGTATACTAGCACACCTTCCAGCCTATTTAGGGGGTTAAGGGGGTCATACTCTTAGGTCATGGACAATAATTCTTGTTGCTATGCCCTAAGTCCCCCCTCACAAACACATAGAGGTAATGGGGTAGGGGCTTGTTCATAAGGAAGGGGAGCAGGCACTAGCATATAGGCACTTCAAATCAGCTATTTAAACTTTACAGAGAATAGAAAGAACCCATGGATACAAGGAATGTAAATAAACACATTGGGGTGATAATGAAATTAATTTAGGACATACCAATTTCAAATAGGAAAGTAAAAAGAAGAAGTAGCCTTGTAAAAGCCAAAGTGAAGTCAAGAAGCAAGAATACTCTAAGTATAAGTTCAAAAGAGAATTGTTATTTTAAGATTCTAAGTGCTCAATCGTGTGTGTAGTGTTAAAGAAAGTCATGTATTTATAGTGCAAAAAGCAAGCAGAAACAGGTAAGAAAATAATTTAAAAATCAATCACGCAAGGTTTTCCTTTGATTAAGGGATTCTGATTTAAAACATGCAAAATAAATAAGGAAAGAGGTTAATCAAACACTTTCAAAGCAGTACAAGAAGGGGTAAATACATAATAGTTAGTTAAGGGAAAGGTTTTGACAGTACAGGGTTGTGTAATTAAGGAGAAAGAATCAATTAACAGACATAAAACCAGAAGTCCAAATACTTAGTGTGAATGAACCCAGTCAGAAAGGTTAAGAAAAGGTTTTACTTAAGAAGAATTTGTAACAATCAATTAACCCCAAAAAAAGATTCTGATTCAACCATAAGTTGGAAAGCCCTTTGAAGAAAGGTTTTAACACACACATATAAAAGAAATTGTCGTGCTAATCAGAAGAGTCTAGTATAGAAGAATTCAGAGTCATAAACAAAGAGGTTCCAATTTAGTACATAGGTCCAAAGTGAGTTTGAGAGAATAGTCCAAACACAAGACTAGACTCGCCAAAACCCCCAAATCCTAGGGTTTTCAACTTGAATCAAATGCAGAGAAGACAAATAACTAAAACAGGCTCAGAGGTCTCTTTTAGAGACTTATGAGAAAATAAACAGGTAAAATAGCAGGTTCGAAACAAACATAGTGCAAAAGCTGATTTGAAACATAAAGAGCATATTACAAGGAAAGCTTGGAACTTAAACAAATTCAAAAGACAAAGAGGTAGTCTAACTTAAGGAAACAGTAGATGAAACATGTTTAGAAAGCACTCAAACAAAGTCCAAAAGAAGGCACATAGAGAACCAAGAGCGTAGTAGAAAATACAGTTAAAGGAACATAGGGGTACACGAACACATAAGATAAACGTGTAAAAGCATGATATAGAAACCAGTAGAAGAAAGATCAGAGCACAATAGAAAAATATGTATAATAAGGCAAACATAAGGACATAGAAGAAAGACAAAAGGGGACATAAGAACAAGAGCATAGAGAAATTCACACAAAGGAAAGAAGAAGAAGAGTCACAGAAATATTTTGAACATTTCAAAAAACCCTAAAACAAAAGAAAGGACTTTAAAAGTAATTTTTTAAAAGAAAGTCGGGGAAACCTTTTGAAAACTCAAAATAGAGCATGGATACACACAAATCTAAAGAGAATCGGAGAAAACCTTTGAACAACTACGGTTTCAGATGAACCCTAGAATGAGAAAGTCTTGGAAAGGGTCCGATCTAAGTCAGATAAAGCTGGAATCAGTCTTAGGAGGCTATGATATGCCGGAGCCAGGCCGGAGATGGCCGGAAACCTCGAGTAGGCGGAGGTCTAAGTGAATACCTTTGAGGTCTGGCCTCGAACCTTCGAGTATCATATGTTTGAGAGCAGGGGGAGTGAGTCTAAGACATCCATGGCCCGAGAGGCCATAGATTCTGGTGAGATTGAGGTTGAAGACGGTAAGTGAAACTAGGCTTTCGAGAGAGTTCGAGAGAAATTTAGAGCGTTTTGGGATTTCAGGGCGACGAATCCGGTGAAAATGAGGGAATTAGGGTAGGTTATTAGGTTTAATTAAGGAATGGTGAATTATGGTCATTGATCTCGAGTAATCGACTGTCCAGATTTTGGCGGGTAGGTGGGGAATGGGTTGGGTCGTCTAAACGGGTTAAGGGTTAGGTTAATTAGGATTGGGCTAGTCCGGAATTGGACTCAAAATTGGGACCATTAGAGGGGATCAATTTGGCTATAATTGAAATGCAAATGGTGCTAGTATTTAAATAGCCATTTTTATCCCTTTTATTTTATAAAATAGTAAAAATGATTTAAAAAGCAAATTGAAAGTATTGAACAAATAATAGTATATAAATATTAACTTAAAAATATTGGAATCAATTTTATAATTATAAACGCGATTAAATCTTAAAATAGGCTAAAATTACAATTATATACATTTTAACTTTAAAAAATATTAAATGAATTTGGAAAAATATATAAAATTACCTTGACTATATCTTGGTATAAATATGAGAATAAAAATAAATTACTCGTTGAAATGATAATTTTGGGAATAACTATTGATTTTATAATGTTAAAAAAGGACAATAAATTAATTTAAAAACTTAAAAAATTAGGAAAAATGCCAAAAGGCTTAGCTATGCTTATATATGCATATATATGCTATTTTGAAAGCAAAATATACAGGGGAAAATTGGGTATCAATAAAAGCCCATGAGGTTCATCAGCTAGCTAGTCTTGGAGTTTGGTTACTGGACTCAGGTGATATTGAAATTACCATTCAGGATACACAACATCCTCTTTAGTAACTAAAGTAAAGGAATGTTAGTACGAGGATCATGTGTTAGTTCATTATAGAGATACCACCCCTTAGAAAGAGAAGACACTATTTGAAATTACAGAGGATGGTGTCCTCAAATATCGAGGATGATTATGTGTCCCTAATGTTGCAGGGTTACATCAGCAGGTTATGAGAGAAACTCACTACTCTCATTATTTTGTCCATCCAGGAGTGATAAAGATGTATCATGATATCAGGGAAGTGTATTGGTGTAACGGAATGAAAAAGTATATAGAGGATTTTGTTGCTCAGTGTCCTAACTGTCAGCAGGTTAAGATTGAGCATCAGAAACCCAGTGGATTATAACAGGCTATGGAGATTTTGACTTGGAAATGGGAAGTAATCAATATGGATTTCATCGTAGGCTTACCTCGTACCCAGCAAAAGTTTGATTCAATATGGGTGATTGTTGATAGGATTACAAAGTCAGTCCATTTTCTACCCACTAGAATTACATATTCCTTAGAGGATTATGCAAGGCTTTATATTAAGGAGATAGTATGACTGTATGGTATCCCTGTATCTATTATCTTGGATAGAGGAGCTCAATTTACAGCTAACGTCTGGAGGTCCTTCCAAAAAGGAATGGGGACTCAAGTAAGTCTTAGTATAATATTTCATCCCTGGACAGACGGAGAGGCTGAGCGTACTATACAGACACTGGATGATATGTTACGAGCTTATGTAATATACTTCAAAGGTAGTTTGGATGATCATCTGCCGCTTATTGAGTTTGCATATAAAAATAGTTACCATTACAGTATTCAGAATGCTCCATACGAAGCTCTTTACGGACAGAAGTGTAGGCCGCCTATAAGGTGGTTCGATATTGGAGAATCTGGATTACATGGGCTAGACGTGGTTCAGTAAGCCATAGAAAAAGTACAGCTTATCCGGGATCGACTATTGACAGCTTAGAGTCGTCGGAAGTTATATTCTGACATGCGGTGTCGAGATTTACAATTTAGGGGTGATGGCTAGGTATTTTTAAAGGTGTAACCTATGAAGGGTGTGATGAGGTTTGGCAAGAAAGACAAACTTAGCCCACGGTATATTGGGCTTTATAGGATCATTCGGATAGTGGACCAAGTAGCTTATGAGTTAGAATTATTCTCGAAGTTGGAGTCTGTCCATCCGGGTTTTCACGTATCTATGTTACGGAAGTGCATTGGCGATCCTACCCTAGTGGTGCCCACGGATGATGTACTGATTACAGAGAACTTGTCATACAAGGAAATTTCAGTTGTCATCCTAGACTGACAAATCCGCAAGCTACGGAATAAGGAAGTAGCCTATGTGAAGTACTTTGGAGGAATAACAATGTGGAAGAAATAACTTGGGAGGCCGAGGAAGACATGAAGTATAGATATCCCTACTTATTTCCTACTCCAGAGAAGGGTCTAACTGAGACATCATAACCATAAGATACGTGTAAATATTCTTTTGTTCGTTATTGTCATTGCTCGTGTAACGCCATTATTGTTATGATAATTGTGGTCCTATGTAGCGTTGGATTATTAAGCTCGTACATGGAGAGTTGGTAGTAGTGTTGTTACAAAGGTGACCCTGCCAAAGTTATATAGACCACGGGAAGATGAACATCCGAGGACGAATGTTTCCAAGGGGGAAAGATGTTACATCTCGCGTTTTCGTACGTTAAAAGTTTCGTCTTCAGTTAATTGACATAGACTCGGGAATGAGATTATCTTGAGGTTAACGTATTTACGCTATATATAACAAGCGAGAAGTAAGTAGCATTAAGGATAAAGGGTACATGAATTAAAGAAAACGCATTTCGTTGAAAGTGGCCAATTTAGGATAAATACGGGTCGAGCGATAATACCCGATAGTTATAAACTAGTACCATGAAAGGTATCATATGACCATGGCAGCATAATTTATAAAGTGCATATAAAGTATATTAAAAATAAGTAAAATTTTAAGTAATTTGAGGCAAATTTTAAATTGTGCAGGTATTTGATTAATTATCGGATAGCGGGACATTAACTAGTTAATTCTAAAATTCTAAAATGATACGTTGCAGCACCAGCTAACCACATTACATGACTAAGTAATCAAATAATCATAGGTGGCTATCTATGGTTTAATTGAATTAATTAAGTAAAGAAGTTTTGTTCTAATTCATTTTGGATAAGGAACCAAGTAACGTTAGTAATTCCTAAAGTAAGAACCTTTCCTTTCTTTGTTTGAACACTTCAACGTAAAGAACAGAAGCTCAAACGTTCAAACACTTCAACATCAAGAACATAAGCTCAATCGTTCAAACACTTCAACGCCAAGAACAGAAGCTAATTTTGTTCAACAATTTCGAAAAAAAAAAAACAGAAGCTTAATCCGATTTTTGGGGTTCTAAGTTCAATCCATGAAGATTTCCAACGGAATGTTATAGAGAGTTTTTCCCTACTCCAGGTATGTTAAGGTCTTCCCTTCTTCTTTTTTTTTTGCGTGGTCCAAATTATACAAAAGAAAAGAGCAAACTCACGATTTTCATAAATGACTCTATTCATTAAAATACTAGGGATTTTTTTGTTCGTAATTCCTCATGTGACATATTATTATATCTCCTATTAACGGGTCTCATAATATTATGCAGTTGAAAAAGTTTATTCGAAAAGAATATTGAGATTATTACATATTTTTCATGCATGTCATTCATATATATATATATATATATATATATATATATATATGTGTGTGTGTGTGGGGGGGGGGGAGGAGTTTATAGAAAAAAGGCAACACCACCTGATCAGTTGGTATATGTTGCTGATGTTGCCCACAGTGATCGAGATGATAAGATGGAATGCCTTACAGACCTGCATAACACTATAAATGTTTCAGAATCTACAAAGTATTCAGATTTATAGATTAATTTCTTTATTCCATGTTTCATCGATGACTTTTATGTACAGATTTTCATGCCTTACATACTCAGTATATTTTTCGTACTGACGCCCTATTTCACGAGGCCTGTGTTTCATGCCTTCATGTGCAGGTAAGCAAGCTGACAGTCCCCCTTCTTAGGATCTCTGATCAACGAGAGTTGACGTGCTCTACTTGATCTGCAACTGCTTTAGATTTTGGTACGATATATATATATATATATATATATATATATATGGGTATGACATGGCTCAGTCCCGTCTTTGTACAGTTGTATTTCTATTAGAGGTAAGTAGACAGTATATCTAGTTGGATTGCATGTGGCCTTGTCGGCTTTTAGCTTTGGGTGTATAGTTGTCTATAGTAGCCTTGCCGGCTCGCCCACCGTATTCTGCATGTGTACGTATATATGCCTTTTTGGTAGGTTTCCTTCATGTATATTATTTTTGTAATTCAACAAATGTTATTCATGCTTATATTTTAGATGCATGCTTAGGGGTTTGACAGGTAGGACTCAGGCACCCGTCGCGGCTCATCGGTTTGGTTCATGAAGTCAGTGTAGAGCAAAATATAAGCAACCAAAACTTATAAGAAAAGTGTAATCAGGTGCTTTGTGAGAAAGGATTTCATAAGGAGATTTATGGTGAAAAATATTAGTGGAAAATCTATTGATAAGAAAAGTGGCAGTAAAAAGACACCACCCCCCCCCCCAATTTTAGAATGAAAAAGAAAGGCTCTAAAAGTTTCCATCAAATGTTTGTGTTTTCTTTCAATAATATTTTTTTAAGGAGTACCAACACAAGTGGTTTGATAAATAATACATTTGGAAGTAAGATAGGCTATAGTAGCTACTTCCTCGTTCAAAAGCATTATCAGACCTAATTTTCTTGACTTTGACTTCATATTGTCTTTCTACCATATATATGAAAGACTTGAGGACTATGAAAACATCACTCTTGGTAATCAACAAATAGGTCCGAGTACCCCTACTAAAATCATCAACAATTGTAAGAAGTAACTAAAACCATTATAAGTAGGTACCTTATAAGGACCCCGGGTATCAATATAAATAAGTTAAAAAAGGTGAGAAGTAAAACTCGTACTATATAAAAAAGGCAATATGTGTTGTCTAGCCATAAGGGCAAATGGAACAAGGAATGTCCTCTTTACAAACAACAGTTTATGGTACAATAAAAATATATCTCATGGTAGAAATGGGTAAATTTTCCAGCCTTACATGCCACAAATTATTACCAGAACTAACAAAATTAAATATAGTGTGAGAATTGCAACATGTTTGAGAAGATTTTTATGTAAGTGTAATATTCTTGTTTGAATGCAGAGAATTAGCAGATTGGTGAGTTGAATGGAAAAGATAAAGTCCAGCTTTAACATCACCAAGGACTAGAGGCCTCCTCAAAGAAAGGTCCTGCATCAAATAACAAGTTTCAGCAAAGGTAAGAAGAAGTTTGAACTGGCTGCATAATCTATTAACTGAAATTAGGTTGAATTTAAAATTTAGGACATAAAGTACTCTCTATAAAGTCAATTCTAGATGTATAGTTACTTGTCCTTCTAGGTAACTCTTACTCTTTGTAAATTATGAAGGTTAACATTAACAGGATCGGGTAATAATTTGATATTAATAATGATAGTAGAGTCAAATATCATGTGTTATGAAGCACCAGAGTCAAGGATCCAAATATGACTCTTACGATTATTCTGTGAGTGAGGAATAACAGACATGCAAGTATCAGCACAGTTAGCATTGTCATTGACTTCAGAACTTGTTGTAGCTTGCTGACCAATATTAACTTGTTGAAGTAGTTCCATCAACTGTGATAATTGTTCTTGCTTTATAACAATTGTTGCCTCTCTATCATTAGATTGAACTTGGCCATAATTTTCATCTGTTGTCACTGCATTTCCTTGAATGGAATTTTGAAATCTTCTTTGTTTGAAATTTGGTTTGAAATTCTGAGGATAGCCACGAAGTTTATAGAAATGTCAATTGTGTGTCTTGACTTTTTACAATAGTTACAATTGAGGTTTCTCCTGTTTTCTTGGTTGTTTTTAAAGTTATAAACACCAGTATTTACTGCAGAGTTAGTTGTTCTTCCATGAGTCTGGTTAAACCTTGGTGTTTAGACAACAAAAGAATTAGATTCAATAGGATATTGTCCCATACTCTGTATGCCCCTCTGCCTTTCTTCTTGCAAAAGTAATTAATAGGCTTTATCAATATTAGGTGGAGGATGCATCATCCTGATATAACCCCTAACACTAGTGTATGACTATCTAAACCCATTAAAAATTGAACTAGTTTCTATCTCTCTTCAAGTGCAACATTCTGATACTTAGCTCCACATTTGAAATCAACACAAACACATATAGTCCTCGCATCAAATAGATCTATCTCATCCCTTATAGCTTTCATCTTATTAAAATAAGTTGCAATGTTAGAGGATCCATGTACTGTTTCTAACAACTACTTTTGTAACTCAAATGATTGTGCTAGGTTTGATTGATCATACCTATCCTCAAGCTGTTTCCACAATATCATTACAGATTTGGAGTGAATCACGTTGGGTCCAATGTATGGAGTGAGAGAATTCATAAGCCAAGCAAATACCATGTCATTGCACCTTATCCAATACTTCAGATCTGGTGAATCATCCTTTGGCCTGACCAGGCTCTCGTCAATAAATCCTAGCTTATTTTTGGTTGATAACGCAATGAGGATAGATTTTCTCCAACCTCCATATCCAGTTCCATCAAATGAAGGAGAAATCAAACATATTCCAGGAGAATTAGAAGCATGCAAAAAGTATGGATGATCAGGACTTTTTTTTGTCGTAGTTGTAGACATCGTAGCAATTTCAAAATGCAATTCTGAAGGTTTCAACAAATTCAAATGAAATTTTAGAAGATCTAGAAGAAAATTGTAAAGATTGATAGATAAAACCAACTAGGTCGAGCAGATGCTCTGATACAATGTTGAATTTAGAGAGAGAAATTATGAAAAAGCCAAAATGAAATTTTCTTCTATTGAATTATGTTGTTCCACAGAACAGAAATTGAGTATATATACAACTAACTAACTAACCTCCTGACTTATATCTATATTTAACCCATGTGTCTAAGATAGAAAAATTTCATAATTACCATATTCTAGAAGCTACTCTAACTAAGTGTTATATTTGTATCTTATGTACACCCCATGTGATAAAATGAGATGAAGGATATGATGAAGGCCCAATAGGCCCAATAATTGTTGTTACCCGCATGGCCCAATGTGGTCCACCGAAGCTTATTCACTTGGAGAACCCTAGCTTCTCCTTCATTTTCTCTCCATGTCTATTCTTGTGACTCAACCTGGGTCCAATAAATCAGCATTGGCAACATGTCCAAGCTTTTCATCACATTGTGTAGATAGACAAAAAAAAATATTAATTTATTTATGTATATTATATGTTGAATTTTATTACCTTTTTCATGTGTTTACTTTTTTATTTCTTAGTCCATTGGCCAATGCTAAGTTTTTCCTTGCAATAGCATAGCCACATACAATGAATAGTGGTCAATTGAATATCCTTTATCAAAAAATTATATGTATATATAAAAATTTATATTGCTTATATATAAATCACAAATTATTTTTTATATATGTATATTAAATCTTGAACATCTTAATGAAATTTCTGACTTCGCTGCTATATATTCCTCGTATGTATTTAAAGTAATGTTTGATGATGGAAGTCTGCCTTTCCAGGACTATCAACATACAGCTAAGCAATACATTATTTTGAGAATATATATGTCCTCATTTGAAATCCAATAATCTTTTAGCCTCAAAGGTCATCTTGAGTCAAATAATGGTTCTGAGTAGGGGTGTCCATAAAAACTCGAAAAATCGAACCAACCGAAAACTAATCCAAACCGATCAAAAAAATCGATACGTTTTGGTTTGATTTGGTTTTGGTTTTGAATTTTAAAAACCGATCAAATTTTGTTTGGTTTTGGTTTTAATCAGAAAAAAATCAAACCAAACTGACATAGGATTAGCTATTTCAAATTTATTATTATACTTACATAAATGTATATTATTATACAAAGTTTTAAAAAAATTTGGTAAATGTTAATAGTTTGCACTTTTAATATAGTTCTTTACATTTGCATTCTAGTTTGATTGGTAGTTTTCTTTTGTTTAGTGTAAGAATCCATTTCGTGTTAAAAATAATATATTTTTAATTGAGTTCTTAAATTATTATCACTATTTGATTCAATTATCATCAATATATCTTGGTAAATAATAAATTTCTCAAAGGGCAATTAATCTGATAGTGTTATATTGAAAATGTGGTCGCCGGAATATGTGTTTGGTAGTGCATGTCTTATATTTAAGAAAAAACCGATAACTAACTGAAAAAATTGAAAACCCAAGATAAATCGAATCGAGAAAAATCGACTTAATTGGTTTGATTTAGTTCTAATATTTAAAAAATCGACTTATTTGGTTTGGTTTCTTTTTAAGGAAAAATCGATACAAACCAAAACATCTACACTCCTAGGTCTGAGGTGGAGAAAATGGAGAGCATCTCTGATTTATCTAATTTTCCTCTCTTCTCCAAAAAATGCCACGTAAAATATTCTATGTTATAAGGTACAATCATCAAATACTATCCCATTTAAACCTCAAGTTAGTATAGGGAGAAAGAAAACATTAATTTAAAAAATTAGGATAAGAGATGGGAAGTTCAATTTAATTTGTGATTCTTTAGGGTTAATTAATTAAGATTATGCATTAGTCAACGGTGAGGTCACTGATGATTAGTTAAATTAGACAGTCACAGTAGTAACAGCTGGAGATGGAAAAACTAAAGAGGCTCACACATCAAGGATCACAAACCTGGCAAACAACAACATCCCACCCTGATTGGAGATTGGAAAGAACACATTTTTTAATTTGCATCTTAACAAATTTAATTCAGTTTGTTTCTTTAATGTTTTTCATCAGCGAATATTGTGGTACCTTGATACATGTCATTGACATTTAGAATGCGTTTGGACATAAAAATTATAATTTTTGAAAAAAAAGAGTAGTATTTGAAGTTAAGTTGAAAAATTATATTTGAAATTTAAAATTATGTTTTGACATGCATTTTATTTAAAAAAAATATTGCAGTTTTATGAGTGGGAAAAATTTTCTGAAAATTTTAAAAAAGTAGTCAAAATCATTTTATGATTTTTCAAAAACTCACTTCCGAATTTTTTTCAAAAACACATTTTGAAGAATTTTTTTTATGGACATGCGGAGCCTTTAATTAATATAATAAAGGGAAAAAGTCAAATTATATTTTGTGATTTACCTCCGTTATAACTTTGGCTTGTTAATGTCCTCGTTGTTATTATTTTAGCTCGAAATTGCCCTTAATCGCTAACAACAGACCAATATTAATATAGGGAAAAAGTTAAAATTTGCCTTTGTGATTTGCAAAGGGTATAACTTTGCCCTTTGTCGAAATAGATGGTACAAAAAATTCACTTGTTTTCACTTTTCAATTTTCGATGTTAGCGACCATATAAACATCTAATTTAATAATGTAGCAAAGTTACGGTCATTAAACTTTTGTGTTTGTTATCCAAAAGTTATTTTTTTTTTTGTTACATAAAAATCATTCAACTTTGTGTTTATTACATAAAAGTTATTTTTCTTTTTTTTGTTACACAAAGATTCTTTTACTTTGTTTTAGTTATCACACAAGTCAAATTTTTACTTGAAAAGTCTATTATGCCCTTGATATTATGTAAACATTCATATTTATGTAATACATTCTATATTATACTATACTATATGATATATTTTAACTATGTATTTTATTTATAAATAAAATAACTTAATATTATTTTATTTTTTATTTTTATAATATATTCTTTAATTTAAATTTTTTTCTTACCATTAATTTTCAAAACATATTAGTAGCGTTATTAGATTTGTCAGTAACTTTAATATATATTAGTAGAGAAATAAATCGGCATGTATATTTCTATGAGAAATTCGCAGGTAAACAAACAAAGAAAATGAGGAAAAAAATCATATGTTAATCCGAAGGAAAATCCCTAGGTACTATATGCGAATTTAGCTGGGGATATTTTCATGGTGATTTACTTGGGCAATTGATTATTCATAAAATTATATTATTAAAAATTCGGAAAGAAACATCCAAAAATTCGATTAAAATTGATTGGTAAGGATCAATAATCATCTAAAACGCGACCACTAACGTATGGTCAGTATTTTGAATGGTAGCCAAACTTTCGAACGGAAGCCAAAGTCAAAATTTTTTGCAAAGTATAAAGGCAAAATTGGACATCCATATATATGAAATGACTATAAGAAAAAATATGGCATATTGCAAAAGTACCCAAGGCCAATTGTGGCTCTGAAAGGTTTAAGACTTTAGCTGGAAAAAAATCAATTAAATTAATTAAATTAATGTAATTAATGATGGGACACGTCTTTGGGATGATGAATTTACTACTCCTAAGTCCTAAGAGGAGTTGTTAAATATTGGCTCACTGTGCATTCGTGTAATCCCAGATTTGGCTCTGTTAATATATTCTTTAGTGTCAGTAAATTGTTGCCTCCCATTGCCAGTGCCAGCTACTATGGGCGCATCTAGTAATAAACGCGGAGTCGGGGACACAAAACACTGTTTAGGTTTGCAATATGTATTTAGTTAAATAAACAGTGATCACAACAACAATAATATATTTATTGTATTTTCACATTATGAATTTAGAAAGAATAATGCACACGCAGACTGTGTTCCTATCTTATAAAGTTATACAAGTTATTTCCGATAAACTCTTAGCTCAAGAAAAATAATTTATAACGGGTTAAAGAAAGAAAATAATTGCGAAAAAGCCATATTGAAAATAATGTAGGCAAGAAAAGTTTATATATAGAAAGAGAGTGTGTTATATCCGTCGGCTATTTTTAATTTAAAATATTAAATGGGCGACTATTTGGGTAATTGGGTTAATATTTCTTTTTTCTGTTTGGCAAATAAATAAACTTTTGTATTACCGAACGAATGAGAAATATGTACAAAAAAAATGAGAAAACCTCTATAGCCCCTCAAAATTTTAATAGCACATGTTTTAATCCACTTTCAAAAAATGGCCATCCGGCCCAAATATATTGCATATACTAGCCGAACAGAATGAGTATGATAACACAAGTGCTTGTAGCTCAGTGGATAGAGCGCCTATTTCCTAAGCAGACGGTCGCAGGTTTGACCCCTACCTAGCGCAATGGAGAATTTTCTTTTTGCAATGTATAAATATTGTATCCTAAGTTCGATAGTGTATCATTGGTGTACATTGAGCATATCTCAACTGCGCTTGTGTATCTAAAGTGTATATATTTGTGTATCCCAAATATAGCTTGTATCGTGAATGTATAATCTGTCTAAAAATGTATAAAAATTATGTATAATGTGTATTTTCTAATATTTTGAAGTGTATCATGTATTTTTGTATCGTGACAGTCGTTTTGTATATATTTTGTATAGTAACATCTATTTTGTATATTTTTTGTATAGTGACAATCTATTTTATATATTTTTGTATAATGACTATCAATTTTGTATATATTTGTATATTGACAGTCTATTTTGCATATTTTCTGTATAATGATATTCTATTTTTGTATATCTATTGTATAATGCATATTTTCAAATTTCCTTCTCACCTACAAGAAAAACATTTTACTATATTAAGAGTATGTGCTAATTTACATTTCTCTTTTGTTCTTAATTGTTTATTTTTTCCTTTTCCTCCCCTGTGTTCTTTCTGTTGGCTGCTTTTGCAACTGTTGTTGGTTTCTTACAAATTTTAACTTGAACATTTACGCACATAAAATATTATCCTGGAACTGAATTTGGTTCAAGTTCTGATTTATACAGCAATGATAGAGTTGATATCTATTATTCAATTGGGATAGTACGAACATGGGTATTGCTTTTCGAATGATAAAATATTTATAATTTATTTATTGTACGTGGAAGACCTTAGATTACTGATTCTTATTCTGTTATATACAAAATATGTACCTATGGGTAATGCTTATATGTGACTTGCAATTTATTGAAGAACAAAAAAGAAGAAGTGAAATACAGCTTCTAAATGTAGAATTTCAATTCCAAATATATAAATTAATGTAAGATGCAAATTCAAAATTGAGATTACTTTAAAACTCAAAGATGAGCAAAGGATATGAATGGGATGTCATCTACGGTGAGTGGGTGTTGATCTTGGATTCTACTATCTGGCTACATGAATTAAGCGAGGGTGTGGGAAATAAGACGAAGATGGGGAGAATTTTTAGGCTAGCCTTTTAATTAGTTTTAGGCTATAAATTGTATACTACAATTTTGTGGCTAGGGGTTGATATTAGTTTCTACCTGCCGGCTATAAGTGAAGTTTACCGAAAGCTGGAAAAAGGCCCAAGCATCACTTCTAACAACTATTTATTCATATTAAGGTGCATTATTATTAGGGGTATACATAGGTCGGGTTTGTTCCGATTTTATAATTATCAAATCAAACCAGTTTGGTCGGTAACTTTAAAGATCAAATCAAATCAATAAAACTCGAATTTTTCAATCTCGGTTTTTCTCGGGTTTTTGAGTTATTCAAATTTGTTCGAATTTATTTCCGATAAATTCTTGTAGCACAAAACAGCTAATTAAAATGCCATAATAAAAATAAACATAGAGCATGTTTGGCTTAGCTGATTTAGAGTAGTTGATAAGCATTAGGTGCTGAAACGCACTTTTAAGCGCTGAAGTTGAACTAAAAAATAAGTAGTTACGTGTTTGGATAAAAGTGTTGAAATTAATAATATGTAGCTAAAGAACTGGGTATACGAAGAGTTTTGCTTTAAAAAGAAGTATTTTAGGGATAGAATAGTAAATATTTTGGTCAAACTTAAATTGCTTATAAGCTGTTTGATAAGTTGGGGGAGACCAGCTTATGGCTTTTGGCTTATAAGCACTTTTAGTTTAACCAAACGCGTAGATAAGCAAAAAAGTACTTATAAGCCAGTTTGACCAGCTTATAAGCTTACCCAAACGCCCTCATAATCTAAAAGTACTAAGTCATGCTAAAATAAGTAGACTAATAAGGGAGTATTAATTACATGAATAAACGCTAAAAATAGAAATAGGTTATTCATTTTTATGTAAATTATTGAAAAATAAAAAAAATATTCAATACATTATCGTTCCTAGTATTGAATTGAATATCTTTTGTTAGCATTAATATTGATTTGGTTTTTGTTTGGGTTTCTTTTAGCATTATTTAAGTTTCTAATATTAATGTAAAACTTATTGGAACATTCAAAAATTCTAAGTTCAACTTGAAATAATAATACCTTAAAAGATAAAAGTATGAAAAAGTTTAAGAAATATTTATAAATTGCATCACGATACGTATATTTATATTAAATATATCTAAAATTTCTATATATGTAATGTCGGGTTGGTTTGATTTTGGTTTGAGTTTTTTTAGTTAAAACCAAACCAAACCAATTATGATAGGGGTATTTTTTCCAACACCAAACCATAGGCAAATTTTTTTTTTGATACTCGAATTATCGAGTTAGTGCGATTTGTCAATTTCTTTTGTACACCCTTAATTATTATTGTCATTACAAGGGAAAGATAATTTCCTCAAACTCAAACATCCCAAACTCCACGCACTTCGATAATAATCCTCCTTTTACTTACACTTACACATCCACTAACACCTTGCAATTCGAATTTTGCTAAGTACATATAGCTGTAAATTCAACATTTTAAATTGTCTTATTCCACAGTTCCACGTGTATGGGTCAAAATTTAACCACAAATGAATTATCATTAAGGGGAACGGTAAGTGATCGATCAAGTCATGGACGTATCCATAAGCCGTAATGGCAACGAGCATCTCGATCACTGCCGAGATCGGTCTGTCGAGAAGGCTTGAGCAGCAGAATATATGATGTCATGATTGAGCAAGTAAAGAGGAAGATAATCGAGAAGGGGCATGTTGGTTAAAGATGTCACAACCCAAAATCACATGACTAGCACATGGCACACTACCCGACCCGAGCGAACTAAACCATGTGATGCACCTAAATCATATGCATGAAAACCAATTTAACTGTGGAAGCTCCTTAAAAATCTTATAAATTTTCAAATTAAATAATAAAATATTTTTCAATTCAAAACCATACATGATGCTCTTTCATAATAATAACAATAAGACTAAGTAAAATAAATATACTTTTATGAATGTCGTGTATAACTTCGTTACTACAACCTTTCACAACTATCTAAGGAGTCTATATAGCAAGAATATAACCAACGGTTGGAGCAATTCCAACAAAATAAAATAAGGAAGAAATAGATAGGTACCATGAAATAAAAGTGGTGCTTCATAATACCTCGGAAAGAAAGTTATCCTAGCCTGACCGCATGCCACGTATCATACATCATCCTGAAACATGTAAAGTAAGCACGACCCTAAAGGGGGACCCTAAGGGCTGAGTAGACCACATCGGCACTTAATAAGTGTCATAGACTCTCTTTAACTTAAGTTCATGTGACAAAATTTATTAAAAAAAATAATGCACGAATATTTAATATAAAACGGTAAGAAATTTTATCAATTCATGACCCTTGTTATTTTAATAACAAGCAAGTGAAATATAACCTACAATATAAGCTTTTAAAATACTTACATCAACCCAAGATTTTGGGTAAATCGTACAAAACATTACATATGCTTTAAGTCATTGAAATCGCTTTTGGCTCCTTAGGCCTAAACATAAGAAAATCATCCTTACCTTTCACTGAGGGTACTCTACCATCACCGACATAAGAAAATCAACTAGGTTACGTACCTAGAGGCAAGTAACATATACCCTACTTGCTCAGGTTATCTCATCATAGTGCCGACAAATTGACTCAACCATGCTAATACCAGCACAAAATAGTACTCTCTCGAGGGAGAGCACTCTGCCGTAGTCTATACCACAAAGTGGCCATCTACGCCTACACCGGTACGTGTAGTTTCTTGATGACAAATATATCCAAAGTCAATATTGGTGACCACACGTAACTCCCAAAATATTTGATACTTTAATAATGGATTCATAACATAGTAGCTTCAAAGGATCTATTTTTATCAAATCATAACATTTATAGAAAATCTAAATACAAAAATTAAATAAACAAGCTTTTACATGCTAAAGTCATTAGCAATTTAACATCAATCTTTAAAAGATACCACAAGAGCTATTCAGCACATCAAATTCCAAAAGAAATACTTTTCATGAAAACTTATCTTTAGCACTCAAATATATATACTTTTGTCATTACGTAAGTTTTGATAAAAACTTATAATATTTACTTTGAGTGTCATTTTGCCAACAAGATTTAAAATAAAATTTTATAAAATGGCATGACACTACATATGCAATATAGTATTTTAGTACATGGAAACATCTGTACTTGTTTGTCCCCACAAGCATGAAAGCACATTTGCAAAATAACTTAAGTAAAAACATGCTTTTAGAGAAAGCCCATCAAGAAGAGTAAGTTTTAATCAACTTTCCTCGCTTTCGCTTTATTAACATTCACAAGCTTTCAGTCCTCTTTCATCACTCCAATGTCGATTAAGAAGCTCAACATTACCAACAAGTCGATAACTACAACTAGATATCTTAATTACATCAAAATATGACCTAAGATATTAAAAAATATCCATATACGGCTCATAAATTGGCTACAAGCCTCCAACGACCTAAATCGCCAAATAAATTTACAAGCTATACCATTCAACTCCATCCTCATATTTAAATACCCATTCAAAGTTGTTAATGATACTACTTCAATTGTCCAATTCCACCAAGTTACTATTCATCATCTTCCGTAATCAAAACTTGCACAATATACAATTCGGGTGATTACTTAGTTGATCACATTCATCTTTTGCTAACAAATAATTCTATAGGTTCATTTTATTCAATCAATTTCATCGCCAAGATTTACCATTCAACTTATCTTTTATTTCCTTAAAAGTACTATTCATGCCATGAACTAGAGTTTTATAATCAAATCTTTCAACCAATAAAACTTGTAACAAATACTTCTAACTACTCATAATAAACGAGTTTGAATCATCGAAAATACCTCTAGTAGATCAATCTGAAAAAATCACAAGTTTGGTGATTTATTTGTTCTTGAGGATTTGATGATGAAATCTAGAATTTGGATGTTAGAATGATGTTAGAACTCATGTATATTGAGTAAGAATCAACCCAAAATAATATTAACAACTTACCTTGGTCGATTGGACTTGATTGGAGCTTAAAATCGCTCCTTCACCTCAAGAACCCTAACCCCCAATACTCAAAATACTCTCTCCCCCGACTTGGTATTTATAGGCCCAGATTTCTTGGCTTTGGACACGACCTTGGACGCTATGGCAGCACTTCACTTCCAGTCATTCTTTCGGACATGGCTTTGGATGTTTCGCATCTGCAGGCTCCTCCGCCATCCTTTGGTAATTTGACATAACTTCTTGTAGTAATCTCCAAATGACAAACGGCTTGAAACGTTCAAAACTAGACTCAAATGCTTTTCATTTGATAAGTTTAATCCACATAACTTCTTATATATATATATATATATATATATATATATATATATATATATATATATATATATATATATATACAAAGTTAAGTCTTGTGCGTACTCATTTGGAACTTTAGTCTATCATGTAATTTCCATCTTGATTTGCCCCAAGGACTCTCCTATGACCTATATCACTTCAAATACACGTCTTACACTTTATTATCATATCCAATTAATATCCATCATATTAATAGTCCTCGTCTGCACACAAATAATATAATTAGCACACATCAACCTTCTTAATAGCGCTTAAGTACTTCAAAAAATTTTGGGGTGCTACAAAAGACTGTTGGATAAAGGGGAAGGTAGGTAATATATATATATATATATATATATATATATATATATATATATATTGTCACACCTCCTTTTTCTGCACATACACGTAAATGTATAATGTGTCATTGTTTAATACTACACCCCGAGAAGGGATATAATAATAATCAGGGAAGGAGTTTTTCCAATTAAAGGACAATCGGTTCGGGATTTTGTTGAGATTAATCAGAGTCGCCACTTGGGAAAATAATGGTGTCCCAAGTCACCGGTTTAATCCCGAACCGAGGAAATTTATGACTCTATGATACAGTCTGCGAAACTAGAGACCTGGATAAGGAATTCTGTTAACCCGGGAGAAGGTGTTAGGCACTCCCGGATTCCGTGGTTCTAGCACGGTCGCTCAACTGCAATTTTTCTTTTATCTGATTTCTTTATATATTTTAACTATGTGCTTTTAATGTTCCGCTTTTTGATTTTAGAAGAATTGCGACGTCACGAAAATACATTTTTTCAAGTCACACCGCAACCAGTACGCCTGTGACTTTAATGTATTTCAGTTTCGCCGAGAGTAAGATTTGGGTCACATAAATGCACACCCGTAATTAGGAAGGTATTATTATTAACTAACGCGCCTAAAGTAATTTCGCGTTTGTGCTTTGCGAGGTCCATGAAATTTGCTAATGGCACGCCTCGATTTCTAAGGATCAATTAGATACTAAATAAAGCGAAGGCCATGCAATTGTCATTTTTTTTTGTTTAGCATGGTATACCTTCTTAGTTTTTAGCTCTTGAATGCGATCCCGTGCTCTTATTAATTCAACATAAGGCAGAAGCGACCAAAGTAGTATGTTGATTTTTATATAGCTTTACAAGGCCATTAGAATGTTTAACTTCTCTCGACATTTTTAAATGGTCAAGATACCACTTTGTAGCTCCTTCCGTCCCAGATCTAGTAATTGGTATCCAAGAATGGAGCTTCCCTCCTATTCCACTTCACAGTTACGCACCTTAGTTTATAACCATAATTATACTCCTCAATTCCCTCAGATTAACCCTCATAATTACCAGATCAGTACACCAAAATATGTCTTTCTTGTGAAATTGCATCAGCCACTTCAAATCCATTTAACAGTAGGTTATCTCATTTTTAAATGATTATATACAAGAATATATTACTTTGGAACATTTGGGATGAACTAGTTTTTCAAACGAGCAAATCAAAGTTTGGAAACTAAGACAACTTAGCACAATTAGATATCATATGATTTCGAACGAGACATCGCAGCAAATCTCCGAACAAGAGCAGCAGAACCTCAACCTTCGAACAAAAGCAACAGAACTCCAAAAAAACAGGACTCGAACAATGAGAGACAACAGTAACGGACAGCAAGTTCTACCACAAGTGTATGTCCTATTCGATGAGCAATCACAATACCAAGAATTATCCTTCAGGGACACAAGAAACATCCAGTATTTGACAGCTTAAGTCATTCTAACGAGGGATATTACTATATAGTCCAGTCCTTCTACAGTACTTTTAGCTAGACAACATATCTCAACTCAATAAAGCAGCAGAACAATAGAAATGGTAAAGGACAGGGAGACAGAGAATTGTTTTTGAAGTTTTCTGCCATACATTGCATTCTGATAAATGAAGCATGCTTATAACTTAAGAGGAGCAGACCTCTATGTTGCTTATAAATGAAACTTGAACTTGCACAACAGATACTCATGATTAATTTAATAATTAGAGTAGATTTGGAATGTGATAACTATAACAACATTTGGCAAAATAGAATCAGGACCAATTGGCCATGCTCATATTACAGCCCAACATCCATACGAATCAGGAAAATAAAAGGGTTACATGGAGTGTAATTCTATAGCTCCAAAAACCAATTAAAGACATAGCAAAATAATTCACATATTCGACAACATAAACAGCAACCAAACGATCCAACAGATAAGTTTGATTGAATAGAAGTCTCGAATCCAAAGGTGAGGTTTAAGCAGACATTTCTGTATCAAGGGGGAATCTGGCAAGAATTCAACTAAGTTCCAATCATATTTCAAAAAATCGACTGGGATTTACATACCTGAAAATTTGAAATTATGAGTAAGAGAAGAGGGAATCAGCAGCAAACTACAGCAACTAACAGCAACAGCAGGAAGATTCAGAATAACTTGAAAAATCGATTTCAAAACCAGAATAGCACTCGACCCCTGAACTTGTTCTGAAAATTTCCACAGGATTGAACAACTAGGAGTTTTACTATAAGGCAAAACACTGCTTAAGACTCGCAACTTGTTATCAATGGAAAGGACCACCAGAATAATGATAACACAGTGAATTTCCTTCCCAACTTCTAACTCTCCTCTCAAAGAAACTCCCCAATCTCCTAAACTACCACTGTATTCCTTGTGTATTTGTAGTATGTTTTCTAGATTCTATTCTTAGAATCTCTCTCTGTCTGTCTTAATCTCTACAACTCTTCCTCTTGCCCTTTTTCCTCTCACTGTTTTTCTCTGTTTCAGATTACTCTCAAATGTACCCCCCTACTGTGCGTTTGAAAACTCTCTGTATATCCCCCCCCCCCAAGGTGTCTATCTGTATCCCTTCAGAATGCTCTCCAAAATCCAGTCTCTCCCTGTCTATTTTTCTCCCCAGGCTCCTCCTCTTACTGTTTTTCCCTTTTCTGTGTCTTCCAGTGTTTCTTCTATTTCTAGTGAGTATTTGTGTGTGTATGCCTCTCAAAAATGTTTACTCTCTCTATCAGTTCCCCCCTACAGAATGCCCCCTCCTGTTCTCTTTTATAGACAAAACTAAGAGCCAGGCCAGCCTGTTTATTCCCTGCACATGTGCACTGATTGTCCAGCTCTTAAGAGCACTTAACAGTGTAAAAAAAAACTTCTTGCCCTAATATTCTCTGCCCAGCCCATTACTTAATGTCTAAATCTCATTTTTAATCCAAAAGCGTACTAGTAGCCTGTTTTTCTATTCAAAACCCCTTACCCTGCGAAATGGCTCCCATGTTACTTCTGTTTTCTAATTATACTGAACACACAGTGATAATCAGGTATATTAACAGTCCCTCAAACATGCTGGCCGTATTCATTCGAATTAACTCCAAACCATATAGTCCCCATTCAGCTATAACCAATTCGAATTCCTAATTCGAAACATTACAATTCAACTTCAATTCGACAATAGTTCAAACATGGAGTTGATTGGTATTAACACTAATGTCCTACTGTTCTAAACAAAACTTTATAACTATTCGACGATATTCGTTTAATCGATTATAACACCTAGAATCGATAACACACAATCAACTAGATAAGATTTCGATTCAACAGCATCTCGGATTCCACAGTATCTCGGCAGAAAACAAGGTAATGTAGGAACATGGTTCGACTTTGATAATCGAATCGCATACGCACACTCAATCACAAATATCATCATACAATCGAACAGAAGTAAATCGATCGACAAAATAAAAGGGTCTATTGGAGATGAAGAATGAAAATTTGAAATACCCAAGCATTGATTTTAAACAACCAATACAAGAATAAATAAAAAAGAAGAAGAAACAATACCTTAAGATAAGGAAATCGAGCACCTAACGGGCTTGAGCCAATCTTGGGTTTTGACTCGAATTTGCACTTTTTGAAGTCGAACGGACCTTAATCGAAGTATTTCCGACCGAAAATACTCCGACTAAGGTCTATTAGACCCCAAATCCCTAATTAATTAGACAAATTTTACCAATTGAATTTTAGGGTTCTTGACCGGTTTTTTCGATCTAATATTCGAAAGGCTTGGTTGAGATTCAAACAAAACGGTTTGTAGATTTAGGTAGAGGGGAAGGAGGGGAACTCGTGGTGTTGTTTTGGTGGCCGGCGGCGTTGTTGCCGCCGGGTTTTCGTCGATGGGGTGGGGTGGCGGCTAGGGTTGCTCTTAGGGAGAAGATGAATGAGGGAGGTAAGCATGGGTTTTGGGGGTATTTGGTGAATTAAAATCAAGCTTTTAATCTTAGCCGTTGGATTATAACAATCAACGGCTGAGATCAAAACAAAAATGGGGTTGGGTCGGTTCATCTTAGGAGTGGGTCGGATTTGGGTGTATATGGGTTGGGTTTCAAGAATTGGGCTTGGAGTGTTGGGCTTGGTCCGATTTTCTCTTATATTTTTTGTTCCTTTTCTTCTTCTCTTTTTGTTTAATTTAATTCCTAAATAAGAAAAATTCTAAATTACATTACAAAAAATCAAATTAACTTATAAGAATACTAATTAAGTTATACTAGTAATTAGCACACACAAATAAGTGTCAATCAAAAATAAATCACACAAGTTTGATATTAAATGCTAGAAATGGCAAAAACACATTTTTTGTTATTTTTGATTTTCGTAAAACCAACTTAATTACTATAAATTGCGAACTTCGAATTTTATATATGTAATATATTTTTTATTTTTTATTTATTTAAACAAAAGACACGGACACACAAACGCAAATAATGAGAGAACAATAACATATAATCCACAAAAATCACGCACAACACCAATACTATTTTATTTTGAAATTTTGGGATTAATTCTCACGTAGGGCAAAAATCACGTGCTCACAGCTGCCCCTCTTTGCGTGGAAACATGAAGAGTTTTCGTGCAAAGATAAGTGAGCGGATACGAGCGATTTTTCGCCCGTCTGAGCCCTCCGTATGAAGCATTTTTTGGAAAAGTTTGACCGAACCTTTGCTTCTGAAGGTCTCCTACATATCCCTGGCTAAATGGGAATCAGGTCAATGTAGTTCGGGAAGTTTTGGTAGCTGGGACTACCATGACTGCTGTGATCTTGCTGTTACTGCTGTTGCTGCCGGTGCTACTGCTTAACTGATCTACTTATTACACCGTGCTAAACAAAAATAAGAAGCTAGACTAAGTTACAATGTTGCAAATTCTTATTCATCCTTTCCACTTGATCTTGTCATGTTCCTTGCCATCTTGTTGTCTCTGATGTTTCTTCACCTGCTTCTTCTCCTCTGACAATTGTTATTTCGGCCTATCTTGATTGCCGAACTCCGACCATTGGTCTCGTCCTTGTGATCTTCGAACTATTCTCCTTCGAGGTCTGAATCTATCTTTCTTATCCTTGTTGCCTTCCTTTCGATTATGAACTTGGGTTCATGCTGGGGATTCTCGTTAGACTCCGTCACTTTCCAATTGTTCACTATCCTTATCAAATCTTAGAAATTGAGACGCCGTTATGCTTTTCCGGCATTCTTCTGACTTTATCAACAAACTCTCATCATAAATCGCCACTCCATTCTTCAGGCGGGCACCTGACTTCAACAACAAACTTCGAAAATAAATCGCTACTCCATTCTTCAAGCGGGCTCCCTGACTTCAATTAAACCTTCAAAATTAAATCGCCACTCCATTCTTCAGGCGGGCTCCCTGACTTCAATTATAACTTCAAAACTAAATCGCCACTCCATTCTTCAGGCGGGCTCCCTAACTTCAACTATAACTTCAAGATTAAATCGCCATTCTATTCTTCAGGAGGGCTCCCTGACTTCAACAATAACTTCAAAATAAATCGCCACTCCATTCTGCAGGCGGGCTCCCTGACTTCAACTACAACTCAAAACTAAATCGCCCCTCCATTCTTCAGGCGGGCTCACTGACTTCAACTACAACTTCAAAATAAATCGCCACTCCATTCTCCAGGCGGGCTCCCTAACTAAATTGCCACTCCATTTTTCAGGCGGGCTCCCTGACTTCAACCACAACTCCTATTTAAAATATCGACTTCCTTTGCTTCCTGCATCACTTTCTTCTTCCTGCATCACCTCTTAAACCATCCTTTCTCCCAAATTACCTTGTTCTGGAACTACTTTCCTCCTGGATCGTGTTGTTTTACCTCCTGACTGCTGGGGATATCTTTAGAACAGTTTACTTGCCTGTTGAGGATAACGATGCTAGGAAAATTTTCCTTCATTCCCTCCCTTCCTTTGACTCATGTGCTTGAATTTGCGCCGAGAACTCTTGTTGTAACCCTCTGCTTTTTGGCGGGTTACTGGTTTCAAGACCTGCAATGTAAAGACTGAAGACTTGCCTTTTGTTATACAGGTAGGCGCCTGCTTTTAGTAGCAACTTTTGAATTAAAAATGCATTCTGGCAATAATTTATGAAATATGCAAAGGAAAATGTAAAATAAAACAAACGTAAAATATCCTATTCGAGGGCGGATAGTCCCATTGTATCCTATTCGAGGGCGAATATTCCCATTGTATCCTATTCGAGGGCGAATACTCCCATTGTACCCTATTCGAGGGCGAATACTCCCATTGTACCCTATTTGAGGGCGAATACTCCCATTGTATCCTATTCGAGGGCGAATACTCCCATTGTATCCTATTCGAGGGCGAATACTCCTATCGTATCCTATTCGAGGGCGAATACTCCCATTGTATCCTATTCGAGGGCGAATACTCCCATTGTATCCTATTCGAGGGCGAATACTCCCATCGTATCCTATTCGAGGGCGAATACTCCCATTGTATCCTATTCGAGGGCGAATACTCCCATCGTATCCTATTCGAGGGCGAATACTCCCATTGTATCCTATTCGAGGGCGAATACTCCCATTGTATCCTATTCGAGGGCGAATACTCCCATGAGATCAATGTATGTAAGTGAACAAACCTGAGACGTCCTGTTCGACGATGGATAAACCTGGATAAACCTGACACGTCATCTTGAATTGCCTTCCTCGTTTCTCCGAGAAAATTTTCAACAACGGCGGAAAATTTTCTGCCCCAGTATTGGTGTTCTTCCTTGTGGCATGACTTTCTGCTATCAATAGCACTTTCTTTCCCTGTTTCAAATCAAAGAAAATTTTGTTAGTTCAAAACATTGTGAGTGGTTGTGCCGCTCCTGTGGTGGTTTTTTCCTTTTCTCTTTTCCCTCGCTCGGGGTTCCCAAAACTTGTTGGGGAATGATTTCATTTGCTGGAGATGATATTCCTGCTAGGGGATGGGTTTTTCCTTTTATCCCTTCCCTGTTCTGTGTTTCTCAACTTGCTGGGGGTTATTTTGTTGAAGATGGGATTTCCTTGCTTCCTTCACCACTTTGTGTTGTCCGACCACCTCGGAACTTGTTGTAGATAACATTGCTGGGGGATTTTCATTTCCTCAAAATTGGTGTTTCACTCTTCTTGAAGGCTGTTGAGGATGACACCGGTTCGAAGACCATTTCCCTTAAGACTTTCCTTCTTCCCCAAGTGGGTATTGACTTCCAGAAAATTTTCAAACTGAAAAGAAAATTTTCTGCCCCAGTTTAATAATCTTCTTTGCACCATACTTCTCTGCCGTCAATGGCATTTCCTTGCCTTGCATAATAATTGGAAAGTTGGTGGCCAGTTTTGAAGTCATTTCTCACTATGTTTTGACTAGACTGACTTTGATGGAGAATTTTGACAAAAGGAGAAAGATAAAAAGAAACAACAAATAGAAGACAAGGGAGGACTGACTCTCTAACCAGAAACAACTATAAAACTTATCAAACGCGGATACCAACTCTACTGGTCATGACATGCACATATGGCCTATCCTCCGTCGTTAATTTCCTTTCACGATTTCTGTCTCGTGATTTCCATCCGATTATCACCTTTATTCGACTTGTAGTGCCCGAAGGGTTTTCACATTCAAGCCTCTCTCATTTTGCTTTTCTCTCAGCTTTCGGCGCCTTATGGTGCATGTGAAGGTTTTCACCGGTAAAACTCTCTCATTTGTATCACTTTTAGTTGGGGATTGGGGTGTCACTACTAAGACTCTCTCGTGTTTCCTTTCTGCTGGGAATCAGAGTCTTTTCTGCTGAGGATCAGAGTGTTATATTTTGATAGGACTCTTTCACTCGCCTGACGTGGCATCTTTTGAAGACTGATCAGAAGGTCTTTCTGGACCGTAATGTGGGATTTGGACAGGGTTAGAAAGAAATGGTATTGAAGGCTCAAAACAAAATCAATTTTGGGTTCAAAATTTACAACCTTCGGACCTAAATTTATTTATAATCAACACAATTTTTCTTTGCCCCAGTTTGGGGAATTTTTATTACTTTATTTACACTATGACCGAGCTGTGAAGCGCTTACGTATCCTCTTTAAGGAATCAGGTCAAACGTAGTTCCCAATTCCTCTTTTTCGAATTTCTTTTTTCACACATTTTTCTTTTTTTTTTTCTTTTTCTTTATCCCTTTCTTCTTTTGTCTTTCAAACTTGTGTTTCTAGTCTTTGCAACTAATTTCGAAGGAGGGGTATGAAAGAATTCAAATTAAGGCTCAAAGGGTTGACGATGGATAAAGTGTTTGGATAGCAGAATAAAACGCCTTCGTCATTCCAATCTTCAAAACATGCCAAGTTCAAACAACATATTCACGACATCTTCTGTTTGTGCCATGATTGATAACTGTATCGTCCATTCGCCTTTCATCTATCATTTTAAAGTATTGCTGGATGACACTTTCATTTCGGTATCATGAGCGAACCCCGTCTTAGCATGGCCAATTTTCCATTAAGGGTTTCTTCATGTTTTACCTGCCCCAGTCTCTCATGATTCGGGCTCCAAATAATCTCAAATCATTTTTATTTCTTTTTTTTAAAAAAAATGACCTAATTATCTTTGAATTGCATCATGATTAATCCTTAATATTAGACCAAAATTATGTGCGATGCCATGTCATTAGAGTCGGTGTTCGAACAAATGACAAACTTAAAGATAGAAGAACTAAACAAAAGATGACTGGGGTAATAAAAGACCGAAAGTTTCATAAAACTAAACGGCGAAATGATTCAAATACAAATAAGCAAACCAAAATACAAAACTAAAACGAAACTTGAAATGACTAAGCAAACTGCAATGACCAAAATGGAAAGATAAGAGGGTTTCACTTCAAAAAAAGATCCGGGTCACAACCCCGAAAACAACTCAGACAAAAGAAATGATAACAAAACAAACCACCGAAGCTCCTCCTGATTACCAAGCATGACTTCTTATATGTCGGGTCTAAGGGTGAGCTGACAATGGATTCTGATTAATGTTGGGTGCCTCTGGTGTCTGAACCTCGATCTTATTGGTGTCAATAAGATTTTGCACTGCATGTTTCAGTTTCCAACATTTCTCGGTATCATGTCCGGGAGCTCCCGAACAATACTCACAGCTTACTGAGCGATCCACATTTGGGGGTAAGGGATTTGGCAATCTTGTCTCAACAGGACTTAACAAACCTATCTGCTTCAATTTGTGGAACAGAGCAGTATAAGTTTCTCCCAACTCAGTGAATGTTCTTTGTGTCTTTTCCTTTCTGAAGGCATGATTCCCTCGGAAACCTGGTCCTGGAGGGTTATTGTAAGCCCTTGGTGGTGGATATGTGTTTCGGGGAGGGTGATTAGGGTGATTTGGGTAGTAGGGTTTGGCTTGGTAGTGAGGTGAAGGACCTTTCGATCTGGACCAAGTACCCTCCTCTACTGTTGCAACTTCTTCTTTTCTCTTCTTCCCGAATGCAACCCCGTGCCATTCTGAATAGCTTGAGTTGTTGCTTTCAACGCGGAATAGCTCAATATCTTATTGGACTTAAGTCCCTCTTCTATCATTCCGCCCATTTTGACCACCTCATTGAAAGATTTACCAACCGATGTCACCAGGTGACTAAAGTAGGTTGGCTCCAGTGTCTGCAAGAAATAATCCACCATCTCATTCTCTCTCATCGGGGGATCTACCCTTGCTGCCTGTTCCCTCCAGCGGAACCCAAATTCTCTGAAGCTTTCAGCGGGTTTCTTCTCTAGCTTGAGCAATGATAAGCGATCAGGGGATTATTTCAAGATTATATTGAAACTGGCCGATGAATGCTTGGGCCAGGTCATCCCATGTAAACCATCTGCTGGGATCCTGCCTGGTGTACCATTCTAATGCGGACTCTCCCAAACTCTGACCGAAGTAAGCTATCGAATTTCATCTCGCCCTCCGGCTCCTCGCATTTTGCTGCAGAAACCTCGGAGATGGGCTACCTGGGTCACCATGCCCCTCGTATAGATCAAACTTGGGCATTTTGAACCCAGCGGGCAACCGGACATCTGGAAATGGGCACAGATCTTTGTAAGCAACGCTGACTTGGTTGCCTAAACCATGCATATTCCTGAAGGATTGCTCCAGGCTTTTGACTTTCCGAATAACTTCCTCATGCTCCAAACTTTTGAAGTGCTTTTCCGGTTCTGCCGGGTTATCCCAGTGAGGGGTGTGTGAATGCGGTTCAGGAGCCTTAAAGGTAGGCTCGGGATCATAACAATGATTGTCATGTATTTGAAAAAGCGGTTCACCGGACGACTTCTGTAAAGTAGCAGGCGGAGGTGCCACGAAAATAGGGGTGACCGGAGGAGGAGTATTTTGTCTAGCTGGTGGAACCTGGGATGTATAAGGGTTTTCCCCTTGATAATATGGATAGATTGGTGCACTTGTCAAGGGATCAATAGGCGGACGCTCTGGAACTGGTGTAAGAGTAGGAAGGTTTGGTGGTGACTGTCCCCTAGCCCAGGCTAGGTGCATCTCTGTTATTTGCCGTCTTAACCGGTCCACCTCATCTTTCATTAGCTGTATCTCTGTTTTCTCTCCATCGAGACTTTTGCCGGAACTAGACATGCTTGCTAGAATTGGCCCTTTTGATCTAGTATGGTAATGGTGATTGGCCGGAATATTCTGTCAAGCCAACCGCTAAACTTTCTGAAATTGCAACAAACTTGTAAGTTCACAGAGTTTAACAGATATGTTATCGCACATGTAATGCACCTAGTCAGTTAACCATATATGTATTCGCTACATGCATCATTCCAGTTTTTTCTTTTCCATTATCCTTGAAAACCTCTCTTGTTATTAACTTCCATTTTTTTATATATATATATATATATACATATACAGTTGTGGTCGAATCTTATGGAGATTACCTACGTATCATGACCCCGCATGAATCAGACCGAGCGTAGTTCTTGCAAATTAATGCAAGAAATAAAGAGATGTTTATTTGATTATATTTTTTTTTGAATAAAAATTGTACAAGCCGACTCCAACTACAAACTTGTGTAGGAGATTTCTACAAGAATAAGAATATTTTTGGTGTCACTTATGACTATTTCTACAAAATTGGCCACATAATGGCTTATTTGACAAAATGGCTATTTTTGCAAAATTTATATAAGAAAGATAAAACATTAAATTTTTTTTTATTTTTTTTATCCTGTGGCTCATGGGGCATCGTTCGGCATCACCATAAACCAACACAAACTATTTTTTCATAAATTGGCCATGTAATGACTTATTTAAACAAAGTGGCTCTTTTTGCAAAATTTTATGTAAGAAGATGCAAATTCAAAATTTTAACCTGGGGCCTACGGGGCATCGTTCAGCACCGACACAGGCCAACACAAGACTGAGAAAGTTCAAATGCAAAAATGTAGCTATTTCAGTAAAATTTCGGCCATGTGGCTTGTTTGATAAAGTGGTTATTTTTGTAAAGTTGAGTGATGACTCAAAACTTGATTTTTTGCGGATACAGCCTTTCGACATTTCCGCGAGGGAATATTTCAAGGTTGTGTCCAAAATTATTTAAAAAAATCCAAAGTGGCTATTCTTGCAAAAACAACCTTCCGGCGTCTTTTGAGGGACGTTCGGCTTATTTTAAGCAAGAATAGCATCACCCGACTTATTTATAACAAAATAAAAAATTTGACATTTTTTGGTTATTTTTGCAAAAAGGGTGTGAACCCGGACTTGATTTTGCGGCTATGGCCTTGCAACATTTCCACAAGGAATATTTCAAGGTCGTGCCCGCAAATTATTAAAAATGATTCAAAGTGGCTATTTTTTGCAAAAAAAACAGCCTTCCGGCGTCCTTTCAGAACATTCGGCTATTTGCAAAAACGGCATCACTTTGATTTTATTGACAAAATTAAACACACATTTTTTTTGATTTTTTAAAAGGGGTGGTTGGAACCCAAAACTTGATTTTGAAGCTACGGCCTTTCAACATTTCCACATGGAATATTTCAAGGCCATTATTCAAAAAGAAAAGAAAAGTCTTCAAAGTGGCCATTTTTTCAAAACAGCCTTCCGACGTCCTTTCGGAACATTCGGCTATTTTAAAAAATAGTGTCACTTTGATTTTACTGACAAAATTAAACACACATTTTTTTTATATTTTTTTTTATTTGAAAGGTGTGCTAACCCAGACTTGATTTTGCGGCTACGACCTTTCAACATTTCCGCGAGGAAATATTTCAAGGTTGTGCCCAAAAATTATTTACAATGATTCAAAGTGGCTATTTTTGCAAAAACAGCCTTCCGGCGTCCTTTCGAAATATTCGGCTATTTTTCAAAATGGCATCACTTTGATTTTATTGAAAACTAAAACTTCGACATTTTTTTTTTTTTTTTTTAAACCTAATGGGGAGAATCAAACCAGCGTAGTTCGGTCAGATTATTTTATGACCAATTATTTCAACAAAATTATTCTACCTATTTTTTTAAATTTTCAAATTTTCGACAGCATTTCGTCAATATTTTTGATATTTTTCTATTCCAAAATTCTATTTCTTTTTGTTTTCAGAAATTTAACCAATCAGCATAATAATACAGGACAAATAAACGTAACATATAATATGCTCGGTCTTTGATTACCGGGTTACCTGTCCTAGACGGACCCAACCCCTGTGTTGAGTCCCCTAAGTCAAATGCAACATGATGCAAATAAGTGTTCCTACTAGGGATCCGGCATGAAGTCACGTTATTCTAAGTTCAAAACCTAGGTATGTGTTCTAGACTGTGTACCCAAGCGGACAACTCGGATTGAGGAGGGGGCTACGTACCGGGGACCCGCGGGATCGTCCGGCTTTGTAACTTATCCTGCCTCTTTTCTTATTTTTGGTATTGACACTATCAGAAAAGAGGAGTCTCAACCAGTAAGCACATTCCCGGGGGTAAGAAGAGAAGGGTTTTTGGCATATTTTTATATACAGTTCACGCAATATCAAAGCGGTGAACATATAGCAGTTTGTATATAAAGTGCAACTAGTATTAAAGCGGTAGACATGTAGCACATTAATTAAACATGTAATAAAATCAGATATAGACAAAACAACAATTTAACTGAGCTCGAATTCTTAGACCCCGAACCGAAGTTCAGAGGTTTTTTCCCCAGCAGAGTCGCCAGAGCTGTCACACCTCCTTTTTCCGCACATAAATGTATAATGTGCCATTGTTTAATACTACACCCCGAGAAGGGATATAATAATAATCAGGGAAGGAGTTTTTCCAATTAAAGGACAATCGGTTCGGGATTTTGTTGAGATTAATCAGAGTCGCCACTTGGGAAAATAATGGTGTCCCAAGTCACCGGTTTAATCCCGAACCGAGGAAATTTATGACTCTATGATACAGTCTGCGAAACTAGAGACCTGGATAAGGAATTATGTTAACCCGGGAGAAGGTGTTAGGCACTCCCGGATTCCGTGGTTCTAGCACGGTCGCTCAACTGCAATTTTTTGATTTCTTTATATATTTTAACTATGTGCTTTTAATGTTCCGCTTTTTGATTTTAGAAGAATTGCGACGTCACGAAAACACATTTTTTCAAGTCACACCGCAACTAGTACGCTTGTGACTTTAATGTATTTCAGTTTCGCCGAGAGTAAGATTTGGGTCACATAAATGCACACCCGTAATTAGGAAGGTATTATTATTAACTAACGCGCCTAAAGTAATTTCGCGTTTGTGCTTTGCGAGGGCCATGAAATTTGCTAATGGCACGCCTCGATTTCTAAGGATCAATTAGATACTAAATAAAGCGAAGGCCATGCAATTGTCATTTTTTTTTGTTTAGCATGGTATACCTTCTTAGTTTTTAGCTCTTGAATGCGATCCCGTGCTCTTATTAATTCAACATAAGGCAGAAGCGACCGAAGTAGTATGTTGATTTTTATATAGCTTTACAAGGCCATTAGAATGTTTAACTTCTCTCGACATTTTTAAATGGTCAAGATACCACTTTGTAGCTCCTTCCGTCGCAGATCTAGTAATTGGTATCCAAGAATGGAGCTTCCCTCCTATTCCACTTCACAGTTACGCACCTTAGTTTATAACCATAATTATACTCCTCAATTCCCTCAGATTAACCCTCATAATTACCAGATCAGTACACCAAAATATGTCTTTCTTGTGAAATTGCATCAGCCACTTCAAATCCATTTAACAGTAGGTTATCTCATTTTTAAATGATTATATACAAGAATATATTACTTTGGAACATTTGGGATGAACTAGTTTTTCAAACGAGCAAATCAAAGTTTGGCAACTAAGACAACTTAGCACAATTAGATATCATATGATTTCGAACGAGACATCGCAGCAAATCTCCGAACAAGAGCAGCAGAACCTCAACCTTCGAACAAAAGCAACAAAACTCCAAAAAAACAGGACTCGAACAATGAGAGACAACAGTAACGGACAGCAAGTTCTACCACAAGTGTATGTCCTATTCGATGAGCAATCACAATACCAAGAATTATCCTTCAGGGACACAAGAAACATCCAGTATTTGACAGCTTAAGTAATTCTAACGAGGGATATTACTATATAGTCCAATCCTTCTACAGTACTTTTAGCTAGACAACATATCTCAACTCAATAAAGCAGCAGAACAATAGAAATGGTAAAGGACAGGGAGGCAGAGAATTGTTTTTGAAGTTTTCTGCCATACATTACATTCTGATAAATGAAGCATGCTTATAACTTAAGAGGAGCAGACCTCTATGTTGCTTATAAATGAAAATGAACTGGCACAACAGATACTCATGATTAATTTAATAATTAGAGTAGATTTGGAATGTGATAACTATAACAACATTTGGCAAAATAGAATCAGGACCAATTGGCCATGCTCATATTACAGCCCAACATCCATACGAATCAGGAAAATAAAAGGGTTACATGGAGTGTAATTCTATAGCTCCAAAAACCAATTAAAGACATAGCAAAATAATTCACATATTCGACAACATAAACAACAACCAAACGATCCAACAGATAAGTTTGATTGAATAGAAGTCTCGAATCCAAAGGTGAGGTTTAAGCAGACATTTCTGTATCAAGGGGGAATCTGGCAAGAATTCAACTAAGTTCCAATCATATTTCAAAAGATCGACTGGGATTTACATACCTGAAAATTTGAAATTATGAGTAAGAGAAGAGGGAATCAGCAACAAACTACAGCAACTAACAGCAACAGCAGGAAGATTCAGAATAACTTGAAAAATCGATTTCAAAACCAGAATAGCACTCGACCCCTGAACTTGTTCTGAAAATTTCCACAAGATTGAACAACTAGGAGTTTTACTATAAGGCAAAACACTGCTTAAGACTCGCAACTTGTTATCAATGGAAAGGACCACCAGAATAATGATAACACAGTGAATTTCCTTCCCAACTTCTAACTCTCCTCTCAAAGAAACTCCCCAATCTCCTAAACTACCACTGTATTCCTTGTGTATTTGTAGTATGTTTTCTAGATTCTATTCTTAGAATCTCTCTCTGTCTGTCTTAATCTCTACAACTCTTCCTCTTGCCCTTTTTCCTCTCACTGTTTTTCTCTGTTTCAGATTACTCTCAAATGTACCCCCCTACTATGTGTTTGAAAACTCTCTGTATATTCCCCCCCAAGGTGTCTATCTGTATCCTTTCAGAATGCTCTCCAAAATCCAGTCTCTCCCTGTCTATTTTTCTCCCCAGGCTCCTCCTCTTACTGTTTTTCCCTTTTCTGTGTCTTCCAGTGTTTCTTCTATTTCTAGTGAGTATTTGTGTGTGTATGCCTCTCAAAAATGTTTACTCTCTCTATCAGTTCCCCCCTACAGAATGCCCCCTCCTGTTCTCTTTTATAGACAAAACTAAGAGCCAGGCCAGCCTGTTTATTCCCTGCACATGTGCACTGATTGTCCAGCTCTTAAGAGCACTTAACAGTGTAAAAAAAATGACTTCTTGCCCTAATATTCTCTGCCCAGCCCATTACTTAATGTCTAAATCTCATTTTTAATCCAAAAGCGTACTAGTAGCCTGTTTTTCTATTCAAAACCCCTTACCCTGCGAAATGGCTCCCATGTTACTTTTGTTTTCCAATTATACTGAACACACAGTGATAATCAGGTATATTAACAGTCCCTCAAACATGCTGGCCGTATTCATTCGAATTAACTCCAAACCATATAGTCCCCATTCAGCTATAACCAATTCGAATTCCTAATTCGAAACATTACAATTCAACTTCAATTCGACAATAGTTCAAACATGGAGTTGATTGGTATTAACACTAATGTCCTACTGTTCTAAACAAAACTTTATAACTATTCGACGATATTCGTTTAATCGATTATAACACCTAGAATCGATAACACACAATCAACTAGATAAGATTTCGATTCAACAGCATCTCGGATTCCACAGTATCTCGGCAGAAAACAAGGTAATGTAGGAACATGGTTTGACTTTGATAATCGAATCGCATACGCACACTCAATCACAAATATCATCATACAATCGAACAGAAGTAAATCGATCGACCAAATAAAAGGGTCTATTGGAGATGAAGAATGAAAATTTGAAATACCCAAGCATTGATTTTAAACAACCAATACAAGAATAAATAAAAAAGAAGAAGAAATAATACCTTAAGATAAGGAAATCAGCACCTAACGGGCTTGAGCCAATCTTGGGTTTTGACTCGAATTTGCACTTTTTGAAGTCGAACGGACCTTAATCGAAGTATTTCCGACCGAAAATACTCCGACTAAGGTCTATTAGACCCCAAATCCCTAATTAATTAGACAAATTTTACCAATTGAATTTTAGGGTTCTTGACCGGTTTTTTCGATCTAATATTCGAAAGGCTTGGTTGAGATTCGAACAAAACGGTTTGTAGATTTAGGTAGAGGGGAAGGAGGGGAACTCGTGGTGTTGTTTTGGTGGCCGGCGGCGTTGTTGCCGCCGAGTTTTCGTCGATGGGGTGGGGTGGCGGCTAGGGTTGCTCTTAGGGAGAAGATGAATGAGGGAGGTAAGAATGAACGGGTATGCATGGGTTTTGGGGGTATTTGGTGAATTAAAATCAAGCTTTTAATCTTAGCCGTTGGATTATAACAACCAACGGCTGAGATCAAAACAAAAATGGGGTTGGGTCGGTCCATCTTAGGAGTGGGTCGGATTTGGGTGTATATGGGTTGGGTTTCAAGAATTGGGCTTGGAGTGTTGGGCTTGGTCCGATTTTCTCTTATATTTTTTGTTCCTTTTCTTCTTCTCTTTTTGTTTAATTTAATTCCTAAATAAGAAAAATTCTAAATTACATTACAAAAAATCAAATTAACTTATAAGAATACTAATTAAGTTATACTCGTAATTAGCACACACAAATAAGTATCAATCAAAAATAAATCACACAAGTTTGATATTAAATGCTAGAAATGCCAAAAACACATTTTTTGTTATTTTTGATTTTCGTAAAACCAACTTAATTACTATAAATTGCGAACTTCGAATTTTATATATGTAATATATTTTTATTTTTTATTTATTTAAACAAAAGACACGGACACACAAACGCAAATAATGAGAGAACAATAACATATAATCCACAAAAATCACGCACAACACCAATACTATTTTATTTTGAAATTTTGGGAGTAATTCTCACGTAGGGCAAAAATCACGTGCTCACATCCCCTTCAGAAGTAGTGTACGCACTGGAGAATCTTGGCACCAAGGTGCATATATATATATATGTATATATGTATATATATATATATATATATATAGTAGAAAGAAAGGGAGGTCCCAGAGGAGATAAAGAAATAGATGACTTGGTGGAGACCTCTGAGTAACAAAGCAAGAAGTCTAGGTTAAGGGTTACAAACCTTTGTAAACGCCATTGTTAAATTAATAAAGCTATATCTCATAGTTATCAATGAGATTCCTTCCTTATCTCCTTTGGTTTTACAAATACAGAATAATATATCAAAGATGTAAGCTTACCATTCACATTTGATGTCTTTTAATCATTCTAAGAAATCCTATATGAAATCAACCTCATTTGATTCTAGTATTCAATATGCTTAAATCTAAAGTTGATTATGTTTGGCTAGTATTTATTCTCTATTTTATCATTAATTGATTTAACTGAAAGGTTCAACACTTTTTGGTCAAACAATTTGACTCTGTTTGTGGGGAATTTCTTACCAAATTATGTAGTTTTCTTTAGATCTAGAACTAGCCAAGTATTACTTCCAGGTTGTTATAACCTCTCCATCTCGGTAACAATGCCAACCCGAAAAGACTGGTAGATAAAATTTTGAGATAATCGTACCAATCTAGGTCAGATCCCTACACCAATTAAAAATCATGACCAATGTCTATACGAGACCCATGCCTCACCTGTAACGATGGGTTTGGCAGGTCATATGCATGTTTGAAGTAGAACCACGGTCACTATGTGCTTGGCATAACCACAATCCCATGAGATGTATTCACCTTGTATAACGACCTGTACTTCCACCCCTTGGGAAGGGATGATAGCCTATTTCGATACCCTTTGAAATAGCAGGCACATCATGCCTTATTTTTATATCACGCACACTAGATGATTTTTGAACAAAGTATAACATGTTTCCCTTATTGTTTGAACATATCGGGCTGGGACTCGACTTTGGTATCCCAACGGGTAAGGTAATATCAACTCATGAGAATTCTAGACGCGGTTAAATGGTGAAGCCAAACATGGCTGCCAAATAAGAAACCACTATTCGGGTACGAAGCGAAGCGAGTAACCCTACAGTGTCGCATCTCCTTTAACCGACTTGGGCCGAGGTAACAGACGATTTCGTTTGGGTTTATCTTATCACACTCTTTTGTTGGTTCGAAACAGGAACAAGAGCACTCGCATAGATACGCGAGCAAGGGATGAACATCGTCAAAATACCCCAGGAAAAGGTTCTGTACCATGCCATCTCGCGAGTAATGACCGAGCAAAACCCTCTAAGACACACCATATTACAAATAATAGAAATGGCTCAGTACAGGTTGACTATTGAAAAAATAATCTCCAATGAAAGCAAAATTAAGTAAACTGGGACTCACCTAGGAAATGCACAGTATTCTCCATATGAAGGCGAAATTAAGCAAACTGGGACTCACCCATAAAATGCACATCATTCTCCAAATGAAAGCGAAATTAAGCAAACCAGGACTTGCCCCTACGCACGCATAAACAACACGGTGACAAGTAACATTCTCTAATAGAAATAACACAATGAGTTACAATTTCGACCTCGCTCGAAATAACACCCCTATGGCCATCGACCTTCGCCAAAATAGAAGTTCGACCTCGCTCGAATTCGTAATGGGTTAAAATTTTGACCTTGCTCAAAATAACACCCCTACGGCCATTGGCCTTCAACAAAAGAGAAGTTCGACCTCGTTTGAATTCGTAATGGGTTATAATTTACCTTGCTTGAAATAACACCCCTACGGCCATCGGCCTTTGACAAAAGATAAGTTCGACCTCGCTCGAATTCATAACGGGGTTATAATTTTAACCTTGATAAAAATAACACACTTACGGCCATCTGCCTTCACGTAAAGAGAAGTTTGACTTTGCTCGAATTCATAACGGGTTATAATATCAACCTTGCTCGAAATAACACCTATACGTCTATCGACCTTCACAAAAAGAGAAGTTTTACTTCTCTCGAATTCACAACGGGCTATAATTTTGACCTAACTCGAAATAACACCCCTACGACTATCGATCTTTACCATATAAAAGGAAGGTTCGACCTCGCTCGAATTTACAACTGGTTATAACCGCTCGGATTAACACCCTTACGTCCATCGACCACCGCATAAAAGTAAAAATTTCCCCACCTGAATCAATAGATCGAATCTCGACCTCGTTTGAATATATAAGTCAGAAATTGACTCCACCCAAGATGGCGACTACAATTTCAACCACACATGGCACATAAGTCAAACTTTTGCTCAAGTTGGCAACTCCAAGTTCGACCCCGCTCGAATACATATGGAAAAGTTGACTTCACCTAAATTGGTAAATCAAAATATAATCCTGCTTGAGTATACAAGTCAAAACTGACTTCGCCCAAGATAGAGAATGTAAGTTTGACCTCGTTTGAATTAAGGTTGGTTCCGCATGAGTTGGTAAATCAAAATTCAACCTCGCCCAAACTCACAAGTTCGGATTCACAATTAAAAAGGGTTATGGACACATGACGATGAAAATCAAAAGATACATAAATAGGCGAACAAGTATTTTATTCAAATATACGTGCACGACGGTCGCACCCTACAAAAGGCTAAAACATGCCCTTACAAAAAGATAAAAGTAGACAACAAAAGAACAAAAAAAATTAAGTACAAAGGTTGCAGCAAAAGCTTCATTCTTCATCATCTCCACCGTTGTTCTCCCCAACATCATCATCATCATCAGAAGGGAACTCATCCTCGTTATCAACACCCTTACCAGCCTCCGGTGTTGCAGGGTCATAACCGCAGATAGTATGAGCCTCACGTGTATCCGCCCGAGCATCTTCAAAGGCGACCTCTAGAACATTCCCCGCCTCCCATAAACCCTTGAAAATATCTCGCTGGGCCTTGGCGTGGACTATATGTTACGACCCCAGCTCACCCTCCATGAACATATCATGATGACTCCTATATTCCACAACTAGGTAAGCCTAACAATGCGGAAAATTTAACAACTTAACTTGCGGAATAAATGATTAAAACTAAACATATTTAAATAGTAACTGTATATAAGGCCGCTAGGCCTAAACACTCAAAATAAATGCGGAAGTCTACAACTCAATCCGAAAACCCGAAAACTCACGGGAACCACAGGCTAACAGAAACATAGTACACTGCTCTAACTTCAGAATATCTAGACAAGTGGAAGGAAAGGAAATAACTAAATGCTAAAGCTGAAACATAATAGAGACTTCTGGTTTGCGGACGCGGCAGATATACCTCGAAGTCTCCGTGTACGGTATAGCTACTGAATCACAGATAGCGCGCTCGACCAGAAGTACCTGGATCTGTACATGAAAAACATGCACAAGAAGGGCATGAGTACACCACAACGATACTCAGTATGTGCCAAGCCTAACCTCGATTGGGTAGTGACGAGGAAGGTCAGGGCCCTACTGAGAATCAACATAACAATAATAATAAACAGTGTAAATCAGGGAATAATTTGGAATAACGATAAAAAAAGAGGATAAAAGCTACAAGTCAATGACAATAAAGCTAAGTAAGTAAAATAACACAAACAAGTATTCCTCAACTGTCCAGTGGATCTCCCGGGAATTGAACCCGTAGTCCATCACATCTAAATATCTAGGATCTTCCGGGAATCGAACCCATAGTCCACCTTATCAATAGCGAAGGATATCCCAGGAATTGATCTCGTAGTCCATCATATAATAGCAAAGGATCTCCTGGGAGTCGAACCCGTAGTCCATCATATCAACAACAAATGATCTCCTAGGAATTGAACCCGTAGTCCATCATATCAATAGCAAAGGATCTCCCGGGAATTGAACACGTAGACCATCATATCAACAGCAAAGGATCTCCCAAAAATTGAACCCCTAGTCCATCATATCAATAACAAAGGATATTTTGGGAATCGAACCCGTAGTCCATCATATCAATAACAAAGGATCTCCTGAGAATTGAACCCATAGTCCCAACGTAAATGCACAACCAAATCAGGGAAATATTCAGAGAATGAAGTACACAATTACAAAATCACAATTAAAATCTGGCCTAACATGGTTCATGAAATTTCAATTAAGGCAATTATGCAATTAATTCTATCTATTCATGATTTTCTAACTAACACAGATTAAATCTTGCATTGAAATCAATCACTTAACGAAGAAACACAATTTAAACCATTCATGTAAAGTGGATTTTCAACAATTAGCACAAGTAAACGCTTGTCACCTCACGTACACGACATTTAAATTAGCACATAAGAAGTCCTAAGGGAAGAGGTCCCCCACACAAGGTTAAATAAGCCACTTACCTCGAACCGGTACGAAATCACTATTGTTTAACCAAACTATTGAACTTCGATTAAAACTAAAAAATAATAGAGAAATCGGGTTACTGATAATCAAGAGACCGAAAAAATGTAATACGCTTTCAATAATTAGAATAGACAGTAAAAAGATTGTATTTCAGTGATTGTTGTGTGTTACAATGGGTATAACTTTCTCCTTTTATAGCTGACTCTAGATGGAGGAATTAAACATAAGTTTTAATGAGCAATAAATGACATTAAATAGGTCGTTACACAATCATTTTCAATAAATGTTGATCCTTTAACGTATAGGATATTTAATGATTGAATTTAGACTCTTTTCTGCCTTCAGATCCATGCTTTAAATGCTTTTTTGGCTCGTTACCGTTGGATGTCTTGAATAGATACGAAGCTCATGTCTATTTTCTGTTGATGTCCTTCATCTCCGTAGTTACGTTCTTACCTGTTCTAAATAGGTACGGGACTTCTTTAATCGAATTTCACCCCGTGCCTAATTTACTTCTTCGTATCTCCTCCTCAAAATAATAACAAAAAAATTGGTTTGATATTCCACGTGTCTTGCCACGCCATAAAAAGTTTTTTTCCAATACAGATAGTCCCCCCACTTTCCATTTATTTATCGTTTAAATATATGGGAAGTGGATTCTTACAAAAGGAAATTTTTGAAATCATAACTGCTGTGTCAGTGTTGGCGCTTCAATTGTCTCATCCATTTAATGCTCTTTACACGTGTCACCTTCTGATTCGACCTTGCAGCCCTACACCCTTTTTTCCAGGCTTCCTTAACCTTTCTTTTCGAGAAGTGACAGTTCTTCTTAATATAGTTTTCCATTTATACCTCTTTAGTTTTACTAGTTGCCTCTTTACCATACTCTGAATCTTCAACTTTCTTCTCCATCCAGTAATCCCTTTTTCCTTTCTTCCAAGAATCAATTTTAACCGGCAATGGCATCTTCAAAATCTAACCTAGAAAGATCCCGAACCTTTCTCAGTTTCCTAATGCCCCTTCTTCGCTTAGGCTCAGCAAAGACAAGGAGGGAAGACTTCATTTTTTAAGGTCATCGCGCGAGGGATCATCTAGTAATACCCCTTCTTCTCCAAACCCGAATGTCTCAAGTTCTTCTTCTAAAGTTTCTCCCTCTAAAGGTAAAGAACTTTTTGACCCTTCTTCAGAACCTTCGATTGAGGACATTGTTCCCAGTGACTTATCCTTCTCGAGTGATAAAACATCACTTTTGAAGTACATGCTACTCACAGCTTATTGAGAAAGACCGGTGGCACTGATGTGTGGCTGGAGCCTTTGATAGGGGATTTGGAAGAAGAAAGATGGAAGACCACAACTGCTTATCTCTGATGAACGACGTAGTTCATTCGACTTTGAAGGTAATTTCTTTTTGATTATTAACTTTCCCTTCCTCGTAGGTATTTATTTTTGTACCTTTATATTTGCAGGCTAACTTAATCAGCACGGAGCTTATGGGTAGGATATCTTCCTTGGAGAGAAAAGCTCGTGAATCTTCTAAAGTTTCTGAAGAGATTCAATTTGAAGCTCAGAATTGGAAGGAGCAATATGGAAGTGCTTTGATGGATGTGGAGGAACTTTGAGACGAGAAAGCCCGTTTGGAGCGGGAGAATCGTGCTTTATCAACCGACCTAGGATTGTCCCAAGCCGCCTTGAGTCAAGTTAGGAATGCCAAGGATATCATGAATGAATCGTTGTTAAAGGCGAATGAAAAGATCAAAGGGCTCGAAGAACTCATGAAGAGGAAGGAAGATTATGCCAAGGAGTTAGAGCAAAGCTTGAGGCAAGCCCGGGTCGATTTGAAGACTTCCTCGGACAAGATCCACGCCTTGGAAGATTCCAACATTGCCCTCAAGACATCCCTTGACTCCCAACTAACTGAGCAAGAAACAAGGAGAAATTCTCTTGTTACGCTGGAGAAGGATTACGAGACTCTGGAGAAGGAATATAACTCTCTTGCAGAGAATTTCAACTATAAAGCCAACCGGGCTTTTCTTACATCACGCCGGGATGTATTATTGAAGGTTAATCAAGAGGGTTTTAATTTACAATCTGAAATAGCCAAGATTGTAGATGTGATTGAGAAAAGTAACCAACCTGAAGACACTCCCGAGCAGCCTATCAGTATTCCTTCTCCCGTATGTGAGACTTCTGAGGCAGTGACTCCGGTGGATGGTGAAGCTATTACTGAAGATCCCGGAGTTCTTGAAAATGAAGCTATCCCTACTCCTGTTACATCCTCTAATACTCCTTCCTTTCCAGTGATCAACTAATGGACAAGTTTTTTTTTTTATGTTTTCCTTTGGTGGTTTAATCCTTGTAATATGATTTTTTGTAATGAAGTCCCCAGTTCCTAAAATGGGGTAAACTTGTTTAAATATAATTGCAATTTGAATGATTAAATTTGCTGTTTCGTTTTAGGGGTTTACTTAGTACCTCCTTTTGTTCGTGCCTATATGCGTATTTAGGACTTTATAGAATAATTTTTGCATTTTTATCCTTTTAGAAAATGCTTTATGATTCTACTCGTGGACTTGTCAGCACGAGGATTATAAAGGAGGGCCCTTTTATATATTGGCACTTAATGAAGAAGACGTCTCAACTTCATAAAATGGTGCTATACGATGGAAGAGATAGGAAACACATATTTTTCTTTTTCTCTGTTTGAAATAACTTTGCCAAGCTTTTTATTCATGAACTTGGGGTAAAGGTTTTTGAATGATACATGTGTTGTAGTACGTTTATGACTTCCTCGCAACTGTTTTTTGTGCAACAGATTTTTTATAAAAAATACACAAGGTTTTCCTTTACAACCTGTTTTAGCATGTAAACATACCCTATCTTTATGTATAAAAAGGACTTGGAAAGTGTCTCCAACATTGAAAAATGTTTGTTATAGAGTAAAACGTAGCTATTCACAGCTCTTTATGGTCCTGCGTCTTTTATAGTCCCGCGTCTACTTTCTTGCACGAAGCTATCCGTACTGTGCTGTCCCCAAGTGTGCAAGTGCTGTAGGGATGAGGCCTTGAGCATTTTGGTTGTTACTCGTAAGTTGACCCTTTCCCTGAAACAAAATATATACGGGACTCAAAAATATAGCTTTTAGATGTAGAGTGCCTACCCGTATGCATTTGCATCAGATCTGTGTAACCTTAGGCTTAGAATTTGTGAGTATTCTATTTTTGCCATGCAGGTTGTATCTCATCATTTGGTACGATTTAGGATTTGTGCCTAGCATCTAGAACCGTTAGTAAAATCATAAAAGAGAAAAATTAATTCTATATGAAGGTACCTGAACGTATTTAATTTCTTAAAAGTAGTATTTTTTCAGGTGTACAGCATTCCAATGTGAAGGAAGAATTTCACCGTCCATGGTTTCTAACTCATACGCTCATTTGCCTGCCACACTACGAATTTTGTATGGCCCTTCCCATGTTGGACTTAACTTCCCCGAATTAGCAGCCTTCGTAGATTGAAACACCTTTTTGAGTACGAAGTCCCCAGTTTAAAAAAACCTGAGACGTGCCCTCCGATTATAGTACCGTTCAATCATTTGTTTTTGGACTGGCATCCTTATCAATGTTGCCTCCCTTCTTCCTTCTACCAGATCCAAATTAACTCGTAACTCCTCATTGTTTGCATCTTCCCTTGCTTAATCGTACCTTATACTTGGTTCCCCTATTTCAACGGGAATCAAGGCTTCTGCGCCATAAACTATGGAGAATGGGGTTTCCCCCGTACTCATTTTTGTAGTTGTCCGATAAACCCACAATACAGTTGGAAGCACTTCAGGCCAATTACCTTTTGAATCTTGCAACATCTTTTTCAAATTATTGATGATTATCTTGTTCATGGATTCTGCTTGCCCATTACCGACTCGATGATATGGAGTCGATGTTATTCTTTTGATTTGCCAGCTTTGAAAGAATTCTGTAATTTGTGCTCCTATGAATTGCGGACCGTTGTCGCACACGATTTCCTTTGGAACCCCAAAACGGCATATTATATTTCTCCAGATAAAGTCTTTGACTTCTTTCTCTCGTACCTGTTTGAATGCTCCTGCTTCTACCCATTTGGTGAAATAGTGAGTAAGCACGAGTAGAAATTTTACCTGACCCTTTGCTTGTGGTAGTGGACCCATAATATCCATCCCCCACTTCATGAAGGGCCATGTGGATATGACTGGATGTAACAGCTCAACTGGCTTATGCATGTTGTTCCCGTACCTTTGACATTTATCACATTTAGATATGAAGTCGTTTGCTTCTTCTTCCATTTTGGGCAAATAGTACCCAGCCCGTATCAATGTTTTTACCAACGATCGGCTCCCCGCGTGATTTCCACAGTATCCTTCATGTATTTCCCTCATTACATACTCCGTTTGCGAGGGACCGAGACACCTTGCTAGAGGACCTCCGAACATCTTTCGATAAAGATTTCCTTGGTGTAAACAGTAATAGGCAGCTTTCTTTCGTAACGCATGAGCCTTCATTTTATCATTAGGTATGGTTCCATACTACAAAAAAGTAATGATTTCATTTCTCCAATCCCATGCCATGATTAAAATTTACCTCGTTCTTATCAGGCTCGAGAATGGAATGAGATAAATGTATAATTGATGCGTTTGCGTCGTTTGCTATGTCTGCCACAGATGCAAGATTGGATAAAGCGCCAGCTTCTGCATTCTCATCCCTTGGAATCTGTGTTATCTTCCAAGTCTTGAATTGTCTCACTAATTCTCGCACCTTCTCAAGATATTCCTGCATTCTGGTTTCTCTAGCTACAAAAGTCCCCAGCACTTGATTTACAACCAGCTGCGAATCACTTTTGATTATGATTTGCTTGATGCCGAGTTCGAGTGCCAACTCCAAACCTGTAATCGCAGCTTCATACTCTACTTGATTGTTAGTGATAGAAGAACATTTTATAGCTTGTCTAATTGTTTCTCCTGTTGGTGGGATTAAAACAATTCCTATACCTACCCCTTTTACCTTAGATGAGCCATCAGAAAATAAAGTCCAAATCCCTGGGTTTGCACCGTTAAAAACCGGTAATTCTTTTTCTGCCTCTAGGTGCATCCCCTGACTAAACGCGAACGTGGGTGAGAAGGCTAGTCTTCGCGAACGTGGGTGAGGTGGACGCGAACGTAGAGAAGGATTTGGCAAAGCATCGCGATTGCGTAGAATTAAACGCGAACGCGTAGAAGGATTTCGAGGTGGCCAAGATAAGCCTTCGCGAACGCGATGGCCCAATTGCGAACGCGAAGGAGTACGAGAAGCAGCAACAACAGTTCAAAACTGGAAGAAAATAGCTTGTAGCCTATCCGAAACACACCCGAGGCTCCCGGGACCCGGTCTAATCACACACACATGTCTTATAACCTAACACAGACTCGCTCGAAGTTTCAGATCACATAAATAAACATCGAAACGACGGATCAAACCAAAAATCAAGCTTATGAACTTCCAAATCCTCAAAATATGCTTTTGACCAGAAACCTAACCAAACCACGTCCGAATGACCTAAAATTTTTCACACACATCCCAATTGACATGATGGAGCTACTGGAACTTTCGGACTTCCATTCCGATCCGAGGATCAAAAATTCACTGTCGGACCGGAAACTTCAAAAATGCAAACTTCGACATTTCAAGCCTAATTTAGCTACGGACCTCCAAGTCACATTCTGAACATCCAACCCCAAAATCACCTAACGGAACTGACGGAACCATCGAGTTTTCATTCCGAGGTCGTCTTCATACTGTTCCAAACATGAACCATTTTTCAACTCTTAAGCTCCCATCTAGGGACTAAGTGTTCCAAAACGCCCTGAATCCTAACACCGAACATAACGGCAAACCAAAATAGCAGAAATGAACTTAGGGGAAGCAGTTAACGAGGAAACAAGGTGTAAATTTAAAAAATGACAGGTCGGGTCGTTACACTATAGCTCATAGAAGTGGTGGGGACCGTGGAGAGGTGGATTCGACCTAGGCCAATTATTGTTCCATCTCGGCCTCGAGTGCCATGACGCAGTCTCCTAGGCTCGAAGCCTCCCGATCAATTTCACCAATACGCTCCACGAGCCGAGCCTCCCTCAGCGTGGTCGTTGCCCTCTCAAATTCCTACTCAGATTGGAGGACGCCTATAGTATCCTCCGGCGTTGCCGCTCTCGCCAAAGCCGACATTCGAGCCTTGGCACTTTCCATCTCGCCACTTTCTTTTCCAGCTTTGCCAACTTCCCCATCCATTCTACGCTCAAAGCTTCGACTTTGGTAGCATTTTGCTCAAGTTTGGCTTGTAGAGACAACACCTTCTCCTGAAGGTCCTCACACTCCGCGACAACCCATTTGCCCACCTTGAGTTCCTCGTCTTTGGTATAGAGTAGCTCCTCAAGCTTACTGCATCTGGGGTTAGACCACACCACCTCCTGATCTCTTTTCTCTAACTCCTCCCTAATGGACTAGGTACTAGTATCCGCCCTGCGCCGCTCGTGCATCTCACTGGCACTTATTATGATACCGCCAATACTTCTCGAGTATTTTTAAAAAAAAATTGTCCTGTGTCTCAACCCTACGATCACTCTCGACCTCCGGCATGTAAGAATAAAAACAAAATTAGGTATATTGTTGTTACTAGTAAAAAGTGTAGTAAGTTGAAGTCAAAAGATAGTAATGCAAAGTGTAATTATGTACGTATATTTTCGTCTTGTTGTCCAGTAAAAAGAGAGAGACGCATATACAGGACAAAGCCCCAATCCACATAACTTTTCTTTATCCATTAAAGCCACTTTAATCAGCGATCGGAATATCCAAATGATTCCTTCGCCGGTGAAATCATTATTTTTTCGGCAGAAGTCTATTTTCAAACAGTAGAATAAATTATTTTTTTAATTGAATAGTACAACTTATTATTAATATCACTACAAATAGAAATTGATGAGAAGAAGAAAAAATACTCAAATTTACCCTCGCCTCCATTTTTGAATTTTCATTACAATCATTCAGTTGTCATCCAAATCCTTCTGTAAGCTCACAAACTTTATTCGAGATTCTGAATTTCAAAGTTGGGATACTGATGGAACCACCGGAGAACGACGTCGTAGCATTCGAGTCAGCTGAGAAGATAATCCTCCGGTGGGATTCCACGGCGTCAGAAGATGCTCGAGAGAAGATGATATTCGCCGGCGATCGCCACGAGATCGATCGGTACCTGCAAGCTGTCGATGAAATCCAACGGTCAATGGAGTCCGCTACACTTTCCGACGACCAGAACAAAGCCAATAGTGCGATCCAGATCGCCATGGCTCGGCTTGAAGATGAGTTTCGCAACATACTCATTGCTCACACAACTCCGATGGAAGCTGAATCTCTTACTGACACCAGTACCGAAGACTACAACGACGTTAACAGTGAGGTTGACTCGCCGTTGACCAAGGAGTTGGAGCATCAAGAGAGTAACAGCAGCGGTAGCTATCGATCTACAAATAGCATCCGTGAAATCGATCTCATGCCGTCCGATGCAATTTACGATCTCCGATGCATTGCCGAGCGAATGATTTCCGCCGGGTACCTACGGGAGTGTATTCAGGTATATGGCAGTGTACGCAAGTCTGCAGTGGACTCAAGCTTCCGGAAACTTGGAATAGAGAAGCTGAGCATCGGAGATATCCAGAGATTAGAATGGGAAGCTCTAGAAACTAAGATCCGACGGTGGATACGAGCTGCAAAAGTATGCGTTCGGATACTTTTTGCTAGCGAAAAGAAGCTCTGTGAACAAATCTTTGAAGGTTTAGGCACTGCAACGGACGATGCTTGTTTCACAGAGACAATCAAAGGTCCAGCAATCCAGCTCTTCAATTTTGCTGAAGCCATTAGCATTAGTCGGCGATCACCGGAGAAATTGTTTAAGATATTGGATCTTCATGATGCTTTATCTGATTTACTGCTTGATATAGAGATTGTTTTCGATTCCAAATCTTCGGAGTCAATTAGAGTTCAGGCTGTAGAGATATTATCTAGGTTAGCGGAGGCCGCGAGAGGGATACTATCGGAATTTGAAAATGCAGTGCTTCGAGAACCTTCTAAGGTTCCTGTTCCTGGAGGGACAATTCATCCCTTGACTAGGTATGTCATGAACTACATAAGCTTAATCTCGGACTACAAACAGACTATGCTTGAATTGATTGTCTCTAAGCCTTCAACAGGTTCAAGGTATTCTAGTGATCCTAACACCCCTGATATGGATTTTGGTGATCTAGAATCACAGACCCCTTTGGCGCTTCATTTGATATGGATTACTGTGATTTTGCAATTTAATCTTGAAGGTAAGTCTAAATTCTATAAAGATACTTCTTTGGCACATTTGTTTGTGATGAACAATGTACATTATATTGTTGAGAAGATTAAAGGCTCACCTGAGTTAAGGGAGATGATAGGGGATGATTATTTAAAGAAATTAACAGGGAAATTCAGGCAAGCAGCTATTAACTACCAGAGATCAACCTGGGTGAGGGTTTTGTATTGTTTGCGAGATGAGGGTTTACATGTTAAAGGCAGTTTTTCATCTGGGGTGTCTAAGAGTGCATTAAGAGAGCGGTTTAAGACGTTCAATGCTATGTTTGAAGAGGTTCATAGGACTCAGTCCACATGGTTGATCCCGGATACTCAGCTCCGGGAGGAGCTGCGTATTTCTATATCCGAGAAGTTGATCCCAGCTTATAGATCATTTCTCGGAAGGTTCAGGAGTCATATTGAGAGCGGAAGGCATCCGGAAAACTACATCAAGTATTCTGGTGAAGACATTGAGACTGCTGTCTTGGATTTTTTTGAGGGGTATCAAGTTTCACAACACATAAGAAGAAGATCTCAGTGAAAGGATATAAGTTTCACTAATTAAAATTTTAGGACATTCTTTGAATTTTTTTGTGGAGTCATTTAGGAGCTGAGGTTCTTGTATTCTAGTTTTTATGGAGTTTGTGTATTGTCCCACGGTATTCCTGTATGATGTGCTGCGCTCAGCACAAACTTTTCGGAAGATTAGCTGTATCTATGATAGCTTGGCCTCTGCCTGAATGCTCCTGCCCTGTAAGCCACAGTGTTGTTGTATTTCTTCCATATTTTAGATTTCATTTCTATTTGTGCATATTTGAAATTGTTGTATTTGGTTTTACTCTGAAATATTCAAGCCATTGAATCATTGAGTCCGAGTTTCATTTATCCTTGTAGGTCACCCTCTTAAGCCCATGCCATTTTATCAGGTGCTTAATTAGTTTGAACGTTTAAGGCAGCATACTTAAGGACATTATCCCTAACAAATGAAGTCCTTGAAGCAAACTAGACTTCAGAATTCCGTTTACAATGTCTTAATTGATGAGTAGTATTCCCTTGCTGTCTTCTTACTGTTTATAGATTTAAGTGTTTGTCAGTGGAATGGAAAGAGTTCTTCACAACTTCCTAACTATAACACTGGAGGTTTTTGCTGCACGACAATTTGGCTGTGACTGTGTGTTTGGTAAAGCACCATTTAAGGGGCAGTCCGGTGCACTAAGTTCCCACTATGTACAGGGTCCGGTGAAGTGAATGGCTGGATCACAAGGGTCTATTGGAAGCAGTCTTACCCCGTATTTGTACGAGGCTGTTTCTATTGCTCAAACTCATGAAAACATGATATAACAACTTTATCAATTATGCCAAGCTCCCCTTCGTAAAATGATTGTAGTTCTCTGTTTTGTTTGTACCCTTTAATTGATAGGATCGCTGGTGCTTATAGTTTATAGAAACAACAAAAATAAAAGAAGGATAAGAGATACTTATTTAGCTGTTGTTGAAGATCAAAAGAATCTATTTATCACTTTAATTGTTTAATACTCTCAAACATGAATGCTTACCTTATCTCAAAGTGAAAAGAACATGAACCATAGATCGTAAATTTATTTTGAAAAATTTGATTTGGGTGAGGTTTGGTTTGAAGATAAAAATGTGTTTGGACATACGTTTTCAAAACATATTTTTTCAACTTTATTTTGGAAAATATGTAGTATATAATTCCCAAATTTTGGGATTTTGGCCCAAAACCAGCTCAATAGCAGATTTTGGGATTTGGATTTGAGATTTCGAATAAGGATTGTTACATTCCTATGCCATATGGTAAACTATATTACCCTAAGGGTGTGTTTAGTATGAAGGAAAACATTTTCCGGAAAATGTTTTCCAATTTTCTCATGTTTGGTTGGCTTAAATATTTTGGAAAATATTTTCCTTCCCACCCTCCCCAACTCATCACCCCCTCTCCAAAAAAAAAAAATATTTATTTATTCACCCCCCCCCCCCCCCCCCCCCCCCCCCCCCCAAATATTTTTTTTTACCTTACATTTTTTTTGCAATTTCAAATTTCTATTTTTTCATTTTTCTGCACCACCCAGCCCCCAACCCCCCCTCGGAAATTTAATATATCTTTTAGTTTTAATTTTACAAGTTTCAAAATCATGAGTTCTGAGGTTTATGTATTTGAAAGTTTAAGGGTTTAGAAATTATAAAGTTTACGGGTTTGAAATTCCGCAATTTTGAAAGTTTATGAAATTTGTGGGTCCGTAAGATTGTTGGTTTGAAAGTTTATGTTTTCATATTTATTATATCTAAATTGTTTATGAATACTCTTGAGAAGTCATTTTCCTTAATTTGCGTAGCAAATACCGAAAAATGAATAAGATTACCACTTGTTTTCCAAGAAAATATTTTCTTAAAAAATATTTTTACAGAAAACATTTTCCGTTATACCAAACACACCCTAAATGTTCATGTTTAGTAAATTACTCTATCTACATAAGTTTTGTTTATAAAATATATACATTCCACCTTAAAAGACTCTAATCAATTATTAGTACCTTCAATTAAGAGATTTAATTACGCCTTTTTCCTTTTATTTGTTTTTTCCTCTCTCTCCCCTCTTCTCTCCATATTCTATCTTTCTCTTTCATTTTCTCGAATTCCAATGTTTGCACACTAATTTGCTTGAACAAACATGAATGACTTGTACAAAGTGATATTTTTTTCGGTATAAATCCAAAGATGTTTTACAGAGGAGAATACTCATGCATGCAGAGAATAGAACAGACCAAAGATACAGAAAAAGAGGGAAAATCCTACATTAACTGGGTCTGAATCTACTCACTAAAGTCTCGAATGAGACCCAGAATGGAACCTCCAGTAGTACAGATTTTAAAGGCAACAATAGAGGAATTATAATTTTGTTTCTTTGACCAGTAGTCACATTTTTAGGTGGCATTTGCAAAGACCCTCCAGTATAATTAAGTTTGGTTAAAGTAGTTAAATGCAGGTAAAAAGGAAGACAAATGCAATAGTATGTCTTTTGTATCCAATTTATATATAGTAAACATAAATTCCATACAACTAATTATATATTACATAACTTATCTATAACTTTTACACATTAACTCATTTAAATACAACTACAATAATACAACTTAAATACAAATTTTATACAATATGTATTATGTATATTTTATATCTGATTTAGACAAGAGGGGTTGCTCTGATGGTAAGCAACCTCCACTTCTAACTAAGAGGTTGTGAGTCCGAGTCTCCCCGAGAGTAAGGTGGAAAGTTCTTGGAGGGAAGGATGCCGAAGATCTATTTGGAAACAGCCTCTCTACCCCAGGGTAAGGGTAAGGTCTGTTATACATAGTAAAAATAAATTCCATACAACTAATTATATATTATACAACTTATCTACAATTTTCGTACATTATTTCTACTCAGTTATATATAACTACAATATAATACCACCTAAATATAATTTTTATACAATGTTGTTCAGCTTTCATACAATAGTTAAATGAATAAAACATAAATAAATAAACAACAAAATACAAATTTTCTACAATTTCTGCAATATAATATATGCCATGTCTTCTTCTTCTTCGAGTTTCAATATGAAATTCAGCCAAAATCAAGTCTAATATTTACCGAAACCCCTCAAAATCGAGAAATCATATTCCCAATTATTTGCAACAACACCCAATCCAAACAAATAATGATTTCTGAAAATCCAAATTCGAATTCAAAGCTTCAAAGCGTTTTAATAGCTCTCAATGGTGGAATCGTTGCCCTCTTTTCCTTTACTTTATATTACTAAAATTTGGGATTGAGAGATTGAGTGAGACGTAGAGAGAATTCTCAATTCTTTGCAACAACATTCAATCCAAACAAACAATGTCGTTTGAAAATCCAAATTCGAATTCAAACCTTCAAAGTTTTTTAATGGTTGTCAATGATGGAGGGGTTACAGATTTTCGCTGGTTTTAGAAGAGGAAATAGTGGGTGACTGAAGAGGAAATCATGGTGTATGGTTTGATACGTGGGTGAGGGGGTTGGATTTGGAGAGAGAAACTTGGGTGGGGGGGGGGGGGGGAAATATACGGTAAAGTTAAATTGGGAGACTAATTAATACCACTAGAACCCCTAAAATGTATATAAATAGTAATTAAGTATATAAAAGGTAATTATATTAAAAGTTACGCATGCAGGGTAATATAGTTTACTATATGACAAAGGAATGTAAAAATCCCTTTGAGAAATATGATCAAAATGTGGGCCAAATTTATGACCAAACATGAATTTTAAGAGAAATCTCAAATTTATTTTGACAGAACTAGGGCCATATTATATCTTTTTGCTGTTCCAATCTTACCACACCTCTTCTCTTTCGTTGTATTTCCAGGCTCTCTATTTTATTTTCAGTTTTTATATTGTCCGCCCAGAAAAGGTTAGGTTATAACACCTATAGCATAATTACATTCGCTTTTTTTAAAAATTTATCTTTCATTCGATGATGTACCTTTTATACCAATAGCATATTTGGACAAACTTTTAATATTAATTCATTTTGAGAAGTAATTTTTCTCAAAAGTATTTTTACTAATAAGTTATCTATGTATGGTTAATTAATTTAAAAATTACTTTTGAGCATCAATTAATATTTGACCAAGCTTTTAAAAAATAGTTTTAATTGTATTTTTTCAAAAGTGTTTTTACAAAAAAACTATTTTTTTTGCTTCTACTCAAACACACTTTTTGTTTTTTGTTTTAAAAGCTTAGCCAAGAACTTTAACTTAGAAAAAAAAAAATACTTTTTTGAAAAAAGAAGAAGGTATTTTTACGTTGGAGAAGCTTGGCGAAATAGGCTATAAGAGGGTAGCTGCCATTATTTCTTCTTTTCTATTCCAACTGGTTCAAAATAAGTGATTTTTTGGCCTTTTTCTTTGTCCAAAATAAGTGATTTTTTTAGATTTCAAGAATGAATTAATTATTTTTTCCTACATTATCCATGGAGTAAATAGTGTTGGAATATGTATTAAGAGTGTTTATGTGAGATAGTAAAAGTTAATATGATCAATTTAAATACTAATTAATGCTAAAAGATGAATTTATACGAGAACACCCAAAAGTATTAGATGGTCTTTTCCTAGTTCCTATGTTACCATGTTCAGGAAAACATGATTCTTGTTATGCTGCCGTACATTTGACAAGTCAAGTTAGGCTGACACTTGGTCAACCATCCTTTCTAGTTTGATTCGTCGATCATCAATTTTCAAAGGCCTATAAATATGAAAGAGTTTGTCTTCAGCCGCAATGTATGGTAGGAAATTGAAGGAACAACTCAGAATGGGTAACATAGAAAATTTTCCCTAGCTTGTTTCTAGGTTTGTTGTACAAAAAATAAACAAACACTTCAAGGTATACGGTATAAAGAACTTGGTTTGTCGACCCCAATTATAGAAAATGAATTTATCTAATTGCCTATCCTTCTCACTTTTAAGAATGTTTATTTGCCACGTTTTAATAAATTCAAGAGTTGGTCGTCTTTAAGTTCTAAATCCTGAAGTAAAGAGAAATAAGGAAGAGGGGGATGAAACAAGAAGAGTAATACCCACAAATTCAAGAATATTCCTTCTATGTCAATGGTAGAGAAGCATTGACTAGTTAGTTAAGGAATACTTGATTTTCTTTGATCAATTAATGTTTTCGTTGAACTTTTATTTACTGAGTCAAGGCTGACATTTAAGACTGACTTGTGTTTAACATGAACGAGGAAGTCTATGTCAACATAAAAGACTTGAAACTCTAGAATAGAATTGAAGGATGACACACGTCTTTGAAATATTCATTTATTTCATAGCCAAAATCACTGACCAGCAAGACCTGGGGACGACTAGTGCAGCGAGTTCTATGTCAACATGGATGACGTGTGATACCCATGACGGAGGACGGGCGGGTTGACGAGGACGGGTCAGGCAGGACTAAAATGCTTCTAGGCCGACAAGCTTTTGAAGAAGGAATGCACATGTTACCTCAGACGAATTCCACTTCGAATTGAGATAAGAAAGTAAAGTATCTTATAAGACATGACATAAGTTCAAATGACACACATACTTTTTGGCTCAAGGATGATGTAGCAAACTCCAGAATATTAACATTTTCACCACATTTTATCACTTAATTATGACAAAGTTAATATTATTGTGTACACATCAAACATGAACAAGATTTTCCAACTCGTAATTTCCAATCGGAAAGCAATCAAAGACGAGAATACTTTCTTAACCTTTTAGTTAATTTCCTTTACTTCATCAAATTAAACTAATCATTCCCTTTATTTATTTTCATTTTCTTTCTGACATAATGTACCGAGGATATGACCTTTGATGGGTGTATATGGATGTTAAGAAAGATAGAAGGATAGTATGTAATTGATTGTTTCCCGTTGTATTCCTTAGTTCAAAGATATTACTGTTAGTATGATATCCCTTTTGTTGGGATCGAAATAACATGGTGCATGCAGAAACTAACAATACAAAGCTTGGTGGATGATAAATCAGACGACAAAAGAAAAATATACTTAACTAAGCATAATAATTTATAATGGTTTGACCAATTGATCTACATATGATAAAATTAATATAAAAGAAGAAAAACTATCGAGAGAAAAATCTCCCCCTAAACAAAACTTTTTAATGACTACATTGTGAATATTTTTTGTGTTCTTGTGAGAAGCTGAGATCCTTAATTTATAGATGTGCAATTCTTGTTTTCTTAGAATAGGATAAGACATATTAAGGAGATTTAATCCTTTTGGGAGTCTTTTTCCATTCCTTCAAGAAATAGAGTCCTAATATATTAGAAATTCAGGGCAAATCCTAACAATCTCCCATCGGCCTGAATTTTCTTGACAAAGTTGGTTCATATTCTTCACATAATCTTCATCACTGCTGCTTGTCATGATAAAAAAAATAGTATAGGTTGAAAATCTTGGTAATGGTTAAAAGAAGCCCAAGTATGGGTTAAAAGGAGCCCATGTGTTAAAAATAAACATGGGATAAAAGAAGCTCATGCATTAAAAATAAGCGTGAGTTAAAACTGGCATTGAAAATCATGCATTACAAGTAGGCATGACTTAAAACTGACATTGGTTAAAAATGGCCAAAGTATGGGTTAAAAAAGAAAGATGTAGCAGCAGGCGTTTTGAATAAAATTGTGATTGTAAATTTATCTCCACATGTAGTATGTTGAATAAATCTTCATTATTGTCCTGTTGTAAACATGCATTGAATTTGTTTTCAACCTCGTTCAACCGTAGTCTCTGAACCATTGGCTCTGATACCACTTGTTGGGATCGAAATAACATGGTGCATGCAGAAACTAACAATACAAAGTTTGGTGGATGATAAATCATACGACAAAAGAAAAATATACTAAACTAAGCATAATAATTTATAATGGTTTGACTAATTGATCTACATATGACAAAATTAATATAAAAGAAGAAAAACTATCGAGAGAAAAATCTCTCCCTAAACAAAACTTTTTAATGACTGCATTGTGAATATTTTTTGTGTTCTTATGAGAAGCTGAGATCCTTAATTTATAGATGTGCAATTCTTGTCTTCTTAGAATAGGATAAGACATATTAAGGAGATTTAATCCTTTTGGGAGCCTTTTTCACCTTTTACCCTTAGTTTGCTATTTCCACATATCCCCTTTAGTTTGATATCATTATATATCTTACATTGTTATTACTTGTGATGTACTTCTTTCATCTTCCCCTTGTTACATTGGATTTAATTTTACTTGCTATCAGTGTTTCTTACATCTTCTCTTTAATCAAGGGTCTTCCAAAAATAATTTTTCTGCCCTACCAAGGTAGGGGTATGGTTGCGTACAACCTACCCACCCCGGACCCCCCACTACTGGGAATACGCTGGGATGTTAGTTATTTTCGGCCATAACGCCTCATATACAGAAGGGAAAACGAATCCTTTTGAGTTTTGACTAGAAAGAATAATATACATAAACGTCCAACCTATATTTACTTTTCCTTTGTTCTACCAAAAACAATCACTAACAAATTAAGAATTTCAAACAAGGGTTAAGTTGACGAAATCCAAGATCATGTTACACTCCAGGTGATATCTATCAGTGACTTGCCAAAGTTTATATGCTAAAATGTTACATCAGAAAAGGAAACACACCACCAATTATTCCGAAGCAATGCATTGAACACCAAGCACAGGAATACAAACAAAATTAGCTGTTATTTCAACAGGATAAAACGACGAATGTCTATACAATCTACCATAGAAGTTTACGTTCTTCCAGACTAAAATAAGAAGACAATGGCAGAACTATGGATAATGTTTACCATCTTCGTAGTCTAGCATTCTGCATATCATCCAACACAGGGATTCGTACTAACATAAGATGAGGGCACCAACCATAGTCAAAACATCTAACGGAGAATAAATAAAAAGATAATAGCATCAATTCCTGTTTACCCATCCGACCTGCAATCATTTACTGTAGATGTTACAATGAACTGCCAAATAGAGTACACCAGTGAGAAAAGACAAATCCATTTCTAGTTACTTTTTTGCCATCACCCAGCTACCGCGATAATATTTGCGGTAAGGCATGACATAATCCCAAGCAGAAACCGGTATCAGCAAGAAGCTTCAGTCCATATCAAGGAATTCCATCCTCTTTCTCATTGAACCTTTAAGATCTGTAGCCTCCCTTTCTGCTTTTTGGGCCTGGTGGATATAGACGGACGCATTATTTATAAAGAGAGTTAGACAGAACCAAACAGATTAAAAGTCGGATGATATCCAGGAAATGGTGCAATGTTATCATACTATACTATTCCTTTGATTTTGGATAACAAAGTACTTTATATAATTTATGAGTTTCAAGAAAAGAAGTTAATTATGGAATACAAGCTTTTTATTATATCTTGCTCCAATAGTGGGGTAGACATATTCAGTTCCTGGATAGTGCTGGTTCGCGGGCGGAGGAGGGGTGTGCAGAATTTTATGATATCAAATATCTGTGTGTTATCATTTAATAGGGTTCCATCATCCTATCAGTATAGCAAGTTTTTTTATTAAAAGAAGGGATCAGGCAGACAGAAAAGAAGTGCAAAAGTACAATAGAAGGCTCTGGTCAACAACTTAAGCAACATGCAAACAAACCAGTGGCCAACAGAATTTTAACAGCCAGTGTTCCCGTAGTAACAAGCTAAAATGATTCATGGATGCAGAATTCTCAATAAAAGATCAATCAAGCCCATTTTCAGAGGAACTAAATAAGAGTTGGAGATCATTATGGAGTACCAAATACAAAGACCATCCTTCTTCAATAACCCTACAATGTTAGAAGTATGTTCATATAAAAGGGACAAGATTAAAATAAAACCGCAGAATAACACCATTTATATTTCATTAGTCTATCGGGAGTCGCAGGGGGCCTTCCAACTTCTGATTTAATAAATATTACTCTCATAGACAATTTTTCAGAGAAACTGACAAAGTTAACATTAACTACCGGAAACAGTCCTCCCTCTACCTGCACAAGATAGGGGTAAGGCAGCGTACACATTACCCTCCCCAGACCCCTACTTGTGGGATTACACTGGGTTTTTTGTAGTTGTTGACAAAGTTAACATTAAAGAACCTGCAGAGAAGACCCTTCTAGTTCTGATATTCGCAATCAACAATTATATGATGGATTTAATCAGACTAAACACGTGCAAAATGAAATAAGGTTTTTGATATGTAGTAAGACCAACACCATCGTGAAGCCCAACATGATTACAATATTTCACCTTTTCAGTAGGGTGTATAAAAATCATTTCTAAGAATCAAGAGTCAGATTAGGAGTTAAAAAATGTCAGAAAAAAATATAAAGATGCAGCGGAGACAGATGGTGGACCCAAGGCATTCTCATGTTCCAATATGACCATTAAGCATCTAATTAGTCAAATGAAGAGCAATGGGATCATACCCTTCTTATCTCTGCTTCAGGAACGCGAGTCATGTGGGGTGGAAGTTCCTCCTTATCTACGTCCTTATCAGTCAGAAGAAAATCTATGAGGCAAAAGGGTGCAGGAATACAAAATAAAAAACAATTTTGCTTTCAAAGAAATTGGGGGGGGGGGGGGGAGAGAGAGAGAGAGAGAGCAAGGCATACCAACTCGCCAATTAACACGACATTTTCCCCACGGATAATATAAAGACCCAATGGAATATCACAGTATAGATCACCAACAATAACACGATCACATGCCCCTTCTAGGACAGCATTAGCTACAAATAACGGATAGCAATTCTTTCAGCTGGTTAATTATTACTGTTAAACTGAAATAATGACAATAGAAACCTACCAAATTGGTCAAAAGAACGAAGTGTTCCCAAAAGCTTTCGCCCGTCTCTCAGCAACACAAGAAGTTTTTCTGTGAAGGATATTAAGTCAAAACATAAAAAGAAAGAATAGAGGCTAGGGAGCTAAAACCAGGTTATGTCATGCTATAAAACTATGACAACATTAACTTGTATGCTGTTTGTTTTATACAAGTAGTAATATGAATCCTCCCAGCCTAAAGCTTTTATGAGCAGCTTTCCCCAATTCACGTTTTGCCCCCTAGATGAAAACATAGACGCTACCACCCTGTTACTAACTAATTCTGTCAAGGATGTAATATCAAATTCTTAAGAATAGAGGAATACATCTTCATGTAGATCAGTACTTGCATACTGTCTATGATTCATAGCCTTACAGAAAATGAAAAATCAGTACGAAAAAACTGCTTTTCTTATGCAGATGTGAATGAGTTACTTTGTGTCTACTCCACTATCTTAATAACAGGTGTATGAGTTTCTTGAAGTAGTGTTCAACATTCTACTAGGAAAATACACCCCTCCGGGGGGGGGGGGGATAAATAGTAAAGCCCACCGAGCTATATCACTATGATATACAGCAGCACTTTCGACGCCAACGCTTCATATACAAAGACTCGGGACCGCATATAGAAATATCTATCTATTGATGATTTCTAGTTTTCTCTACCCTCGTCAAATGCTAGCCACCCTCGAAATTAACAGGATAATCATTTCTCCACCATTCAAGAACAGACAAGTGCTAGGATCATGTTTGCTCGGATCCTCTAATGTATGGCTACACCCATGTCGTATCCTCCAAGAAATGAATAACTTCTGGAGGATCTGACACACACCAGACAGCACTTTGGAAGGAAGTGAATCTTTTTGAAGCTACATCCTTATACCGTTTGTATTAAAACTACACCTCGCCCTCTCCAATAAAGAGTCTAACACTGAAATCCTAGAAGAGATACATTCTACCTTTAGGAGGAGTTTCCAAGGTATTTTTTTTTCCAAAGAAATAAAAAGACCTTCTAGAGAAGTTTCCAAGGTATCTCATCGTCCCATTTGATTCTTTTAAGCAGAAGAAACATTTACTCTTAAACATTTTCTGGGTATTAAGTTTTTTCCATTAAAGAAGGTATTTTTATCAGAATTCTAGCATTAAAGTATGAGCTAAGTTAATGGAAAGTGATAATAAATGTGTTATTCAAATTCAAGTCAATCAAACTTATTCTGGAAAAGTTATTTCTTTCAATTGACAATATATAAACAGGTATTTATACCAGCAAATTTGACCAAAAATACGCCTTTCTCATCATATACTCTCAACAGAATTCTAATTCAGAAATCCGAGCTTGCATGGGGAGAATTTTATCAGATTAAAGACCCAGTGACAGATCCTCCAAAAATGCATCAAAACTATCACTAAAGATCCCATAACCAGTACCACGACTAAGTACAAACACACCCATTCTGAACATTAAACCAAGATCGAAAATTTTTTGTGAAAAAAAAACCCACTGACTGAATCATATTATTAGCCTCAAACTTCAATCAACTAATTCTCAACCCCAGTAGTTCCATTTTGCTATATGAATCGTCTATATTCATTCTGTTCTATTTGGAACCCGTTTCACTCCAATTAAGGTCCAATTTTATTAGAGGAAATTAAAAACGAAAAACATAATGAAGTAAGAAGAAAAAAAGGAACTCACTATCAAGATAGCTAGCAAGAGAAGTAGAGGTATAGATATCCTCTGGACTTGCCCAAGACATTGTTGTGCAGGTTTTTCGGTGGCCCAAAAATAACCGAAAAATCTCCCAATTTCAAATCAAATAGCATTGGCAGCTCAAAATTACCCTCTTGTACACGCCTAACAAGCACTTCACCCAAACACAAAATAAACCCTAATTCCAAAACCCTGACTCGTGAATATAGGTGGGGAACTTTGAAAGGAATGAACTTGTTGACTTTTGGTTGTTTTCAGATCTGAAAATCCCTAACCCTAATTTCGGCCTATCCCCAAATATTGGGAGGGTGAGCTAGTGTTTCTGCTTCTCCTATATTTTTTTTAAATTAATTTTTGTAAGCCATTCTATTAAAAATGCCTTCTTGACCTAGAAATATCCTCTTTGTCACTCGGGCTAAAGGTAATATTTGCGTACATATTATCCTCCTTAGAGCCTATTTATGAGATTATACTCCTTAGAGCCCATTTATGAGATTATACTGAGTTGTTGTTGTTATTGCATTCTCTTAAAAAGTTATTCAATGACCCATTGAAATATTTTATTTTCTAACTAATACGGCTTTTACTTCATATATATAATTCTAAATCTAAACGCAAAAGTGAATGTCGGATAGACAACCACGTATGAGATTAAGATATTGTTTGACTCAAAAGATATTGGAATCTTTATGAACAAATCAATCAAAGAGAATAAAAGGGTAAATCTTAATTAAACATAATAAACAAAAGTGAATGTTGGATAGACAACCACATATGAGATTAAGATATTGTTTGACTCAAAAGATATTGGAATCTTTTTGAACAAATCAATCAAAGAGAATGAAGGTGTAAATCTTAATTAAACATAATAAATTCCAGATCAGTAAACTAGTTAGGAAAAATGATGCACAAGATGAAATAGAGGTAACCAATCTTATTGGAATTTTTCATAGTGGCTCCCATTAATCAATGGATGAAACCACTTTACATATTCCCTTAGAGATTTCTTCGTTCTTCTTTTTACTATGGAGATGCAGATGAGAGAAAGAGGGGGAGGGATAGAACCCCAAAAGCCCTCCCCCCCATAGGTTTTACCCCACTATATATAGTTAGGGAATCCTAGCTATATACTTGATCTGACGCTCTCACTGTATGCCTTGGTCGTCCTCGGGACGTTGCTTCTTCCGACTTCGACAGATATCGTGAGTACATGATATAAAATAACCATGTTGTCTTACATTACCATGCCGCTTGGACGGGATGTCAATCAGCTTGATGTAGCAGTCAGATTTTGAACAATTCAATTAGTCCCTCTGTCTGTCGGGGTTATCCTCGGTCGGGCCTAGCGAACGGATTATGATTGCTACAAGTGTGAGAAATTTGACTACCTGCATTTTGGATGAGATCCTTATGTTCGAGTGAGGTGACAACGTTCTTTCGATATTCTTGGATCGTTACGGCTGTTTCGGAACTGAAATGTCGTTTGAGTTGAAACGTTGTTAGTG
>JASVEL010010169.1:0-27682 GCA_032618575.1 Nicotiana noctiflora
AATATATTAATATGTCATCAATGAAGACTATTACAAACAAGTCTAAATAAGGCCGGAACACCCGATTCATTAATTCCATAAAAGCTGCTGGAGCATTTGTCAACCCAAAAGACATGACCAGAAATTCATAATGTCCATACCGAGTGCGGAACGCTGTCTTAGGGACATCGGATGCCCTAATCTTCAGCTGATGATAGCCAGATCTCAAATCTATCTTTGAAAATACCTTGGCACCCTGAAGCTGGTCAAATAAATCATCAATTCGCGGAAGTGGATATTTATTTTTGATAGTCACCTTGTTTAACTGTCGATAGTCAATGCACATTCTCATCGAACCATCTTTCTTCTTTACAAATAATACTGGTGCACCCCACGGCGAAACACTGGGTCTAATGAAACCCTTTTCAAGTAAATCCTGCAACTATTCCTTCAATTCTTTTAACTCTGGCGGAGCCATACGATATGGGGGAATGGAAATGGGCTGAGTGCCTGGAGCCAAGTCAATGCAAAAATCAATGTCCCTATCGGGCGGCATACCTGGTAAGTCTGAAGGAAATACTTCAGGAAATTCGCGAACCACAGGCATAGAGTCAATAGAAGGAACCTCAACACTAGAATCACGGACATAGGCCAAATAAGCCAAGCATCCCTTTCCAACCATACGCCTGAGCCTTAACATAAGAAATAACATTACGACTAGTATGACCTGAAATTCCTTTCCACTCTATACGAGGCAAATTCGGCAGAGCTAAAGTCACAATCTTGGCATGGCAATCTAAAATAGCATGATATGGAGATAGCCAGTCCATGCCTAGTATAATATCAAAGTCCACCATATTTAGGAGTAATAAATTAGCACGGGTCTCGAGACCCTCAATTACTATAATACATGACCGATGAACTCGATCAACCACAATAGAATCGCCTACTGGTGTAGACACATGAACAGGAACACTCAGTGGATCACTGGGCTGAATCACGTATGGTGCAAAATAGGAAAACACGTACGAATATGTAGACCCATGGTCAAATAATGATGATGCCTTTCTATCACAAACAAAAATAATACCTGTAATGACGGCATCAGAAGACTCAGCCTCTGGTCTGGCGGGAAGTGCATAACATCGGGGATATGCCCCACCACCCGGAGCAGTATCTCTAGGACGATTGGCTGCTAGCTGGTCTCTACCTCTATCGGTCTGAGCTCCACCTCTATGCCCTCTACCCCCGCCTCTGGCTGGCTGGGTAGGCTGTGGGGGAACTGGGGCCTGAATCATGGCACGAGAACCCTGCTGCTGAGATCTGTCAGAAGTTCGAGGGCAATACTTTGCAATGTGCCTAAGATCACCGCACGTAAAACAAGCCCTCGGCTGCTGAAAATAGCGAAGTGGCGGTGCACTGATAGGCTGCTGATCAGAGTAGCGTGGCTGAGAATTATGATCACCTGATGCATCATGAGAAACCTGAAGAGCTGACTGATAAGGCCTAGGAGGATGGCCTCTGTCAAAAGATTCTCTGCCACCAGAAGAAGAACCACTAAACCTGCCCGAATGACGAGGCCTCTTGTCTGAAGAATAACCACCTCCCCGAGCAAGAGCCATCTCAACTCTACGTGCTGCATTAGCTGCCTCCTGAAATGAAATATCACTCCCCATTCCCATCGCCATCTGAAGTCTAATTGGCTGATTAAGCCCATCTATAAACCTGCGAACCCTCTCCCGTTCTGTGGGAAGTATCACCACTACATGACGAGCAAAATCAACAAATCTCGTCTCATACTGAGTGGTCGAAATAGTTCCCTGATGGAGACGCTCAAACTACCTCCGAAGTGCATCCCGCTGAGTAGCAGGGAGAAACTTCTCCGGAAATAGCTCTGCAAACTGATCCCATGATAAAGCTGGGGACCCTGCTGGTCGAGTCAAGCAATAATCCCTCCACCAAGTCTTGGCGGATCCTGAAAGCTTGAATGTACAGAAGTCAACCCCATTGGACTCCACAATCCCCATAGTCTTGAGAATCTCGTGGCAACTGAATAAGAAATCCCTGAGGATCCTCTGATATGGCACCGCTGAATGTAGTGGTAAACAGCTTGGAGAACCGATCAAGTCTCCACAAAGAATCGGAAGTCATGGCCGCTCCATCTCCGGCATGAGCCGTGGTACCTGACTGAGTGGCCATAGCTGGCTGAACCACTGGTGCCTGAGGCTGAGGAGCTACTGGCTCCGAATACGTGCAAAAGGAGTCTGGGCCCCTCCTCCAGCCTGAGAAGCAGCTGGTGCAGCTGGTAATAAGCCTGCTCTGGCAACACTGTCCATAAATCCCGCTATCCTAACCAGAGCCTCCCGAAGATTCGGGGTAAATAAGGCCTCCCCTGGGACTTGAGCTGGGCCTACTGGAGATGCTGGGACTGGAACCTCCTCACCAATCTCAACATAAGGCTCCACCTCGGGAATAGCTGCTTGGGGCTGAGCTCTACCCCTACCACGGCCTCCGATACGGCCTCGCCCCCTGACCCTCATGGGAGCTGCCTGGGGCTTAGGCTGCTGACCAGCGGATGAAGTAGCACGTGTCCTCACCATCTGCGAAAGGATAGAATAGAAGTTCAATTAACATTTGAAAGATCTAGTCGCACGACTGGAAAGAATAAAGGGAAAATTTTCCTAACTTTGTGGCCTCTGGAGGATAAATACAGACGTCTCCGTACCGATCCTTCAGACTCTACTAAGGTTGTTCGTGAGTTGTGAGACCTATGCAACCTAGTGCTCTGATACCAACTTGTCACGACCCGGATTTCCCACCATCGGGGGTCATGATGGCGCCTACTAGTGGAAGCTAGGCAAGCCAAATATTAATTACACCTCCATTAATTACCAAATTCTTATTAAGACTTTAAAATTAAAAACATATAAATTACAGCGGAATAATTAAACTTAGCGGAAGACTTAGTCAATCTTATCAAATATGATAAAGAAAACCCCAAACATGATACACTACCCAAGACTGGTGTCACAATACTCACGAACTTCTAAGAATAATACACACAATTGTCTGAAAGAAAATATAAGCTGTTTATCTCAAATACATGACATAACAGAATGAAATACATAGATAGAAGAGACAACGGGTCCTGCGGACGCCGGCAAGGCTACCTCGTAGTCTTAGTAGTCGGAATATCCACAATCGCTACTATCGCTGCTGCTGTCCGTAACCTGTATCTGCGCAAAAAGAGCGCAGAGTGTAGTATCAGCACAACCGACCCCATGTGCTGGTAAGTGTCTGGCCTATCCCAGCGAAATAGTGACGAGACTAAGGCCAGTCACCCACATAAACCTGTGCAGTTGCAAAATATATATACATATACAAAAAAAAACATTTATAAGGAAAGACTCTGCTCTGAAATAACAGTCAATAACTCGTGATATCCAGAATAATCTAGTCAACGGAATAAATCTTACTTTCATGTCTCAATTTCCTTTTCATTTCATATCTTGTGGTAGGCGTACCACCTGCTCCCAACTATCACAGTAATTATATCTTGTGGTAGGCGTACCACCCGCTCCCAAATATATCAAAATATTATATCTTGTGGTAGGCGTACCACCCGCTCCCAAATATATCAATAGATTATATCTTGTGGTAGGCGTACCACCCGCTCCCAAATATATCAATAGATTATATCTTGTGGTAGGCGTACCACCCGCTCCCAACTATCACAGTAATTATATCTTGTGGTAGTCGTATCACCCTCTCCCAAATATATCAAAAGGCTACCGGCAACTATGGCCAATGCCAAGATTTAAATCACTTTGTGGTCGTCGTGCCACACGATCCCATTTCTTATTATATAAGTGGTCGGCGTGCCACACAATCCCAATTCATAAATATACATAAGTGGTCGGTGCGCCACACGATCCCAATTCATATATATATATATAAGTGGTCGGCGCGCCATACGATCCCAATTCATAAATGTATAAGTGGTCGGCGTGCCACACGATCCCAATTCATAAATATATATATATATTACCGGCATTTAGCCAATAATCTCTGCATCAACAATATTTATACATAACTAAATTCCTATTCCTTCAAGCTAGGATAGAACAAACACTTACCTCAAATGTTTTACGAACAATTCAATCTGTGGCATTGCCTTTTCCTTTCAAATTTGGCTCCAATCCAATTGTATCTATACACAATTGATTTAATATCATCAATACTACTCAACAAACTAATTCATAAGGCCAATTTCAACTTTTACAACCTTCTTCCCGGAATAGTGAATTTCGACCCCGGGCCCACATGGTCGGAACTCGGGGTTCGGACCAAAATCCGATTACCCATACCCCCACGAGTTCAAGTATATGATTTGTTTCAAAATCGGACCTCAATTCGAGGTCCAATTTCCTAATTCATGAAAAACCCTATATTCTACCAAAAACAAGAAATTCTACCATGAAAACCTTTGATTTCTATTGAAAAACATGTTTAATGTTGTTAGGAATTGAAAGAATTAAGTAAAAAGTGACTTACAATTGTTTTGAAGAAGAGAGAGTTCGTGAAGAATCGCAAATGGGTGTTTTTGGGTTGTGAAATGTGAAGAATGAAGCTGGAAATCGTGATTTACAGGTCTCTGTGTTCGCATTTGCAAACATGGGTTCACAATTGTGAACCCCGACCAATTTCTGGAGTTTGAAAAATAAGCTAAGGCTAGGAAGTTTGCATTTGCGAACTTTTGTTCGCATTTGCGAAGCCAAGGCAAAACTGGGAAGTTCGCATTTGCGAACACAGGCAGAATATTGGGGAGTTCGCATTTGCGAACTATTGTTTGCATTTGCGAACACAGGCAGAATATTGGGATGTTTGCATTTGCGAACTATTGTTTCGCATTTGCGAACACAGGCAGAATATTGGGAAGTTCGCATTTGCGAACTATTGTTCGCATTTGCGAACTCTGCAGGATATTGGGTAGTTCGCATTTGCGAACTATTGTTCGCATTTGTGAACTCTGCAGACCAGGTGCTGACAGCAACTTTTTAACATGAAAAATTGATCTCGTGGCCTATCCAAAGTTCACCCGAGCCCTCGAGGCTCCAAACCAAATATGCACACTGACTTAAAAACATCATACGAACTTGCTCACGCGATCAAATCGCCAAAATAACATCAAAATCAATTAATTGAGCCTTAAAACTCAAGAATTCTTTCAAATTTCATAATTTCCAAAATTTCCAATTTAAGACCGAAACACGTCAAACGACGTCCGTTTTCAACCAAACTTTACAGAAAGCGCTTAACCAATATATTTGACCTGTACCGGGTGTCGGAACCAAAATATGAGCCCGATGTCACCACTTTTCAATTAAATTTCAGTTTCATTTTCCTTAAACATTTTCAGAAAACAATTTAACAGAAAAATTCTTTTACCGGGGTTCTAGACCTCGGATTTCAATTCCGGGCATACGCCCAAGTTCCATATTTTTCTACGAATTTTCTGAGACCATCAAATCACGGTTCCGGGTCCGTTTATAAAAAATGTTGACCAAAGTCAACCATATCAATATTAAATATCAAAATTCCTCAAATTTTTCACATATTTCACATATTTCAACATAAAAATTTTCCAGCTTCGTGCCCGAACTGTGCACGTAAATCGAGGCAACTATAAATGAGGTTTTCAAGAGCTCAAAAGCTCGAAATGATTAATAAAACAAGTGATGACCCTTTGGGTCGTCACATAGCTTTGCAAGTGTAGTCAAATTAAGAATAAGTATCCAATTAACCCTTTTATTCAATCAGAAGCTTAGAATAGTCAAAGTCAAAATCAAAATTGAATTTCAAAAATAACCAAGCCTAGAAAGTCTTACAGATAGAGTCACATTAAGATTAAATACTCAATTAACAAGATTCAGGGAAACAAACTGATGATAGGTTGAATCAAATTAACAGAATGTTCCATCACTAATTTTGAACCTACCAAGTAAGAACCCTAAACGTGGCTATGAATACAAAACATGCGATTTGACTAAAGCTTTTACCAGAAAAGAAAACCTATAACCATATGATTGCAGATCAGAAAACTACATAATCACAGTCAAGATTTTCACAACTAAGCATAAACAAAAGACGACTAAGCGTATAATAGAACTCATAACATACACAGGAAGGCAAAGAAATAAGAAATATAAAAGATCAAAAAGAGACATGCACAATAGAAAAATTAGGGGTTTAGGGTACTTAGCTTTCTTGTGTCTTTCTTTTTTCTTTCTCTCTTTCTTTCTTTCTTCTATCTGTTTTTTCTTCGTTTTTCTTTTCTTTTCTTGATTTCCCAGTATGAGATGTTGAGGAACCATTTTCTTGGATTTTTGACCTTCGAACAGACTCTTTGAGACTTTTTTGTAAGAAAGACCCCTGGAAGAGGGATAGGGGTCTGATGGGGTAGTTTTTAGGGTTAGGGGTGTTTGCCAGAGTAGGGTTCCAGCGAAACACTTTTTGATATTCAAAGGGTTTGGGCATGATTCGAGGAAATCTAACTAGTGGGGGTTGAAGAGGATGATGAGAGGGTCGTATGGTGTTAACGATGAACACTCGTTCAATATGGTGGTTGCCGGAGTAGGGTTCCGGCGACACCTTTTGGATTATTTGAGATTTTTCAGTGGTCTTTTGGGAGATTTAATGAGATAGGTGATAGAGGAGCAAAAGTAGGCCCAGGGATGTTAATGACAGGTTAATTGACGGAGGTGATGGACCACCGCCGGTAAAATTTCGACGATGGTGAGAGGAGGTAATGGCGGCTAGGGTTTCTTTTGAAGACGAAGAGTGTATAATGATTTTTTGTATAATGTATTCATGGATTTAACTTCTTTCATTGATCTAAGACCGTTGGATTAAAGGTACCAACAGCTCAGATTCAATCGACCCTATTACGACACTGTTTTGATTAAAGGGTCTTTTAATTGTGACCCTTAGATCAAGGTCACCAAAGATTCAGATTCAATCCCTTAGGCGGCGTCATTTCTTTATTAGACTATCATTTGTTTTGGTCCGTTTGATTAAACTTATCAATGGTCCAGATTGAACTACTTGGAACGGTGTCATTTTGGTTTATATATAGGCAGACCGGCTGATTTTCCCTTTCGCCTGGTCTGTGTATTAACTCATTTGGGCTGTTGAATTTGTTATTTGGCCCAATTGTATTTTATACTATATATAGTATTTTGTATTTATGTATTATCTATTGTATTTTCTTGTATTTTCGTATTATATATTTTTTGTATTACTCTTGTATTTATTATTCCTTGTTTTTTCTTTCTATTTTTTTAAATTTTCTGATTTTTCCAATATTAATCATTAATTAATTTCTATTTTTGGTATTTAATACAAAAATGGTTTTATGTTTTTGTTTTTCTTTTCAAAAATTTGAAAAATCCTAGTATTTCCACACGATTATCAACAAATTTCACCACAAAATTTATTTTTGCATATATATTTGGAATAATTTACTTGGGGAAAAAATCACGTGCTCACACAATGTGTTCATGTTTTGCAGAAGAGATTGGAGGGTACTTATAGTACTGAAGACAAGTAAACAAACAAGGTAGTAATCAGTAACGTAAGGAACTAGGTATCAATCATAACCAAATTAGCATATGGACTCCCCTTTAATTAAGGAATCAAGGTCAAATGTTAATTAAGCAGTTATTTAAAAGGAAATAAATCACAAAGGCATGGTATGATCACGTAAGGAAATAGAATAAGGTGTAAAATAAAGACTAGGTACCTGATACTTAATTAGGAAAATATGTCAGACATGTCAATCAGCATATTTGTGCACACATATAGGGCATGATACTACTCTAATTCTGGAAAATAGTCCCCAAAAATAATGAAAGAGATTGAAAACCTATGAGATCAGTACTAATTGAGAAAAGTATCACATAAACTAAGGAAGCAATTCAAAATCAGTACAAAACTATAAGGAGAATACGCAAAATCAAAATTTTAAGGCAAGTATCATAGTCTTAATGAGCGCTTGTAAGAATCGGTATAAATCACCATATAAACAATCAGAAAAACTTTAAGAGAAGAACACACAATGGCAGGGGAATGAAACATTAGCAACAAAATTGAAGCAAAGAACCCGAAATTCAGAGAAGAACCTAGAAGAACACACAAACAATTAAACATGACAATAATACAAATAAAAATCCTAAAGCTAGGGTTTCGCCAACTTAAGCAAAATGTTTAGAAATAGTACTCAGAATCATGACTCAATACACAAAAGGAGAAGATAAAGTGTTTTCAAAAGGGTTTAAGAAACCCTAGATTCAAAAGGTGAACAAAAACGTTTAAAAATAGAATAATCGTAATCGAGTAGAAAATAGTGCAAAACATAAAGGTATGAGTTAAAAATCATTAAAAATATAGAGATCTAAGAGGTTTGGGTCGAGATTAGGGTTTCATAGGAAACCAGAGAAAGGGGGGAGAGAAACCTTGTTGTGAAACTTAAGAATAATGGTGTTAACGACACCATAAAACAAAAACCCATCGGAGAAAGGCCGGAAACAAGCCCAAGCAAAGCTTCAGTGATTGTCTTGCATGGTGAAGACCCATGGAGTCTAAAGAATGAAAGGAACCGGTGAGCTAAGGCTTCAAGGCGGCTGGTGATTGAAAAGGGTGAGGCTGGAGGTGGCCGGAAGATGAAGAAGGCCATCGGAGAAGAAGAACCAGAAGGTTCTACAGAGAAGGAGGAGAGGAAGAGACGAATAGAGAGAGAGAGAGAGGGGGACCGATCCCGAATAGTGAAGGGTTGGGGGGGTAGGTGGTGATTTTATTAAGCAAAAGAGATCTGGGCCATTGATCTTATTTGATCAACGACTCAGATTAAATGGGTGTTGGTCCTAGTGGTTTAGAGATTGGGCTGGTTTAGTTTAGGGATTGGGCTGGGTTAGTTTAGGTTTAATTAAATCTGATGGGGTGGGGTTAAATTAAGGCTAAAATTGTAATGAATAATGGGCTATGCGTTAAATAGGAAATTTTTTCCTTTTATTTTATTTAAAATAATTTTAAAAACAGATTTAGAACATTGAACTAATTAATAACATATAAACATTAATCTAAAAATACTAAGCTATAATTGCAATTATATGCAATTTAGCTTTAAAATATCAAATAAATTTGTAGACAAATATGCAAAAATCACCTCAATTATATTTTGGTGTAAATATGAGAATGAAAATAAATTATTCACAAAAATGATAAATTTGAGAGCAATTACTAGATTTTGTATTTATAGAAAAGATAATAAACTGATATTAAAAATCTTACAAATTTTGAAAAACTACCGAAATTCCTAGGCATACTTATATATGCATACACATGCTATTTTGAAAGTATTTTGAGTATACAAATATAAGAAAAATTTGGTATCAACACCAAGCACTTGCCATTATCAACAACTGGTTGCAGACAGCCACTTCGAAGCTGTCTGTACTTTCTACTACGGTGGCAGCCCATCCTGCACCTTCAATGCCACAGGTCCCACAGTTAGTGGAGGACACTCTCAATGAGCTTCTGGATAGCCAGAAAGGCATTGAATGAGCTTGCTAAGGAAGCAAAGAAAATGAGAATGAACCGTGCTTCAAAGGAGTTAGTGAAGGAGTTAAGGGTAGAGGTAGAGAGGTTAAAGGCTTATCATTTTCCTTTGTATCTTCTATTGCATGACCAGGCTCCAGCAGCCCAGCCCAGCCCAGCCCTGCCCCAACAAAAGCAGGTGATAGAAAGGCTAGCCATGAGGAAGAGGGTGATTCCCCGTATTGATGATGTAGTTATAGAGTTGGAGGACACATATGGAGGTTCCTCTAGCCAGCCCCTAGTCTTAGTATATGCCCAGGTCCCAGTGGAGACACAAATTACAGGGAGACAGTCACAGGTTCCTGAGCAGACCAAGGACCCAGGGACCTAGACTCAAGACCTTATGGAGATGGAGGGCCAATAGGGAGTTTCTTCTTACTCTATATCTTTTCTTGTGCTTATTTTGTTAGTTAGCATTGAGGACAATGCTAGCTTTAATTTGATGGTGAATTCCTATTTGCATGACTGTATGTATGACATTAATTTTTATTTATACTTTCTTCTTATCGTTGGTTTATACATAATTTTATCATTTTATTGCACTTTTCCTACATCTTACTTTTCATCTGTATATAAAGATACATTTTAATGTATATATTCATTCTCCCTTATGTATATTTGACTAAATCTCCTCATGTATATATTTATTTTAGTTTCCGCATTATTTCCCTCATAGCTTCTTACTTTATTTTTGTAGCTTCTTGTTTGAAATTTTGCGTGAAATAAGCCTTTGGTTTTCTTAATGCCACAGTTCTTTCCAAAGGTGGAATTTGTGTGACTCGGGTGGCTCTTCCCGTTGATAGGTGGCATGACAACCATTTTAAGGGTTTGAGTTCGTTTTCTTTTTGCTTTTAGTGTAAATAGTAGCTAGTTGGTAAGGGTGCCTCAAGTGAAGCTTCACTTAGGCCTAACACATTTGCCTTTTATCCTATGGTCAAAAACAAATTATTGTGTATAAGATGATGAAAGTTCTGACCTTGAGACTCCTGTGTTGGCCGATAATCATCAAGTGGTTTTTTTTTGGGACCATTATGTTGCTTGAATCCTAGCTAAAGTAGTTTTGGGCCCCTAACTCTGTCTCTTTAGCAATCTTAAAGCTTGTGTGCTGAGAATTACAATTGCATGTCCACGTCCCGAGCCATTAGTCCAGAACTTGTCCTGAATGTTTGTCTAGGTAAAATCCAAAGTGTAATTTGACTTGAGATGTGATTATAGGCTCTCATTGATACTAATGATTTATTGAAAACTTTTCATAGCCTTCCAATGATAATATCCCTAGTCAACCCTTTTGATCCATAGACCCTTTTCTTTAAATAACCACAATACAAGCCTTTATATGTTGTAAAAATAGCCTCTCTTGACACCTGATCTTTCCTTAGCACAAGGCAAAAGCATAAATTCTGTAGGAGAAACGAGGAATGAAACAAAGTGGTAAAAGGTACAAAATGAAGAAAAAGGGAAAGCCATGGAAAAAAACAAAAATATGATCGATGTATAAAAGAATGAAAGGATTCAGTAAAAGTAAAGAGTTGAAAGGTGTGGAAAGTTGAAAAAGGAGAAAAATGTTTGAAATGAATAAGATAGAGTGATAATGTATCTCTCAAACCCTTTATAAAGAAGGTAAATGGCTTAAAAGGTCAAGAGAATATGTGTCAAAATGAAGCAAAAGAAGTGCTAAAGGGAAGATGGAACCTACTTAGACCAAACATTTCCTACCCTGAACCAAAATTCTTCACTATATCTCCAATATTGCCCTATATAATCTTGAGTTGAATGAAGATTGCATTAGTGGTGACTCACATAAGGGGAAAGCTTATGGTACTTAGAGTCATACTTTATTTGAGAGAGATGAGCGTGTTTCCACTATTCTCGTTCTGAGTGGTACAATCTTAAAGGTGAGGTTTCCTCATGGAGAGTTGAGGATGTATGAGTTTGGGTTCCGTAATGACCAAAGTAGTAGAAAGAATTTTTTTATGGGTTGAGCCAACTCTTGATGCTCTTGTGTCATACTAAATCCATGCTTTTTATAAGGTCGAATGTTGTAGTGATTCATTTGAATTGAGGGCAATTGTTAGTCCCAAATGATGCTAGATGAGGTCACTTGAGGTCAGCTGAATTTTCTTAGATTTACTCTTAAGAGGTGGGTCTTATTTTGTTTGCTTGAGTACAATCAAAAGCTTAAGTTTCATGGAGTTAATAACAAGGGATTGGGATTCATTTTACACTCCTTCATACTTGTGTTTTGATTAGAAATTGTACAAAGTGGTCGCAAAGGCTTACATGTTATACTTGTATGCGTGTTATAGTCATTTCTTCAGATTGAGAAGGTTGTTTCTTTACATTTAGTCTTATATAGTTTGGATTTGATTATTAGATGTTTGACAAATAAACTAAGATGAATACGTTTGTAAACTTAATCCTTAGCGTATTGATATTTCAATTTCGTGAATTTGAGTATGAAATCTCAGTTAGTAATAGTAGTAAAGACTGATTTTAATGACAGTTAAATTGAATGTTTAAAAATGAGTTTATTTTTAAATGGTGAAGCCGAATAGAAGTTCAGCGTATTTACATTAATTCATAACATTAAGCTGTAACGACCTTAATAAGCATAGTGTATCCTTGGGCGAATTGCAAGGTCCAATCTATGACTATTCAAAATAACAAATAGTTCATAAACAATTATAATTTCCTTTTCTTAGATATAAAAACAATAGAAAATATAGTATGCTTTAGGATGGACCTTAAACAAAAACGGCGACGAGCCTCGCCAAATCATAAATATGTTGCGGGGCCCTCCATAATTACCTATAAAAATTCGAGATTCGGAAGGACCGTTCAGGGAATTTCGTGGTCTTTTCCAAAGTTAACAAAGACGCAGATACTTTAGGCACAACTTATAAATATTACATTCTCAAATACAGGTGCGCATTTGTGTGACCCAAATCCTACTCTCAACAAAGTCGAAATGTGTTAAAGGCCATAGGCGTACTGGTACGGTATGGCCCGAAATGCATTTTCGCAACGTTGCAATTCTTTGAAAATTGAAAAGCGGAGCATTAAAGCACGTAATTGAAATATATAAAGAAATCAGATAAAAAAAAATACGGCGGTTGAGCGACCGTGCTAGAACCACGGAATCTGGGAGTGCCTAACACCTTCTCCGGGGTTAATAGAATTCCTTGTCCAGATTTCTAGTTTCGCATACTGTAAATCAGAGTCATAATTTCCTCGATTCGCGATTAAATCGGTGACTTGGGACACCATTATTTTCCCAAGTGGCGACTCTGGAAATTAAATAATTTGATCTCGTTCCAACCGTCCTTTAAGTGGAAAAACTCCTTCTCTGTTATTATTATATTCTTTCCCAAGGTGTAGTAGTAATAAGCGGTATAGCAGAAAAAGGTGGTGTGACAAGTAGTAGTAGATATTTCCGAGTATTTGAGACATATCTTATATTTCTCTTAGCCTGTATTTCTCGTGGGTTTTCGGGTCTTTGGGATAGTTTCAATGCTAAGTGTTAAAGTGTATGTGCCAGGCGGCAATTATATACATTATACATGTTATTTAGTTTTGATTATAAATTCTGCAATTGTTATCACTTTCGCAATGTGTTAGGCTTACCTGGTCGCGAAGACTAGGTGCTGTCATGACGTGTTCAAAATTGGTAAACAAGGGTCGTGATATATATCCTGCCATATCGTATGGCCCCGCCTGAGCTGAAAGAGTTAAAAGACCAGTTACAAGATTTGCTAGAGAAGGGTTTTATTAGACCTAGTGTTTCTCTTTTGGGCGCTCCAGTGTTATTTGTCAAGAAGAAGGACTGATCGATGAGAATGAAAAATAGATTTCCTGCAATTGAATAAGGTAACGATTAAGAACAAGTATTCACTACTGAGGATTGATGATTTGTTTGACCGGCTTTAGGGTGCCAGGGTATTTTCCAAGATTGACTTGAGATCTGGCTACCATCATTTGAGGATTAGGGCATCCCATGTCCCTATGATAGCTTTCTTTACTTGGTATGGGTATTATGAGTTTTTGGTCATGTCATTTGGGTTGGCCAATGCCCTAGCAACATTCATGTAGTTGATGAATAGAGTGTTCAGGCCATAATTTGACATGTTCATGATAGTCTTTATTGATGGTATTTTGGTGTACTCCTGCAGCCATGAGGAGCACGAGCAACACCTTAAAGTGGTTCTTTAGACTCTAAGGGATTGTCAGTTATATGCCAAGTTCTCGAAGTGTGAGTTTTGGCTGAGTTCAGTAGCATTTTTGGGTCACGTTTTATCAGCAGAGGATATTCAGGTGGACCCAAAAAAGAATGAGGCAGTCAAGAACTGGCCTAGACCAGCTTCAGCTATGGAGATTCGGAGTTTCTTAGGGTTGGCAGGCGATTATTGATGGTTTGTGGAGGGATTTTCATATATTGTTGCCCTAATACCTAGATTGACCCAGAAGGGTGCCCAGTTCAGATGGTCAGATGAGTTGAAGCAAGCTTTCATAAGCTCAAAACAGCTCTAATTGCAGCACCGGTATTGGTTTTGCCCATAGGATCAGGGCCTTATACAGTTTGTTGTGATGCTTCCCGTAATAGCTTAGTGCAATGTTGATGCAGGATAGCAAGGTTATTGCTTATGCTTTGAGGAAATTGAAGATTCATGAGAAGAACTATCTAGTGCATGATTTAGAGTTGGCAGCTATTGTTCACGCCTTGAAGATTTAGAGGCACTATTTGTGTGGCGCGGCATGTGAGGTGTTCACTGACCAAAAGAGTCTTTAGTACTTATTCAAGCAGAAAGCGTTGAATTTGAGGCAGAGGAGGCGGTTGGAGTTGTTGAAAGATTATGATGTCACCATTTTATACCATTCGGAGAAGGCCAATGTGGTGGCCAGTGCTTTGAGTAGGAAGTCAGCTAGTATGGGCAGTCTTTCTTATATTCCAATCAGTTAGAGGTCGCTTGCTTTGGATGTTCAGGCCCTAGCCAATCAGTTCGTGAGACTGGATATTTTTTAGCCTAGTCGTGTGTTGGCTTGCACGGTCACTCGTTCTTCATAATTGGAGTGTATCCGTGATCGACAATTTGGTGATCCCCATTTTTCTATCCTTAGAGACACGGTGTAGCATGGAGGTGACCAGTAGGATACCTTAGATGCGGATGGAGTTATGAGACTGCAGGGGCGAGTTTGCGTGCCCAATGTGGATGGACTTCAAGAGTATCTTAGAGGAGGCCCACAATTCACTATACTCAATTCATCCAGGTGATGCAAACATGTATCAAGACTTGTGGCACCAATATTGGTGGGGTAGGATGAAGAAGGATATTGTTAGATATGTGGCTTGTTGTTAGAACCGTCAGTAGGTTATGTATGAGCATTAGAGGCCTAGTAGGTTATTTCAGAGGATTGAACTTCTTGAGTGGCTGTGGGAGAGGATCACTATGGGCTTCATTACAAGACTTCCGTTGACTCAAAAGAAGTTCGATACGATATGGGTTATTGTTTATTGCCAAATGGTGAGTTAATGCGAAAGCAGGCCGAGCTCCGTAAAATCCCAACGGAGCTCCTATTACAAAATGAACTCTACCTCGAGGAAGCCGACGACGAGAATTTAGAATCCTCTGGGTGGGGCGTGTAGCTCAGAGGATTAGAGCACACCCCGGCCCACAAGCACATATCCTCGGCGCGGAATATAATCCTAAAGTACTCCAAAGACTCAAATATAGTCAATCAAGAAGGTGGTAAGACCCTTTTAGAGTTCCCCAACAGCATAGAGCTTGGGAAGCTAACAAAGTCAGCATATTTCATTCATGTTGTAGTCTCTTATTCATATGAGAGGTTAGCTGAGATTTATATCCAGGAGATTTTTCACCTTCATGGTGTGCTGGTATCTATCATTTCAGATCAGGGTATGCAACTTACCTCGCGCTTCTAGGGTGAAATTCAGCGAGAGTTAGGCATACAGGTCGAGTTGAGCACAGGGTTTTATCCTCAAATGGACAGTCAGCCCGAGTGGACTATTTAGATTTTGGATGATATGCTTTGGGCTTAAGTTATCGACTGTGGAGGTTCGTGGGATCAATTATTGCCTTTAGTAGAGTTTGCCTACAACAATAGCTGCCAGTCGAGCATCCAGATGGCTTCTTATGAGGCTTTATATGGTAGGCGGTGCCGGACTCTAATTGGGTGGTTTGAGCTGGGAGAGGCTCGGTTGATAGGCACGGATTTGGTTCAGGAGGCCTTGGATAAGGTCAAGATCATTCAGGATAGGCTTCATTTGGCTCAGTCCAGGCAAAAGAGCTATGCAGATTGTAAGGTTCGAGATGTACCATTTATTGTTGGTGAGTGAGTATTGCTCCGAGTGTCACCTAAGAAGGGCGTGATGAGATTTGGGAAGAAGGGAAAGCTTAGCCCTAGATTCATTGGTCCGTTTGAGATTCTTGATCGAGTGGGAGAGGTGGATTATAGACTTGCATTGGCTCATAGCTTATCAGCCGTACATCATGTTTTTCATGTATCCATACTTCGTAGGTATCATGGAGATCCAGCCCATCTGTTAGATTTCAGCACTATCCAGTTGGACAAGGAATTATCTTATGAGGAGGAGCCGGTTGCTATTCTAGGCCGGCAGGTTCGTCGGTTGAGATCCAAGAGTTTTCCTTCTGTTTATGTGCAGTAGAGAGATCAGCCCCATGAGACATCGACCTGGCAGTCTGAGGCTGATATGTGGAGCCATTATCCTTATATATTTCCCAACTCAGGTACTTCTTTCTTTTGTCCTTTCAAGGACGAATGGTTGTTTTACAGGTGGAGAATGTGACGACCCAAAGGGTCATCACTTGTTTTCTCTCTCTTTTCGTACTTCTGAGGCCATGAAAACCTCAATTTTTGCTGCCTCAATTTGCGTGTGTAGTTTGGGCGAGTAGCCGGAAAGCTTATATGTAAAATTTTGTGAAAATGCTAAAAACATTGTATTAAAATGAATAAGTTTGACCTTGGTCAACATTTTGGGTAAAAGGACCCGGGCCTATGATTTGATGATCCCAAAGGGTCCGTAGAAATATATAGGACTCGGGCATACACCCGGAATTGAATTCCAATGTCCCAAGCCTGAGAAATGAATTTTTGAGTAAAATTATTTTTCTGAAATTTTTAAGTGAAATTGAAATGGAAATTGATTAGAACGTGTTAGTATCAGGCCCGTATTTTAGTTTCGGCCCCAGGTATAGGTCTTATATGTGTTTTATGATGTTTCTGTGAAGTTTGGTTGAAATCGGACGTCGTTTGATGTGTTTCGGGCTAAATTTCTAAAGTTTAAAGTTTACGAAGTTTGATGAGAAACTAATGATTTTAAGGTATGATTCGTTGTTTTTATGTTATTTTGGTGATTTGATTACGCGAGTAAGTCTGTAGGATACTTTTGAGGTTATGATCATGTTTAGTTTGGAGCCCAGAAGGCTCGGGTGAGTTTTGGATCAATGTCAACTTGCATTTTTTACCTTGGGAAGTTGCTGGTGTGCCCAGACCTGCAGGCTTCGCATTGGCTCACGAATGCGAGCACACAAATGCGAAGGTTTGCTCGCAAATGCGAAGGGCCTCCATCCTTGCCTGCGATCGCATATGCGAACTTTTCTCGCAAATGCGATCATCGCTAATGCGAAGGTCGGGGAACTAAGAAGTGTTCACAAATACCAACCATTTTCTCGCATTTCCCAAGCCTTGTGGGTTCGCAATTGCGAACCCAAGTTCGCATTTCCCACATCTGAGGCCTGCATTATTCATACTTAGTCAAATTTTTCACCATTTTCTTCATTCTTTCAAAATCCAGACACACCTAGGCGATTTTCCAAGAACAAGATTTCTTCCAAATCAATTGTAAGTTGGTTTTTACTTAATTCTTTCAATCGTTAACATCATTAAACATGTTTTATATTAAAATCAAGGATTTCCATGGTTGAAAATGGAGATTTTGGATAGAACTTAGGATTTTTGAAAATTCGATTTAGATCTCAATTTGAGGTCCGATTTCAAAATAAATCATAGATATGTAATCGTGAGGGAATGGGTAACCAAGTTTTGGTTCGAACCTCGGGTTTTGACCACGTGGGCCACGGGGTATTTTTGGACTTTTTGGGCAAAACTATGGGAATTTCATTTTTATGCATTCAAATTAATTCAATTAGCATTGGTTGATGTATTTAAGTAATTTGTGACTAGATTCGAGTAGTTTTATGGCGGAATCGACGGGAAAAGCTGTACTTGAGGCTTGAGTTGAGTTTGAAGCTTAAGGTAAGTGTTTGGTTTAACCCTACCTTGAGGGAATATGTTTTGAGTCTTGTTTGCTACTTGTTAATTGATCGAGTATGATGTATAGGCATGGTGACGAGTGTCTATACATTGGTGTCTAGCATGACCGTGAGTCTTAAATTGCTACGTTGTTGTATTCTTAAATGATGCTTATGAGAACTTGGTTGAAGATCTTTAAAACCGAACAAGTAATTGTTATGACTGAGCATTGGTATTCATTGTGTTAAGTAAAAATTGAATAAGTTTGGTTATTGTTGGATCTCCCTAACCCGGATAGCTGATTTGATATTTCTTGTTCCCTTGCCGGAAAAACATTATATTCTCTTGTTTTCTAGCCGGGATTTTCTTTGTGAAATTGTGTTCGATTGAAAGGTGATCGAGTGGTATGCCTACCACACATGATATATTGAAATTGGAGCGAGTGGTACGCCTACCACACATGATATATATTAAAAATGGGAGCGAGTGGTATGCCTTCCACACATGATATATTGAAACTGGATGGAGTGGTACGCCTACCACAGATGATATATATTAAGATAGGAGCAGGTTGTACGCCTACCACGAGATATTAAGAAATGGGACTGGGTTGCACGCCTGCAACGAGATGAGTTGAATATGAAAGTTGCCTTCTCTATTCATTATTGTTAGAAGTTAAATTGTAGATGTACTTACCATTATTCCTGATATTTGTTTCTAATTGTTACCCTGAAGCATGCTCCCCTCCCCATTTTAAATTGTTATGTTCTTGCTATTTTCCATTGTACTCGTATATATATCAGCACAGGTTTATGTGATGTCCAGTCTAGCCTCGTCACTACTTTGCTGAGATTAGGCTAGGCACTTACCAGCACTTGGGGCCGGTTGTGCTGATGCTACACTTTTGTGCTTTTTGTACAAATCACGGTGCTGGAGCAGATTTTGGAGAGCAACGGTAGATTTGGAATTGACCTTTAGTCCAGAGACACCGAGGTAGCCTTCTGACGTCAGCGGGCCCTGGAGTCTCCTCTATCTTTATTTCAGTTTGTTATCCTTTGTATCGAAATAGACAGATTATTACTTTTCTTTGAGTCTATCGTATTTTGTAAATTTTGGAAGTTCGTGAGTGTTGCAAAATCAATCTTGGGTAGAGTTTTGTATTGAAACTTCCGCATTTCTCTCAGTTATTTACATTTGAGACTTTCGCTTACTTGCATGCTTCATTTTATAAAATTATTGATTTTTGCTAATAGAGGTAATAAATGGTAGGCTTGCCTAAATCCTAATAGTAGGTGCTATCACGATTACCGAAGATCAAAAATTCGGATCGTGACAATATTTGTGCTTGAGACACATGCGTGATACATGTATCATAGAAGAATTTTTTGAACTCAATTTGGTTAAGGATTTTGCTTAGATTTTTGGAATATTGAATATTTTTTGTCCTTATTTGCTATCTTATTCATGCAATTTCCTTTCCATCTTTCATCTAATGTTGTTAATTACGCTTAAAATTATGGAAGGAGATTTTTGCATTTGATTCTTTGAGTGACAAAATCTTATTTATTTAGATTTTTAATTTTTATGTGTGTTTGGCTAGTTTTGGTATGTTTATAACTAATGGCTAGTGGTTGGTAAGTTGAGATTTATTTGAGACATTTGTTTAAATTTTCCAAAAATAAAGATGCACATTCCCATATAGAGTACTTTATCATCATAATGTCTCATTCCAAATCTTAAATGCACGTTCCTTTTCCCAAATAAAATGTGATTTTAAACTACAGAATGCATTAAAAATAAAAATAATATATGCCATCGTGAGCATAAGTTGAACTTAAAAAAGCAACTATAGTACATGCTTGAGAGGTAGTTTACTTATTGAGAGGCTTATAAAGTACAACCTTTTAAGAATAACGGAATACCCTTACAAAAACTTCATAAATCTGAAATATTAATCCTAGCATGGCAATGTTTAAGCTAATTAGTTCCGTTATTATTATTTTTATCGTTGCAACCACTAATTAGTATTTATTTCTATACTTTTCTACATTATACTTTTAAAATATGTATTTCGTTAATATGTATATAGGTATATAGATGAGTTTTTGTGCATATTCGTATGAATCCATAATGTGCATGCACTACAAGAAATTCGCTATTTTTCGACTACCAAAATAGTCGGAAAGTAGTCGGAAAAGTGCCTATTCCGACTACTTTCCGACCGATTTAGCGTAGTCCGACTACTGTAGTCGGAAATTTCCGACTACATTAGTCGGAAAATATTTTCCGCCAAATATTTAAAAAAGCAGCTATATTCCGACTGAAGTAGTCGGAAAATAATAAAAAATATTATTTATTTAAAAAAATATTTCCGACTACTGTAGTGGGAATATTATACTAATAATAAATATTTATTAGTTATTTATTATAATTTCCGACTACAGTAGTCGGAATCTGTAATATTCCAGCATCACTATCCGACCATCGTAGTCGGAAAATCATTATGCTGAACACACTTTTCGACTACAGTAGTCGGAAACTGAATTAAAATTTGACAGAATCCATCCATTTTATAGGCACATCACCTGTGAAATACAAAATATTATGACCAACCAATTCCAACATCAACAAACAAACATTCAAAGCTCATAATGTCAAACCAAAACATTACTTTCCGTCGAAATATTTAATATAAAGTCTAAGTAGCTAATACATTTTAACACTAATATAATAAAGTCTAAACATAAATATACCACATCAACCTTAAAGTCTAAATATAAAATTTAAATATCCAAGAACAGTAATCAACCTTAAATAACTACTACACATCAGAATCAGACTCTTCATCATCGTAAAAGTGGGGCATGTGTTTTTTCATGTATTTATCCATTCTAGCAATGTAAGCTTCGGATGTCTCACATCGTTTCGCCAACTCCTCAATATTCTTTTGCATTGCTCCCATTTCTTCCTGATTAGGAGCATCCGAAACTAATGGCGATGGACGAAAAGAGGAAGGTCGTTGTACTCCAAGCCCGTAAACTCTTCCTTTGGATACACCACCTGCTATATCTGTCCATATTGAAGTCATAACATCGAGTGACGGTTGGATTGGGGTACCATCATCAGAAGCAGCATCTGACACCATTCATCCAATCTTCTATGAAATCCATCCTGAAATAAAAGTAAAGATTATATAAATAAATAATTTTGTCACTGAAGATTTAAAAAGCGAGAACAAAAGGCTAAATAAAGAACTAATGTTTATCACTGATGCTTCTTTCAATAAAATGATGTACAATTCCTACTCTACCTTTCACAAAATAATCTTCCTAATAATTTTGGTAAAAAATGAATATGAGAGAAGGATGCATATTGAGAGAAGGATGCATAAATTAGGATTGCAAATGCAAAAGAACAACAAAAAACATTCGTACAATACATAAACAGGACTGCACCAATGACAAACTTAGTTAAGAAGCCTGCATACCGCCAAAAAACAAAATAAAATCCAAAAAACAAAGAATGAAAACTTGTTCAAGATGATTTGAAAGAAAATGAGAGTCCTAATGAGGCAGCATTTGATAGAAAATTATCTATATCTAGATCTGTTGGTTATGGAAAGTAGAAGTTTTTCAGGTGATTTCTTTGGGATAATTTCAACTGGTATTGGTGATTGTACTTTAAGAAGAGTTGAGTCTCAAAGAGAAGGAAAGTCTAAAGTTTCATGAGTTCATAATCATAGAAGCAATGGTAGTCAAGATTGTATTAAAGAAAGAGTGAGATGTGGAGGTTTATTTAGTGGTTTTATGATTACTTCTTCTTCATCTTCTTCTTCATCTTCATCTCATTGGGTTTCATCTGAGGAAAATGTCAATGGCAAATCAAGCATAGCTCCTGCATCTGTGGGACATCAACTTGTACATGGAAGGAATAAGAGTTGGGGATGGGCATTTGCAAGTCCAATGAGAGCTTTCAGTAGTAAAACATCATCATCAAATGGGAAAAGAGATGCCTCAAATAAGAATGCTACTCCAAATTTGGCAGCTTAAATACCTGTACAGAGGTGAAATAAGGTAATTTGGCAGCTTTAAAACCTGTACGGAGGTGAATCTGTTTCTTTCCATTTAAAAGCTAAGATATGGTCCCTGAAAGAACTAGCTTCCTTAACAATTCAAGCTAAATTTCTCACTGTATACATAAAATCTGCCTATCCGAGTTTTGTCATCAACTTTATATATCATCTTTGCCTTACATGAAGAAGGAAAAAAGAAAAACTCCAGATCAATGTTTATGCACCAGGGGAGTGAAAAAGCACTAAGAGAATACTCTACAACCATCACAAATTTCCTAAAGCACCATTCTTGAACATGTATATATACAAGCATTAGTCAGATCCATTTTAGCTTGGCACATGTTCACTAAACAACATTTCTGCACACTACTTCATATGCCAACTAAAATTTAAGCTTCCTTGAAACTAAAAATTACAGCACTGATGTGTTTAGCTTCCTTGAATTCTGGTGTGTTTTGGTGAAATAAAGGGTTAAATCCATAAAAGAATAATAAGTTAGTTGAAAAATGAGGCCAACAGGGAAAGTGACACAGTTGTGTAACTGTGCCTGACAAGTATTGCTAAAAGTAATGTGCCTCGAGGAAGTATGAGGACAAAATAAGATCTACTCACGAAGATAAGAGATAATTTTGGCTAAAAACTCTGAAAATAGTCTTAAAGTTATGATCTTACATATTGTTCTGATGCATGTGTCTCAACCCATCCTTCCCTTGAACCGTCTTTCTTCTTTTTCTTATGTGTCTCCGCAAAGACCTCAGCATCAGACACTGGTCCCCCTTTTAAAATTTCCTGCAAATAAAATGTAATTTTTCTAATGATGTCCAAATAAATGTCACATTGATAACATTGTGTCTCAAGTGAAGAGTGCATAATGCGACAAGAGTCAAGAGAAAATGTATATATATATATATAAGGATTAACTAGTAGGTATAACCCAAAGAAAAGATTTAACCTAAAAAAAAGATTCAAATTATATTCATCTTTATCTTGATTATGCTTAGTGAGTTATTCAAGATGAAGAACTACATCACTGCCCTTATGTTTTTTATCCAATTTGCAAGGATGAGTATATCCAAATACTCCTCGAGATGAGTGTTTCTGCAAGAACGAGTAGGTTCAGAATGTGGTTCCAATTCAACACAGTTCCACACAAACTAAAAAAAACTGTCCTAACTATACAACTTTGTATCCATTGCATGTAATGCCCACACAGGTTGACCAAATGAATACAAACAGCTAATTAACAGGTAGCTAATCAACGACAAATTATGAACAACAGTAGATCATCTTCGCACATAGATCTGGGCAACCAAAACAAGCCACAGGGACGGACTTTTACAGATTACTATCCCAAAACTTTGAGAAACAGGGCAACCAATCAAGCCACATATCTACGTGTAAAAATATAAATGAGAGAATTATAGGATAAGCAATAGAATTTATTGTACGTACAACTTAACCATGTATATGTACTCGATCACATGCCATGGATTATGAGCTGCACTTGTAATGCTACACTAGTATCCATATTAGTATATACATAATCCTTCATGTGGTTGATGCCTTGGAAATTTGTATGGTTTAGTTAGTACACAAATAATCAAAGATTTTTTTCACTGCTAGTAGAATTCAATCAACTATAGTGAGTTACTGTTATTTCTCATGTTTTTAAGCAGTTGCTGGAATTGCAATTTTATCAAGATTCAAGAAGTAAACTTGGTCAAAGCATAGAATAACAGAATTTCTAGTTTAAGGAACAATTTTGGTAATTATGCTAAGAAATCCTAGACAGGGATGCGTAGAAGAAGGTAATTTTAGACGGATTCTTCTGCTATTTCCATAATTTATAGATTGTTTTGGCATAGATGGAATCAGGACAAGATGAGTGGAGTATTCTAGATTTACGCAAAACAGATCTAAGAAATTGAGTTCGCACAATCTAATTCACACAAGTTCATGATTGAAACATATAATATCTTCAAACAACTCAAGCAACAGGATTTCTTATAATTATATCCAACCAAATTTGATTTACCCCAGCAAATTATAGCTTCCAACTGCATCTAGACATGCCACATGCAAGCAAACACTATCAATCACTCTCCAACCCCCAAACAAACAAAAAAAAACATGGGAAGAAGAAGCGGCAGAGCTCCTTATAGCAATGTTCATAAGAAGCAAAATTACAAACTGAATTACAAAACAACACTCGCAGGTCTCAAACTATACACCATCTCTAACATTCCACAAGGTCCTTAAACCACCAAATCACATCATTGAATTCAACTAATTTGGAAGAAATTTTCTATACCAGAAAATCAAAACCCTAGCGATACCGTTGATTTTGCACAGTAAAATCGAAACCCTAGTCTTGGTCGAAGATTAGACGGGAAAGAGAGAGAGCACGCATACCTGAAGAAGTCCCTATCGCTGATTTTGCCAGTGCCGTCGAGAGAAAGGCGAGGAATATAGAGAGATGATCGACAGCGTGTGAGAGAATTTGTGAGAAAAAAGAATTAGAGAATAAGGTTAGGGGAAAATAATTTAACGTTTCCGATCACTGTAGTCGGAAACTATATATTATTTAAATTTTTAAATTAAAAAATTCAGACTAGCACTTGGCCAAAAATGGTTTTGACTTTATTAGCTAATTTTTCGACTACAGTAGTCGGAAACTTTTACGCGGGCAATTTCCCGCGATTTTTTTAATTATATTTGTCGAAAAAATATTCGGAATAATTCTTAAAAATACATTAAAAAATAAATATTAGATTTCCGACTACAGTAGTCGGAAAATTGCGACTGACATTTTGTAGTCGGAATTTGTAGTCGGAAAAAAGGTATTTTATGGTAGTGATGCTTTGTCTCATTATATGATGTTTAAATGAATTTTTCATAGTACGATGATTGTTTTTTTTTTTTGGTAGGAAAGATAAACATAGCATAGATATTTAAACTGTTACATATGAGTTTTTGGTTGGATGCATAAGCTGCATCAGATTGTGGTATTAACTACTAGTTAGTAAACCCCCTTTATGGGAGTTGGCTAAAGGTAGAGCGTCAAAACTAGTTAATACAATATATGAATAACAGAAGTAGTACTACTTAGCAAACTATTAGCACTATACATTGTTAATCTAGTCCTTAGCTAGCCTGCTTGATCTTCATCCAGAAAACTTTGAACAAAAACTGTAGGTGACTCCAAAAGCAAACAACTTGTATCCGCTGCACTGCATCATACTTAGCTAAACAGTCAGCTACAATGTTTTATTTTATGTAGATGTGTTGCACCATAGGATTATGCAATTGCTTGAGGAAGAACCTTCAATCAGTTAGTAAATTATGGTGTAGGTGATTTAAGCATACCAATTATTACAGTTGCATTTGTTTCATTGACCAAGGGCGTAAGTTGATGGGCGATAGCAAGCTGCAGTCCTTTCAAAAGGGCCATCAATTCCGCATGTAAACTAGAACCCTTTGGAGATCTACCTGAGATCTACCTGCAAACCCTAAAATCTATTTAGAGGTACGATGATGATTGTTTGAAATTGATATTTATGATGGTGAAATATTTCAGTGAATTCATTGGTTGCAAAGTAGTTTCATTATCATTATATTTCTCATGACAATCACTAGTTAGTATCAATTTTTATCTATCTATATATTAGACTTATAATTATAATGTGTTTGTTAATATAAATATTGATACATATATGAATTTGTGCATGTTTCCTGTGAATCCGTTAATGTGTAACCATACGTTTGATTATATGATGTTTAAATGTGGAGTTTTCATATTATGTTGATGGTTATTTAATCATTAATAATATGATATCGGTGAAATTTTTCAATCAATATGCCCGGGTTCTCAAATAATCAAATCGTTGCAATACTAGATGTTGATCATATTCTTTCAGGATTTAAAAAGAGATTGCTCCCACAACTGCATACTTGTACTAGATCTTATACTGATAATGATTGTAGTAATTACTGGATTTATTGTGCTTGTAAATACTCGGCGCTAAAAGGTGGCCTCATGTGATGTGCGGTAGTGTCGAGTGGCAATATCCCTACTACAAATTTCTATTATATGCATTAGTGTGTTGTGATTTTAACGTTTTTCTTTGTCTTTTTATCATTTTTTTCGTCTATTGTGCTTTGTAAGAGTAATAAAAGAAGTCATGAATGACTTTCTATTTCGATACAATAATCTTTATATGTAACTTTTATACGTTGTAAAAGTAATACAACGTCGTATAAACTTTATAAACTTTAAATAAAAGAAGTTGTCATACGTTTATAAACTTGTATCGCTTCTGTGTAACATATATCTCACGCTCTTCTTCTTGTTCTTCTTTTCAATTCCTTTACCCATCCAAATTTCTTTAACTTAGTGTTTCCTTTACTATTTATTATGGGATTTTCTTTGTTTTTATTTGTTGAGTTCTTGTGCTCTTGAGATATCACTTCACAAGTTTAAAAATAAGTATATTATCTATATGCAAAAAGACAGAGGTGGATGTAGTATGAAATTTATAGGTTCAATTGAACCCATAACTTTTGACGAGGAGTAGAAATTTATATGTAAAACTGTGTTAAAAATGCAAAAGTAATAGATTTGAACTCATAACATTAAATAAATAATGGGTTCAATGTTAAAATCTTAAAAATTAAACCCATAAAATTTAAATTCTGAATCCGCCTCTGCACAAAGAAGTGAATTTTAAGTAACTTTACTATATATTTATATATTTTTTGGTCCAAGAGAGTACCGTCTTATTAGTTTGATATAATTTTCGTATACAAATATAAAATAAAACATACTCCAATCATATATTGACTTTTCTTGGGTTCTTTATAGGTTTACTTCTTTATTTCTGGACCCTTCTTGTGAAAATTTTGACCTCGTCTTTGCCTCAACTATCTACTTCAAGAACATCATCGCAGTCCCGTGTCTCCCCTATCCTTTATCATTTATGTTTTATTCAGACTATTGTGTCGGATTTCATATGTTATAGTAGCTCATGACTTGTGACACCCTAGTTTGGGTTGTGTCAGAATTACACCCCAATTTCAAATTTATAAATTTTAAAATTTCAAACTTTTATTTCCGATGTTTAAACCTATCAAATCACGTCCGATTGGCCTCAAATTTTGCACACAAGTCATATTCGGCATTACGGACCTGCTCCAACTTCCGAATTTGATTCCGACCTGATATCAAAAAGTCAACCCCTCGGTCAAACACTCAAAACCTTTAATTTTCTATCTTTAGCCAAATGGCTCCAAAACGACATACGGACCTCCGAATTCACTTTCGATCGTGCCCCCAACTCTAGAATCACCATATGGAGCTATTCACAGTCTCGGAACCCCAATCGCACCTCGATAACACTGAAATGTGTGCCAAGCCAAACTTAAAGAATTTATTCAAAAATGCTAACTTCCACAATAGGCGCCAAAATGCTCCTGAATTATCCAAAACCCGCAACGGGCATACGCCCAAGTCCGAAATCATCGTGCGAACCTGCTGAAACCTTCAGATCCCGATTTCGAGGTCGTTTAGTCAAAATTCCAATCCTAGTTCATTCTTTCAACTTTAAGCTCCCGAAATAAAAATTCTCTTCTCAAATCAACTCTGGACTTCCCGCAATTCAATTTCGACCTCGCGTACAAGTCATAATACCT
>JASVEL010010170.1:0-206522 GCA_032618575.1 Nicotiana noctiflora
CAAGGTAACTTGCTCAATAATTTAATTTAGAGTATATTCTAGATTTTCTATTCAAGAAGCCCGTTTTGATAAGTTGGTTTACATCATAATCGATTTAGAAAAATAATTTATTGAGTGCATCCACTTAATAGCTAAACTATTGCTTATGAGAACAAAGTTATATATATATATATATATATATATATATATATATATATATATATATATATATATATATATATATATATATATATATATATATATATATATATATATATATATATATATAATTCTCCCCTCAGAAGTGGTTCATGGTCAGGAACCAAATAATTCCCTCTTATTATTATTGTTGTGCGGTGTATATTTTGATTAACACCATAAGGCACAAAGATGGGTTATAAAAGTTGAGGAAACAAGTTAGTTTTTCTACATGAGGGGGAGACAAGATACAACAATTGAGAAAAAGTTACGAGGAATGAATTATCGTTTCTACATCTAGATCCTCAATAAGATAATATGAACTTGAAGTTCATAAAAGGATAATTCATCTGCAATATATTGCAAAGCATGCCAGACGCATTTGCTGACCCAAATAAAGTAACTATATTCTCATTGCAAATGCTCATATTAAGTCCCAGAAGGACATAGTCTATGGTACGCTTAAAGCATATAGACAATTGGTTTCAAATAAAATTCTTGATAAAGAAGACGAGCAAATGATCAAAATGATCATAATAAAGGAGGCAAGTGACCTAGAAGATCACATGACATAACACCTCATAAAATCTCATGAAAGATTCAGAAGCTAGTGCACAAGATTGGGATGCGAAGGCTTAAGGATGTGAACTGATGCTCCCATCAGGGGGAGTTAATGCGCGTTGCACTCTTTTTCCCTTACAAGGTTTTGTTCCACTGGATTTTCCTTGCAAAGTTTTTAACGAGGCAACCAAAAGGCGTATTATTAGATATGTGTACTCTTTTTCCTTCTAGATTTTTTCCCCCAATTGGGTTTTATTTTAGTTAAGGTTTTAATGGTGCACATTACTTATTGAGTAGACATTCAAGGGGGACTGTTAAGAATAGAATTCTATTTGGAGTGAATGTCTATCTTGTAGAGAGTTTTACTTTGTGACTAAGTCATTTTTCTCCGATAAAGAGAGGGGTCTTACCCCATTGTAAATCATCCCAAATCAATAAGAATTCTCTCTCCCTACTTTTCTCTACAATATTGTTCTTCTTCTTTTATTATTTCATAACAAAATTACTTTTTTTGCATCTCCAGCTCAACTTTAACAAACTTAAGATCGTTTGGTAGGAGGTATTAGAAAAAATAATTGCATTAGCTCTATGCATTACTAATACCTTGTTTGGTACCTTTTTTCAACTTGTATATAACTAATACTTGTATTAGTTATATATCATACTTTACATTATCCCACACATAAGTAATACATAGAAAACCACAACATTACTAATACCAAGGCTTTAATGCATGCATTAGCATGGTTAAAGACAAAGTTGAAGTCTCTTAAAGCTAAAGAATATGGAGGGCATTTTTTAAGCAACTATTTTAAAAAAATTATGCAGTGCATTATGATTTTAATACATCACACCAAACAATAGATAAGAAACAATATTTGCATAACTAATGTCTACATTACTAACACATGTATTACTAATTCATGCATTATTAATACACCTTATTCAGTACTATTCTTATACACCCTACCAAACGACCCCTTAAAGGACTATAATTTCTCGGGGTAACGGATAAAGGATAAAATTAGACTTACCCCAAAAGATGCGGGACAATTCTGACTAAAAACTCCCTTCCGTAAAACAAACAAAATATCTGCACACCACAAGAGTAGCAAAAACAAAAGAAACCATAAAAACAAATAAAAAAGAAGAGAAAGAAAAAAGCAGACATGGATAACACAAAAGGCAACCACATTAGATTCAATCTGGAACGGGAAAACAGTTTTAGCTTTCAAATAACAAATTTAAATAAAAATAAAAAAGGAAACGCAGTATGCACAAGAAAAAAAAGCATATCAATGTGTGGTGATGAGAATCAAAGAGAAAGAAAAGAGAGTGTTTAATTTATAGATAAGAAGAAAAAGCACGGAAGAAAAAGGATGAAAATAGCTTGAAAAAGGAAAAAAGAGAGTTGAAAAGAGTGTGGCTAAATCCTTGACCGAAGGTACTAATAATAGATAGTCTTTTAAAGTGAAATGTATATATTTTGTAAACTAAATATGAATAGGTCGGATAATTATGTAAATATGGTGTCACGACCCAAACCCCGGTCGTGATGGCGCCCAACACATTGCTAGGCAAGCCCAACTATTTCTCGATAACCAGTTCAATTATTAATTAAGAATGTTCCACTTAAAGTCAAATAGGCTGTTTTCATAACAATAATAACAAGTGCGAAATATAAAACAACCGAAATATATCCCCAAAAGATCCGGTGTCACAAGTCTGAGTCTCTAACAATAGAGAAAAATCCTATACAACTAACGTCTAAGGAGGATAACCAAGAGATAAATAGAGGAAGGGAGAGATCGGGTCCTGCTGACGCTGGCAGCTACCTCGATGTCTCCTCAGCAACTGGTAAGACAACAATATATAGCTCAAATGCCCTCCTGGATCCCTGTATCTGCACACAAGGTGCATGGAGTAGAGTGAGTACTTCCAACTCAGTGAGTAGTAACAGTAAGAACACCTGTAAGAACACTAAACAGTTCTAAGGAGAACAGTACATGTAAATCATCTCTAAATTGGAAAGTCCAGTCTCAGTCTACTACCGTCTCACACTGATCCAACACTGCTGCGACGCGCAGCCTGATCATTATAAATACTGTTGCGGCGTGCAGCCCGATCTAATATATATATATATATATATATATATATATATATATATATATATATATATATATATATATATATGTACATAAACATTTATAAGGAAATACTCTACTCTGCAATAACTAGGGGTGTGTGCAGACTCCGGAGGGGCTCCTTCAGCCCAAACACTATAATACTGCAGCATGCAGTCCGATCCACATATATATCACTGCGACGTGCAGTCCGAGCCACATATATATATTGCTGCGGCGTGCAGTCCGATCCATATATATTATATATATATATAATACTATAATGCGCAGTCCGATCCGATACATGTATATGTATATACTGCTGCGGCATGCAGCCCGATCCGGTATATATATCAATACCTCACCATGGGTCCTCGATCCCTCTCAGTCAATATAGACTTGACCTCTCGGGCCCACTCGGCTAGATCAGGGTATGCAACCCTAGGTATACTCATTTAGAGTACACTTCTAGTACTGTTTCATGTCATGCTATATAGCTAAGAGTACGACTGAGAGTATGTGTTCAACATGATGTAGGGATCATTTAGCTCCACCGGCTTCCCTAAGGTTCTACAGATTGACACAAGGCCCGAAACATGCTAGCCCAAATATAAGCTTAGTCTCAGTCAATAAGTACTGTGAATCAACAGTCGGGATAGACTAAGTCTAAATCCCCAGTTACAATATCACCACGCTCATTACATGGCGCATGTTTCATCTCAACATAGCATTGTATAATGTAAATACGGGGTTTCAAACCCTTAGTATATCATTCATTACTACCACTCATCTCGAACCGGCCAAAGTCCTAGCTCGCCTTGCGCTTTTCTCGCAAATCGACCTCCTCAGGTGCCAAATAAAACCAATAAGAATACATCAAAATAGGCTAATGAATCATAACCCAATCGAAAGAACTTGAAAAACACCCAAAAACACAAAGTTGCCAAAACTCGAGCCTCGGGTCTACTTATCAAAAAATTATGAAAATCATATTTTCAGAATCCTCGACTCGCCACGAGTCCATACATATAAAGTTTATCTAAATCGGAATCCGTTTGCTCATTCAAATCGTCAATTTTCTATTTCCCAGGCTTAGAGCAAAATCCTCCATTGTTATACCTCAATTCCTCTATTTTCAGAGATTAAACCCATGATTTATCAATGTAATAATATAATTTGGATCCAAGAGTTCTTACCTGATGATACTCCTCAATTTCCTCCTCAAAAATCGCCCAATTCTTCTCTAAGTTCGAAGCCCCAAATGTTTTTAACACTACTGAAATTTTTCCAACACACTGGTCATTAAACCCCAGCAATTTTCGCTTCTGTGGATGCCCAGCCACTTCCTCTGCGGAAATAAAGTCTCTTCTGCAATATTCATTTAAAGCCCAAACCGCTTCTACGGTTAAAAACTCGCTTCTGCGGACTCTCCTGATCCTCTCACCTTTGCTTCTGCGGCACTTTGCTGCTTCTACGAGATCACGTTTGTGATAAGAAGGCCGCTTCTGCGAACCTTGCTGCTGCTCCCCAATTCTCACACCTGCGACTCCTTTCCTGCTTCTGCGGAGCTGCATCAGCGGTCTCCCTTCAGCATAAGCGGAAATAGCTGCTGCAACATACAAGCATACCAAAACTCCACATGTTTCCTCGTTTAACCTCCCAAACTCATACCGTGGCCTTTGGGACCTCAAACAAAAATACAAACCCACTCTAAATCATCATACAAACTTTTTCCAATCATAAAAACATACCCTTAAACACCAGAATCAAAAAAAGGTGGATTCAAGCCTAAGTTTCAACTATAACTTCCGAAACAAATATCCAATCAAAAACCCGACCAAGCGATGTCCGAATGACCTGAAAATTTGCAGACATATCCAAAATCACCTAACGAAGCTACTGCCACTATCAAAATTCCATTTCGACTCCCGGATCAAAATCTCACCTATCGACCGGATTTCGCCAAAATTCCAACTTCGCTAATTCAAGCCTATTTCTACTTCGGACCTCCAAATTCAATTCCGATCGCTCTCCGAAGCCACAAATGATCCCCCGAAGCTAACCGAACCATCAGAATTCGATTTCAAGCCCTCTAACTCAGAATTCAATGTTCGATTGACTTTTCCAAACTATTCCTTCATCAAAGAGACTATTTGTCTCATTTTCTACCAAACTCGATCCGAATTGACTCTAATTCACCAAATAATTATATTGAAACATGAACAAGCATATAACGGGGAAAACGGGGTGATAACTCATATGACGACGAACTGGGTCATCACATTCTCCCCAACTTTAACAAACGTGCGTCCTCAAGCGGGTCAAGAAACATACCTGGAGCCTCAAATAAGTGGGACTATCTACTCCGCATCTCTCCTGCTCGGTCTCCCAAGTAGCCTCCTCCACGGTTTGACCTCTCCACTGCACCTTTATTGAAGCAATATCTTTGGACCTCAACTTCCGAACCTGTCGACCCAGAATAGCCACCGGCTCCACATCATAAGATAGATCACCGTCAAGCTGAATCGTACTGAAGTCCAACACATGAGACGGATCCCGGACATACTTCTAGAGCATAGACAGATGGAATACCAGATGCACACTGGACAAGTTGGGTGGCAAAACTAGCTCATATGGCACTTCCCCAATCCTCCTAAGTATCTCAAAAAGACCAATGAATCTGGGACGCAGCTTCCCTTTCTTCCCAAACCGCATAACACCCTTCATGGGTGAAACTTTCAACAAGACACTCTCGCCAACCATGAAAGACACATCTCGAACCTTCCGGTCCGCATAACTCTTCTGGTGCGATTGTTCTGTGCGAAGCCTCTCCTGGATCAACTTCACTCTCTCCAAAGCATCCTGAACTAACTCAGTCCCTATCAATCTAGCCTCGCCAGGCTCAAACCATCCCACGGGAGATCTACACCGTCTACCATACAACGCCTTATACGGGGCCATCTGAATACTCGACTGATAACTATTGTTGTAGGCAAACTCTGCAAGTGGCAAAAACTCATCCCATGAACCTCCAAAATCGATTACACAAGCACGTAAGATATCCTCCAAGATCTGAATAGTGCGCTCAGACTGTCCGTTTATCTGAGGATGAAATGTTGTGCTCAACTCTACATGCGTACCAAGCTCCCGCTGAAATGCTCTCTAGAACTGAAAAGTGAAATGAGTACCTCTATCCAATATTATAGACACTGGAACCCCATGTAATATGACAATCTCCCGAATGAAGATCCCTGCTAACCGCTCCGATGAATAAGTAGTACATACTGGAATGAAGTGTGCGGATTTGGTCAGCCGATCAGCAATCACCCATACTGAATCAATCTTCCTCGAAGTTCGAGGGAGACCACTCATGAAATCCATAGTAATCCGCTCTCATTTCCACTCAAGAATAACCATACGCTAAAAAACATCACCCGGTCTCTGATGCTCATACTTGACCTGCTGGTAGTTGAGACATCTGACTACATGACTGACAATATCCTTCTTTATCTTCCTCCACCGCTAATGCTGTCTCAAGTCCTGGTTCATTTTCACGGCACCCGGATGAATGGAGTACCGTGAGCTGTGAGCCTCCTCTAGTATCAACTCTCGAATTATATCTACATTGGGCACACATATCCGGCCCTGCATCCTCATCAAAACACCATCACTATCAATAGACACATCTCTGGCATCATCGTGCTGAACTCTGTCCTCAAGGACAAGCAAATGTGGATCATCATACTGACGCTCTCTGATACGATCATATAAAGAGGACCGAGAAACAACACAAGCCAACACTCGACTCGACTCAGAAATATCCAACCTCACTAGCCGATTGGCCAACACTTGAACATCATATGCGAATGGTCACTCCCCAACTGGAATATAAAATAAGATGCCTATACTGACTGCCTTTCGGCTCAAAGCATTAGCCACAACATTGGCCTTCCCCGGATGATACAATATGTTAATGTCATAATCCTTAAGCAACTCAAGCCACATCCGCTGTCTCAAATTAAGATATTTCTGTATAAACAGATGCTGAAGGCTGCAATGATCAGTATACTCCTCACAAGAAACACCATACAAGTAATGTCTCCAAATCTTCAGAGCTTGAACTATGGCTGCTAACTCCAAATCGTGCACAGGGTAGTTCTTCTCGTGGGGCTTCAACTGGCGAGAAGAATAAGCAATAACCCTACATTCCTACATCAACACACATCCAATGCCAACTCTCGAGGCATCATAATATATAGTATAAGAATCTGAAGCTGATGGAAATATCAAAACTAGCGCCGTGGTCAATGCTATCTTGAGCTTCTGAAAGCTCTCCTCACACTCCTCGGACCACACAACTGGAGCACCCTTTTGAGTCACTTAGTCAAGGGTTAAGTAATAGAAGAAAATTGTGATGACCCATCCCGTCGTCATGGGAATTACCACCCCGTTACCTTGTATTTATGTGTTTTATGCTTTCATATCAGTGTTAGAGTCTATCGGGTGAGTTAGGAGTGATTTAGGTTGAAAATGAGGCATATAGCCTTTTTGAAGGGAGCTTGAATGTGGAAAGTCAACATGGAGTTGAGTATTTAGTTAGAGGGCTCGGAATCAAATTGTGATGATTTGGTTAGTTCCGGGAGGTTATTTGTGACTTAGGGGAGTGATCAGAATTGAATTCGGAGGTCTGGTGTAGAAATAGGCTTGAATTGGCTAAGGTTAAATTTTGGCGAAATCCGAACGGTAAGTGAGATTTTGACTGGGGGTCGGAATGGAATTCTGACAATTTCAGTGGCTTCTTCATGTGATTTTGGATATGTTTGCAAATTTTCAGGTCAATCGGACGTCGTTTGGTTGGGTTTTTGATTGAATGTTAGCTTCGGAAGTTTAGATGAAATCCTAGGCTTGAATCCGCTATAATTCGATAATTTCTGTGTTTAAGGACGTGTTTTTATGATTAGAACAAGATTGTATCATGTTTTAGAGTATGTTGGTGGTTTTCCTTGGGGTCCCAGGAGCCTCGGGATGAATTCGGGGGTCCAAACGGACCAATTTGTGCCAAAGGCACTGCTGTTTTCTGCTGCAATAAGTGCAGAACTATTTTGCTCTCCGCGATTGCGGAGATAGCCATGCGATCGCGTAAGGTGTTGTTGTAATGCATCGAGATCGCGATGCCAAGAGTACGATCGCGTAGGAGGAAAACCTTGAGCTCTGCGATCACGAGGTGAAGTCTGCGATCGCGTATGTCTGGAATTGGAAGCAGTGCGATCGCGTGAGGGCGTATGCGATCGCGTAGGGTATATTGTTGGAAGCAGTGCGATCGCGTGGTGCATGTCACGATCGCGTAGTGTAATTTTGGGAGCATGCTGAGTTTGTTCATCGCGATCGCGAGCCTGTGGCTGCGATCGCATAGGGTCGCCTGGCGGTTAAAATATTAATATATCAGAATAGTGTATTCGCAAACCTCATACCCATAACATCCATTTTTGAGTTCTAAGAGAAGGCATTGATGGGAAATTGCTGGGAATTCATCGGGTATTCGTCAGAGGTAAGTTTTATGGCCTAATTACAGTATTTTATCATGAAATCTTTGGGTATTTCTCTGTAAATGGAAGATTAAAGGGGGTTTTTAGCCCTAGGCCTAAATTATAGAAAGTCACTGATTTGAGTGGGCAAATGGAGTCCGATTTTGGTAAATTTTATATGCCTAGAATCGTGTTGAGATGAGGGTTCCGAATATGTGACTTTCGTAATTGTTCGAGAAGCGTACCGAAAGTCGGGTTTTGACAACTTTGTAAATTTTGGTGTAAATTGAGTTGTTTCGACTAGGTATCATTCCATTGACCTAATTTGATGTGTTTCTACTATATTTGACCAGATTCTACGCGTGCGGAGCTTGATTCTCGTGGCAATGGCATCGCGGACAAGTCGTCGAGCCGTATTGAGGTGAGTAATGGATGTGGGTGATGACCAGCGGGTTCGAAACCCCGATATACCACTTTGTGACGCTGTATAACAACGAGACACATACTCTCTTGTGAGTGCGAGGTCGATTGTGATTTGGGGACTATGGCTTAGTTCGACCTATTGATACTGTATTATGATATTGGCTATTCTTGAGCCGCTGAACCTCCTTCTCAGGCGGTTGCCTATTATATAGTGATATTGGCTACTCTTGAGCCGTTGAACCTCCTTCTTGGAAGGCTGAGTACATTTATGGGTTGTGAGCCGGTTATCGGGATCCTGCGAGGATCGTTATCATTGTTCTGTGATATTGACATGCTAGTTTTACTACCAGTCCGTAGCTATTACTGTTATCATGATATTTCCAATCACTGGAACTTTGATATTACTGTTTTCAAATGGAAAAAAAATGATAAAAGAGTTTTCAAAACTACTTTTGAGCTCGCGAGGCTGCATTTGCATATTAGCTGACTGGTAGTGGATCGCGCTGCACGCCGCAGCGTATATTCATGATATTGTGCTTGGGCTGTAGGTGCCCCTCCGGAGTCCCAAATTAGATCGGGCTACGCGCCGTAGTGGTCATTTCATGCATTGCATTGCATTTAGCTACATCTGCTAGCTGTTATACTGTGTTGTTGATACTTGTTGGTATATTACTGTTGATATTGAACTGTTACATGGTATTGATTTTAGGTTTACATAGTGCTCTATTGTGGATCCTTATCTACGATGTCTTACCCCTGTTTATTACCACTGAGTCTGGCAGTACTCATTTTACTCCCTGCACCTTGTGTGCAGATCCAGTTACCTCTCAGCAGTCTTGATCCGGTAGCTGTTTTGAGGCAATATCTGCGGGATAGTCGAGGTAGCTGCAGAGTCCGTAGGACCTGACATCCCTTCTATCTGTCTTTTGATTTCGTATTTCTGTTTCTTTCAGCACTAAGTATCATGTAAAATACTATTACACTTATGTTATCTGTGGAGGCTCTTGACTCTTGACCCCTCGGTCTATGGGGAGTTGTACTTTTTGGGACTTGATCCCCGTATTGGTATTTCTGTCTTCCTTGACTTATTTTTGTTGTGCTTGAAATTGGGTAAAGAGAGCTCTCAGCTCCGTGAATGTTGTTAATTGGTCTGGCTGGCCTAGCAATGTGCTGGGCGCCATCACGACCGGGTTTGGGGTCGTGACAAGTTGGTATCAGATCCTAGGTTTACTAGGCCTCATGAGTCTTGAGCCGGTTAGTAGAGTCTTGTGGATCGGTACGGGGACACTTGTACTTATCCTCGGGAGGCTACGGACCTTTAGGAAACACTTCACTTTTCTTGAACTCTGTCGCGTAATCTTGTTGTTCTGAGAACTAAACTTCTATATTCTATTCTCTCGCAGATGGCGAGAACGCGAGCATCAAGACGAGGTGGACGACCTCCATTTCCACCTGCCAAAGGCCGTGGGCGCGGTCGTGCTAGAGGTAGAGGTAGGGCAGCTGAGGCAGTGCCAACTGACCCGCCCGTTGTACCTGTTCAGGAGCAGCCCCCAGTGGTTGATGCTCTAGCAGCCCAAATTCAGGCCCAGACTGTATCTATTTCTATTCCTGATCTTCAGGAGACTCTAGCCCAGATATTATCGGTGTGTTCCGGTTTGGCTTAGGTAGTATCAGCTATCGCTACTGCAGCGACATCTCAGACAGGGCGTGGTCAGTAGACCCCTGCAGCTCGCCCACCTGAGCAGGTGGTTCAAGAACTTCAAACGCCAGAGGCGGTCCCTGCTCAGGTGGTTACACCAGTTATTCCTCCAGTTGCACCAGCTCCAGAGCATATGGTTCAGGTTATGCCCGACGACGAGCAACGTCATCTAGAGAGATTTGGTAGACTCCAGCCACCCCATTTTAGTGGCGCTGAGGGCGAGGATGCCCAGGGTTTCTTAGATAATTGTCAGATGATGCTACATACAGCTGGTATTCTTGAGTCCAACGGAGTTTCATTCACTACTTTTCAGTTTACGGGTCCCGTATTTGATTGGTGGGAGGAGTTTGAGAGGCGTAGGCCTGAAGGAGCGGCACCTCTCACCTGGCAGCAGTTTTCTGTCCTAGAGAAGTATGTACCTCAATCCCGTCGCGAGGAGCTTCGTCGCCAGTTTGAGTGGTTGGTTCAGGGCGACATGTCAGTAACCCAGTTTGAGCTTAGATTCACACAATTGGCTAGGCATGCCACATGGATGATCCCTACTAATAGGGAGAGGATCAGGAGGTTCATTGCTGGCCTCAACTACTCCATCTGCATTCTTATGACCAGAGAGAGTTCTATCATCATCAATTGAGCAGGTTGTGGATACGACACGCTCCATTGAGGCGGATCGCCGCCGAGGGAGGGAGGAGCGGGAGGCCAAGAGGCCTTGTAGTTCTGGTAGCTTCAATGGTGCTCCATCTAGAGGGCATTTCCAGCAGGGCAGAGGCCGCTCATCTAGACCTTCCCATTCAGGCCGCCCTGAGCAGAGCGGAGGTTCTTATCGTCGTGGTCAACAGGGATTCCAGCAGGGCCGGTCTTCACTTAGTGCCCTCCCAGCCTAGAGTGCAGCACCTACTTCTTCAGCCCAGGGTTTTTCTGCGGCGAGGGGTTCCCTTCAGTCCCCTTCTCCAGCACCAGGTAGCTGTTATGAGTGTGGTGAGTTTGGCCACATGAGGAGGCAGTGCCCTCGACTCCGTAGGGACATGGCTTAGCAGAGGGATCATCCCTCCTCTTCAGCACTATCTCAGGCTAGTAGAGGTAGAGATTAGTCTTTTCGTGGTCGCCCCAGAGGCGGGGAGAGATCCAGTGGAGGTCCAGGCACGATTTTATGCACTTCCTGACAGGCGTGATGCAATTGCCTCCGATGCAGTGATTACATGTATCATTTCTATCTGTCACAGAGATGCCTCTGTTCTATTTGATCCAGGGTCCACATATTCCTACGTGTCTTCTTATTTTGCACATCATCTAGGTGCGACTCGTGGTAGTCTTGATTTACCTGTTCATGTATCCACCCCTGTGGGTGATACGATTGTTGTGGACCATGTCTATAGATCCTGTGTTATTTCTATTGGGGGTCTGGAGACCCAGGCAGATCTGTTATTGTTAGGGATGGTGGACTTTGATGTGATATTGGGTATGGACTGGTTGTCTCCGTACCATGCTATATTGGACTATCATGCTAAGACTGTTACGTTGGCTATTCTTGGTATTTCTCAGATTGAGTGGCGGGGTTCGACTGATTTCATACCTAGCCGTGTCATTTCGTTCTTAAAGGCTTAGAAAATAGTTGAAAAGGGGTGTTTGTCGTACTTAGCATTTGTGAGAGATGTGGGAGCTGAGTCACCTAGCATTGATTCTGTACCTTTTGTAATAGATTTTCCAGATGTATTCCCCTCAGACCTGGCGGGCATGCCGCTGGACAGGGATATTGATTTTGGCATTGACTTGGTACCGGGTACTCAGCCTATTTCCATTCCTCCTTATTGGATGGCACCAGCTGATTTGAAGGAATTGAAAGAGCAGCTTCAGGAGCTTTTGGATAAGAGTTTCATTCGCCCTAGTGTGTCCCTGTGGGGTGCACCGGTGTTATTTGTTAAGAAGAAAGATGGTTCCATACGGATGTGTATTGATTATAGACAGTTGAACAAGGTAACAGTGAAGAACAAGTACCCTCTACTGCGCATTGATGATTTATTTGATCAGTTATAGGGTGCGAGAGTGTTTTATAAGATTGATCTCCGTTCAGGCTATCATCAACTGAAGATTAGGGACTCTGATATTATGAAGACTGCATTCAGGACCCGATATGGTCATTATGAGTTTCTTGTGATGTCTTTTGGGCTGACCAACGCCCCAGCAACATTTATGCATCTGATGAACAGTGTGTTCAGGCCTTATTTGGATTCATTTGTGATTGTATTCATTGATGACATTCTAGTCTACTCCCGTAGTCAGGAGGAGCATGCTCAGCATTTGAGTATTGTGTTGCAGAGATTGAGGGAGGATAAGCTATATGCTAAATTCTCTAAGTGTGAGTTTTGGCTCGAGTCAGTAGCATTTCTGGGTCATGTGGTGTCTCGTGGTGGTATTCAGGTTGATCCGAAGAAGATAAAGGCGGTGCAGAGTTGACCTAGATCGTCTTCAGCTACAGAGATCAGGAGCTTTCTTGGCTTGGCGGGATATTATCGCCGGTTTGTTTAGGGATTTTCATCCATTGCTTTTCCTTTGACTAAATTGACTCAGAACGGTGCACCATTCGTGTGGTCGGATGAGTTCGGGGAGAGCTTTCAGAAGCTCAAGACAGCTTTGACCACAACTCCAGTGTTAGTGTTGCCATCAGCTTCAGGTTCATATACCGTATATTGTGATGCCTTGAGAGTGGGGATAGGTTGTGTATTGATGCAGGAAGGTAAGGTGATTGCTTATGCTTCTTGGCGCAGTTGAAGCCACATGAGAAGAACTATCCTGTTCATGATTTGGAGCTAGCCGCCATAGTTCATGCCTTGAAGATTTGGAGGCACTATTTGTACGGTGTGTCTTGTGAGGTGTATACCGACCATCGTAGTCTCCAGCACTTGTTCAAATAGAAGGATCTTAATTTGAGGCAGCGAAGATGGCTTGAGTTGCTCAAGGATTATGACATTACTATTCTATATCATCCGGGGAAGGCCAATGTGGTGGCCAACGCTTTGAGTCGGAAGGCGATCAGTATGGGGAACTTGACATATATTCCAGCTGAGGAGAGCTCGTTTTCTTATGATGTTCAGGTGCTAGCCAATCAGCTAGTGAGGTTAGACATTTCAGAGCCCAGCAAGGTGTTGGCTTGTGTTGTATCTCGGTATTCTCTATGTGATCGTATTCGTGAGCGCCAGTATGATAATCCACACTTGGCTGTCCTTAGGGACAGAGTTCAGCATGATGATGCTAGGGATGTCACCATTGATAGTGACGACATATTGAGGATGCAGTGCCGGATATGTGTGCCCAATGTTGATGGCCTTCATGAGTTGATTCTGGAGGAGGCCCATAGCTCGCGGTATTCTATCCATCCAGGAGCCGCGAAGATGTATCAAGACTTGAAACGACACTATTGGTGGAGAAAGATGAAGATGGACATTGTCAGACATGTAGCACGGTGCCTTAACTGTCGGCAGGTTAAGTACGAGCATCAGAGGCCCGGTGGCGTATTTCAGCGCATTGATATTCCTGAGTGGAAGTGGGAGAGGATCACTATGGAATTTGTTATTGGACTCCCTCGGATAGCGAGGAAGTTTAATTCTGTTTGGATGATTGTGGATAGGCTGACCAAGTCAGCTCACTTCATTCCTGTGTGTACTACGTACTCCTCGGAGCGGTTAGCTGAGATATTCGTTCGGGAGATCGTTAGATTGCATGGAGTCCCAGTTTCTATCATATCAGATAGAGGTACACATTTTACATCACAATTCTGGGGGACATTTCAGCGGGAGTTGGGCTCCCAGGTTGAGTTGAGTACTGCATTCCATCCTCAAACGGACGGACAGTCCGAGCGTACTATTCAGATTTTGGAGGATATGTTGAGAGCTTGTGTTATTGACTTTGGTCGTTCGTGGGCTGATTACTTGCCTCTCGCAGAGTTTGCCTACAACAACAGCTACCAATCCAGTATTTAGATGATGCCGTATGAGGCTTTATATGGGAGACGGTGTAGATCTCCAGTTGGTTGGTTTGAGCCCGGTGAGGCAAAGTTATTGGGGACAGAGTTAGTACATGATGCTTTGGATAGGGTGAAGGTTATTCAGGAGAGACTTCGCACAGCTCAGTCGCGCCATAAGAGTTATGCGGACTGGAAGATTCGAGATGTGTCATATTCTGTTGGTGAGAAAGTTTTACTGAAGGTTTCGCCGATGAAAGGCGTCATGAGATTTGGGAAGAAAGGGAAGCTCAGTCCGAGATTTATTGGCCCTTTTGAGATCCTCAGGAGGATTGGAGAGGTGGCGTATATGCTTGATTTTCCACCCAGTCTATTGGGAGTTCATCCAGTTTATCACGTGTCCATGCTACGGAAGTATGTTGGCGACCCATCGCATGTGTTGGACTTTAGCACTATTCAGCTTGATGATGACTTGACCTATGATGTGGAGCCTATAGCTATTTTGGGTCGTCGGGTGAGAAGATTGAGGTCCAAGGAAATTGCATCAGTTAAGGTTCAGTGGAGAGGTCGACCCGCGGAGGAGGCCACTTGGGAGATCGAGCGGGAGATGCGGAGAAGATATCCTCACTTGTTTGAGACTTCAGGCATGTTTCTTGTAATGACCCGGCCGGTCGTTTTAGAAAATTTCGCCCCAATCCCCAATTACTGTTTCCCTAAGTTCTTTTCTGCTATTGTGGTTTGCCGGGAGAGTCGGTTCTGAAATTTGGAGCATTTTGGGACACTTAGTCCCTAAATGAGAACTTTAAAGTTAGAAAATGGTCCGTAACCGAAACAGTGTTAAGACGATCTCGGAACGGAAATACGATGGTTCCATTAGCTCCGTCAGGTGATTTCGGGGTTGGGAGCGTGTTTGGAATGTATTTTGGAGGTCCGTAGCTCAATTAGGCTTGAAATGCCGAAGTTTGAAATTTTGGCAAATCCGAACGATAGGTGAGATTTTTATCCGGGGGTCGGAATGGAATTCCGACAATTTCTGTAGTTTCGTTATGTGAATTTGGATATGTCCGCAAATTTTCAGGTCATTCGGACGTCATTTGGTTGAGTTTCGGATCGAATGTGAGTTTTGGAAGAACTTGATAAATTTAGTCTTGAGTTCGTGGTAATTCGATGATTTTGATGATATGTGATGTGATTTGAGGCCTCGACTAAGTCCGTGATGTGTTTTTTGACTTGTTGGTGCTTTTGGTTGAGGTCCCGGGGGTCTCGGGTGTATTTCGGGTGAGTACGGACATCCCGGAACATAGAAAATGGAAGGGGCAGTCATTGGGACGCGGACCGCAGTCCTTTTGGCGCGGCCGCGCTGGCTGGGCGCGGACCGCGGTCATTTCTGTGCGGTCCGCGTAGGTGGAAAAATCTTCAGATCCCTGATCCTACTTCGGAAGCTCATATCTTTTTATCTACAAGGAATGTTTAGGTGCGTCAAAAACGAAAGTTGTAGCCCTTCGTGTCTAGTTTCCGGATCACTAAAGAAATCATAATTCTGACTTCTGTAGGGAAAGATATGACGAAAATTCCAAAGCCTGTCACTGCAGAGCAAGCTGCGCGGCCGCGGCCATTTTTGTGCGGCCGCGGAGACCGGGCGCGGACCGCGGCCATTTGTGTGCGGTCAGCACTGCTGGAATCCGAGGGTTACTCTATAAATACGAGGTTTTATATTTTATTTGATTTTTGGACCTAGAGAGCTCGGTTTTTGGCGATTTTTCGAAGGTTTTTCAAGAAATTCATTGGGGTAAGTGATTCTAACTTAGATTTGGCTAGATTACATGAATATATCATTGAATCCATCATTTAATTTGTGAATTGGGATGGAATTTGGGAAGAAATTTGATGAAATCTCCCAAAATATAAAATAAAGATTTGAAGGACCAAATGGTGTCGGAATTGGGTAAATTTTATATGCATAGACTCGTATTGAGATGAGGGTTCCGAATATGTGACTTTCGTAATTTTTCGAGAAGTGTACCGAAAGTCGGGTTTTGGCAACTTGTGGGTTTTGGTGTATTTTGAGTTGTTGTGATTGGGTAATGCTCAATTGGCCTATTTTGATGTGATTCTATTGATTTTTTCAGATACTACACTTGTGGAGGCCGACATTTACGGCAAGAGGGTAATTTCTTAGCGGTTTTGTACCGGGATTGAGGTAAGTGGCTTGTCTAACCTCGTGTGGGGGACTTTCACCCCTAGGATATTATGTGATACTTTAAATGCCTTGTACGCGAGGTGACGGGCGTGTACATGCGCTGGTTGTTGAACACATACTTTACTTAAAATGTTCAAAATGAGTGATATTCCTGTTTTTAGTTGTTAAATTCGATATTCCTACCCAGTAGCAGTTAGAGAAGCATGATTAGGTAGTATTTAACTGTCTAGTTGCCTAATTGTCTTACTTGAGTTTTTCTTGGTAATCGCTGGCGCTGTTTATTGGCGAAGTTATAGTTAAGCATATTATACTTCTCTCTGTGTATTCATTTACTTGCTGTGAATGTGGACTGCGGGTTCGATTCCCAGAGATCTTGAGATTCATTGAAATGTGGACTGCGGGTTCGATTCCCGGAGATCCTGAGATTTATTGAAATGTGGACTGCGGGTTCGATTCCCGGAGATCCTAAGATTATTGAAATGTGGACTGCGGGTTCGATTCCCGGAGATCCTGAGATTTATTGAAATGTGGACTGCGGGTTCGATTCCCGGAGATCTTGAGATTTATTGAAATGTGGACTTGCGGGTTCGATTCCCGGAGATCCTGGGATTATTGAAATGTGGACTGCGGGTTCGATTCTCGAGATCCTGAGTTATTGGTAGGGACTGCGGGTTCGATTCCCGGAGATCCTGAGTTATTGATTATTTATTGAGACATGGGCTGTGGGTTCGATTCCCGGAGACCCAGAGGTACTGTCAATGGGACCGTGGGTTCGATTCCCACAGGTCCTGGACTTGTTTTATTGAGTTGGTTATTTGTTGTTAGCTTAATTGTAGACGGTTGCAGAAATTATCTTAAATGTTGTTATTTCGGAAATTATTATCATTTAAACTGTTTATTTTGTTATCATCATTATATTATTGTTTCTCAGTAGGGCCCTGACCTTTCTCGTCACTACTCCATCGAGGTTAGGCTTGGCACTTACTGAGTACCGCCGTGGTGTACTCATGCTACTCTTCTGCACACTTTTGTTGTGCAGATCCAGGTACATCAGAGCAGGCTCATACTAGGTGATTCCGCAGCTTTTTGGGAGACCTCGAGGTATGATCTGCTACGTCCGCGGATCCATAGGATTTCCTTCCATTCTGATAGTATTAGTTGACATTTTCCTTCACTTCGTTGTTAGATAGTCTTTACACATAGAGCAACAGTTGTATATTCTCTTTTAGTCTGTGTTACCCGTGGGATTCCGGGTCTTGGTGGTGTGTTATACAGTGTATTTGATGGATGTATGTGTCAAGCGGCACGGATTACATTCCTTTGTTATTATTTTCTGCTAATTCTTATTAAATGTTCATAAACTTGTAAAATCCGCAACGTGTTAGGCTTACCTAGTCGAGGGAACTGGGTGCCATCACGACATGTTCACAATTGGTGAACTAGGGTCGTGACAAGTTGGTATCAGAGCTCTAGGTTCATAGGAGTCACGGGACACGGACCGGTTACTTAGAGTCTCGTTGATCGATACGGAGACGTCTCTGTATTTATCTACGAGAAGCTATGTAACTGTTTAGGAAACTCTTCAATTCTTTGAATTCCTTATCGTGCGTCATTTATTCAGTTGAAGCCTATATCATATGTTCTTTTGTATCCACTCGTGTATTGAAATTGCGCACTCGGTATCAAGTATGCACCGACGGTTCGTGACGCCGCAGAGAGATCTCAAGGGAGTCAAGAATTTACTCAACCATTGTTACCGCGTGTCATCCATATCGATAATGCAAGAGAATTGAGAGGTCTTCAATTGTGCACATGGGGGTGCATTAGATTCTGACATTCGGTTGATAAGTACGGTCTTGAGAAGGTTTACTTAACTACCAAATCGTCACAACAATGGTAAAAATCACAAGGTGGATGTAGATCTAAAGATAGTTGGTGGTAATAAAGACTATATGGTTCATATGAGATATCTATTTAGCGAAGGATTCAGCCAGCAGAGATACTGGGGAAAATGAGTTTAACTGTCTTAAGAAGGACATGTACCAAACGAATGCCTTTGGCTTGTTTTATGATGAAGACGTACGAATGTTAAGGGCTAGTATCATGGATTAGCAAGATGTATCTTAAGGCTTCGTGTCAAGTGAAAGGATTTCACTATCAATGATGTAATTATGGGTCATGTGTCGTATCATATTTGGCATGCGATGTATTTAGGTGCTATTTAAAAAGTTCTTGAAAACTCGCGGATGGGCAAGAGTTGAGGCTCGTATGGTATAATGTTGGGACTTTAGATGTCCCTGTGTCCCTAATAAACTCTACATTTTATTATCAGCAGGGAAATATTCGACAAAGGCTACATGGTGCTTCGTAGGCGTGTGAGAATCATAGTATGTTTTAAGATATCGTTGGTAGAGAATGCTCGGTGTATGGAGCGAGAAGATGTTTGGTTGTATTGGGATGAGGTCATACCCCATGGTGTTAGAGTACGAATAGAGCACAGGTGGTTATATTTGTTGGATCAAGTGAGTTGCAGTTGAATAATAGCAAATGACTTGAGAGAATGGTTCTAATGTGTTCGACAGTCGTGCAATGGTGGCTCGAGCTAAGTGGGAGAGTCCCACCGCTTACGATTGGGTCGCATGGTTAATTACCTGTGTGAATTCTGGATACTAGCGTATTATTGTGTTATTGCAACAACGGGAAAGACCATGTGTGGTAATTTGAGTATATGTACTATTGAATGCATGTTATGGTTAGCCTTACTGGCTCATGTTCAAACTTGAGGGAAAATTTATGATTTATGCCTCGTATAGGTGCAGGCTTCGCGGGAAGTGATTCCGCTGGGTGCTTTATCGAGAGGGTATTCATATGTTATAAAGCAATTCAGTAGAGTTGGTTGCATACTGGGGCAAGTTAGAACCGGATGGCTCTCAATAGCGCTCCTATTGAATTCAAGAGGTAACGTGTGGTGCCTGATAATTCTGAGTCTATAAGTACAGTTGAGGCTCAAGCTTTTGAAGCAACTTATGAAGAAAGGCAAAAAAAAATGTTCTGTGATGTTATGGTTTGTGGTGTAGCATTGAGAGATATGAAATGGTCGTCGTTCTTGAGATAGTATGGCCTCATGATTTAAGGTCACTCGGGGTGAGTGCGGTTGGAATAAGTTAGGTATTGAAGGAAGATATTACCATTTCTAAGGTAATCAAGGATAACCTGGAAGGAAGTAGATTGATCAACCATAGTTGAGTTGGCGTATTGGTGTCAATGATCGGTTCATGCAACGTGATCGAATTATGCATGTGATTTGTGGCGGTACATTTGAGGCTTGTCGGCCGCGGTGATTGATGTTATTCTAAAGTATTCGTCTGTTAGGGGCCTGTTATGAGTAGGCAGATCTCGGGAAGGGTTATGGTGGCTTGGACCACTACTTAGATTTTGGCATATTCGATGGCTATGAGAATTCGTTGTATGTTGTTATAGCTCTCCTGTAGTGAGTTAAATGGAAGGCCTTATGTGATGAAGTATTAGCCTATCGTCAGTTTTAGAGCTATGATGGAAATTGTGTGTATCGTACATCGGCACGTGGGGTGCAGTGAGTAGTATGACATTTGAAGTAAGGACCATGGTCACAATTTGGTCAATAAATGTGATATAAAGAGCTCGAATGAGCACGAAAGAAGTTTCAGTGTTTTGAGTAAGATGGGTATTAACATCGGTATCATTTGAGGTCGGTGTCCTGTGAGAAAGGCTTTGCATCCCGGTTAGGGACTCCTGATCGCTTTTCAGTGTTAGTTTAGCCGGTGGGTTGAATGTGCAGGCCCGTTTAATTATTCGGAAGATGGTGGGAGCTTGCCCAACAAGAAGATTGTATAGCTGTGACATGTAGTCACTTAATTGGTTAGAAATTTAAACCAGTATGAGGATTTTGGTGATATCATCCATTTGAGAATTTATGCCCGGAAGGAACTCTGCTTATTGGGTTATAGACCTGTGAAATACTATTGACTTAGCTTGGCACGACCAGGATAGACTTAAGGTCGGCGGATAGATTTAAATGTGGAAGTGAGCCTTGCGTCAGGCCGGTTATGTTTCTTCCAGCAATGCGCCCTTTATGGAGGGATAGTCGCGGTCTTATTTTCACGGTTAGTTAATTCATGTAAATATATATTGCACCGTATGAGTGTGAGACGGCTTGGTAAGTTCCTTATGTGTTGAGGTTCCGCTCAGCGGTGATGTTATATGAGCATGATGGCTCTTGAGACTCAGATCTTATATCGCACCTCAGTTGTGCTTTAGTTTGTAGCCTATAGCGCTATATGTTTCCTTGTGTCCGATATCATGCACCTTAGTATGCTTATGATCGATATTCAGCATTTTGATGTGATGTGCTATTCATCTCGACGTATGGCTCTTTGTGTGAGTTTTATACAGGGATCGGGTGGCACGCCGCCATGGTTATATTATTTGGATCGTGTGGCACGCCGCCATGGTTATATTGTTTGGATCGTGTGGCACGCTGCCATGGTTATATTGTTTGGATCGTGTGGCACGCCGCCATGATTATATTGTTTGGATCGGGTGGCACGCCGCCATGGTTATATTGTTTGGATCGGGTGGCACGCCGCCATGGGTATATTGTTGGGATCGGGTTGCACGCCGTAACAGTGTGATGTTTATTTCAGTGTCCATAATTGCTTTTATGTGTTCCGCTTCCTATTTTTATGAGGAAGTCCATGTTAGTGTGAGAGTTGAATAGTTCTCTCTAGTGTTCGCCTTCCTTTTGGTACCACGTACGAATTAATAGCCTACTAGCACATTGTGTCATCTTGTGGGACTTTTGATTATGTCTGATGTGGCTTATCGCCTGAGCAGTTCGTACTGGGTGAGATGAGATTATGTGATTTGGGGTCAGTGCAAATTGATTATATGAAGTATATTATAGAGGAAAGGATCATCCTCTGGTTTAGGACAAGGTAATGGATCTTGTCAGGAGTATAGACCCAATGAATTGTTGATTCAATAGTTGGTTATGGATATCGACACATCTCTTCCATCGTGTCAGTATTGTAAAAGTTGGAACGAGATCCTATATAGATCATGAGGTGTGATGGGAGCATCCGATTCGTTGAATTTTTGGCTAATTTGATCAAAAAAATATTATCGTGGTCCTGTGGATTTTGTGTTGCAAGGTAAGAATCCAGCAAGGTTATGCAGTCATGTTTGGGGACGGCGTTTGAGGAATATTGAGTGATCTCTTGATGAAAACAAGCCTGACACAAAATTCCGGATGTTGGAATTAGGCTCTAAAACTTAATTGTTTGAACAAGAGGGAATATCTTCAGATTATATCAGGCTAATTTGCTTAGCTGAGTCCTAGATTTATTGACCCTTTTGAGATTTTGAGGCATGTTGGGGAGGTTGCTAATGAGTTGGTCTTACCTCCCAGCCTAGCCGGAGTCCATCCCGTATTTCATGTCTTTATGCTCCAGAGGTACCATGGTGACCCGTCGCATGTGTTGGACTTCACTTCTGTTCAGCTAGACGAGGATCTGTCTTATGTTGAGGAGCCAGTAGCCATTCTAGACAGGCAGGTCAGAAAGCTAAGGTCAAAGAACATCGTTTCAGTAAAGGCTCAGTGGCGGGGCCAGCCGGTCGATGAGGCGACTTGGGAGACCGAACAGGATATGCGCAGCCAGTACCCTCATCTTTTCACCACTTCAGGTATGTTTTCTATGCTCGTTCGAGGACGAACGAATCTTTTAAGTGTGGGAAGATGTAACGACCCGGCCGGTCGTTTTAGAAAATTTCGCCCCAATCCCCAATTTAACTGTTCCCCTAAGTTCATTTCTGCTATTGTGGTTTGCCGGGAGAGTCGGTTCTGAAATTTGGAGCATTTTGGGACACTTAGTCCCTAAATGAGAGCTTTAAAGTTAGAAAATGGTCCGTAACCGGAACAGTGTTAAGACGATCTCGGAACGGAAATCCGATGGTTCCATTAGCTCCGTCAGGTGATTTCGGGGTTGGGAGCATGTTTGGAATGTATTTTGGAGGTCCGTAGCTCAATTAGGCTTGAAATGCCGAAGTTTGAAATTTTGGCGAATCCGAACGATAGGTGAGATTTTGATCCGGGGGTCGGAATGGAATTCCGACAATTTCGGTAGTTTCGTTATGTGAATTTGGATATGTCCGCAAATTTTCAGGTCATTCGGACGTCATTTGGTTGGGTTTCGGATCGAATGTGAGTTTTGGAAGAACTTGATAAATTTAGGCTTGAATTCGTGGTAATTCGATGATTTTGATGATATGTGATGTGATTTGAGGCCTCGACTAAGTCCGTGATGTGTTTTCTGACTTGTTGGTGCTTTTGGTTGAGGTCCCGGGGGTCTCGGGTGTATTTCGGGTGAGTACGGACATCCCGGAACATAGAAAATGGAAGGGGCAGTCATTGGGACGCGGACCGCAGTCCTTTTGGCGCGGCCGCGCTGGCTGGGCGCGGACCGCGGTCATTTCTGTGCGGTCCGCGTAGGTGGAAAAATCTTCAGATCACTGATCCTACTGCGGAAGCTCATATCTTTTTATCTACAAGGACTTTTGAGGTGATTCAAAAACAAAAGTTGTAGCTCTTCGTGTCTAGTTTCCGGAACACTAAAGAAATCATAATTCTGACTTATGTAGAGAAAGTTATGACCACAATACCAAAACCTGTCACTGCAGAGCAAGCTGCGCGGCCGCGGCCATTTTTGTGCGGCCGCGGAGACTGGGCGCGGACCGCGGCCATTTGTGTGCGGTCAGCACTGCTGGAATCCGAGGGTTACTCTATAAATATGAGGTTTTATGTTTTATTTGATTTTTGGACCTAGAGAGCTCGGTTTTTGGCGATTTTTCGATGGTTTTTCAAGAAATTCATTGGGGTAAGTGATTCTAACTTAGATTTGGCTAGATTACATGAATATATCATTGAATCCATCATTTAATTTGTGAATTGGGATGGAATTTGGGAAGAAATTTGATGAAATCTCCCAAAATGTAAAATAAAGATTTGAAGGACCAAATGGTGTCGGAATTGGGTAAAATTTATATGCATACACTCGTATTGAGATGAGGGTTCCGAATATGTAATTTTCGTAATTTTTCGAGAAGCGTACCAAAAGTTGGGTTTTGGCAACTTGTGGGTTTTGGTGTATTTTGAGTTGTTTTGATTGGGTAATGCCCAATTGGCCTATTTTGATGTGATTCTATTGATTTTATCAGATACTACACTTGTGGAGGCCGACATTCGCGGCAGGAGGGTAATTTCTTAGCGGTTTTGTACCGGGATTGAGGTAAGTGGCTTGTCTAACCTCATGTGGGGGACTTTCACCCCTAGGATATTATGTGATACTTTAAATGCCTTGTACGCGAGGTGACGGGCATGTACATGCGCTAGTTGTTGAACACATACTTTACTTAAAATGTTCAATGAGTGATATTCCCGTTTTTAGTTGTTAAATTCGATATTCCTACCCAGTAGCAGTTAGAGAAGCATGATTAGGTAGTATTTAACTGTCTAGTTGCCTAATTGTCCTACTTGAGCTTTCTTGGTATTCGCTGGCACTGTTTATCGGCGAAGTTATAGTTAAGCATATTATACTTCTCTCTGTGTATTCCTTTACTTGCTGTGTTTGTGGACTGCGGGTTCGATTCCCGGAGATCCTGAGATTTATTGAAATGTGGACTGCGGGTTCGATTCCCGGAGATCCTGAGATTTATTGAAATATGGACTGCGGGTTTGATTCCCGGAGATCCTGAGATTTATTGAAATGTGGACTGCGGGTTCGATTCCCGGAGATCCCGAGATTTATTGAAATGTGGACTGCGGGTTCGATTCCCGGAGATCCCGAGATTTATTGAAATGTGGACTGAGGGTTCGATTCTCGGAGATCCTGAGATTTATTGAAATGTGGACTGCGGGTTCGATTCCCGGAGATCCCGAGATTTATTGAAATGTGGACTGCGGGTTCGATTCCCGGAGATCCTGAGATCTATTGAGACATGGGCTGCGGGTTCGATTCCCGGAGACCTTGGGGTACTGAAAATGGGACTTTGGGTTCGATTCCCACAGGTCCTGGACTTGTTTTATTGAGTTGTTTATTTGTTGTTAGCGTAATTGTAGACAGTTGCAGTAATCATTTTATTGTTGTTATTTCGAAAATTATTATCATTTAAACTGTTTATTTTGTTATCATCATTATATTATTATTTCTCAGTAGAGCCCTGACCTTCCTCGTCACTACTCCATCGAGGTTAGGCTTGGCACTTACTGAGTACCACCGTGGTGTACTCATGCTACTCTTCTGCACATTTTTGTTGTGCAGATCCAGGTACATCAGGACAGGCTCGTACAAGGTGATTCCGCAGCTTTTTGGGAGACCCCAAGGTATGATCTGCTACGTCCGCGGATCCGAAGGATTTCCTTCCATTCTGATAGTATTAGTTGACATTTTCCTTCACTTCGTTGTTAGATAGTCTTTACACGTAGAGCCACAGTTGTATATTCTCTTTTAGTCTGTGTTACCCGTGGGATTCCGGGTCTTGGTGGTGTGTTATACAATGTATTTGACGGATGTATGTGTCAAGCGGCACGGATTACATTCCTTTGTTATTATTTTCTGCTAATTCGTATTAAATGTTCATAAACTTGTAAAATCCGCAACGTGTTAGGCTTACCTAGTCGAGGGGACTGGGTGCCATCACGACATGTTCACAATTGGTGAACTAGGGTCGTGACATTTCTTGACCCGCTCGAGGACGAGCATTTGCTTAAGAGGGGGAGAATGTGACGACTCAGCCCGTCGTCACGGGAATTACCACCCCGTTACCCTGCATTTATGTGTTTTATGCTTTCATATCGGTGTTAGAGTCTATCGGGTGAGTTAGGAGTGATTTGGGTTGAAAATGAGGCATATAGCCTTTTTGAAGGAAGCTTGAATGTGGAAAGTCAACTTGGAATTGACTATTTAGTTAGAGGGCTCGGAATCGGATTCTTATGATTTGGTTAGTTCTAGGAGGTGATTTGTGACTTAGGGAAGCGATCAGAATTGAATTCGGAGGTCCGGTGTAGAAATAGGCTTGAATTGGCTAAGGTTGAATTTTGGCAAAATCCGAACGGTAGGTGAGATTTTGATCCGGGGGTCGGAATGAAATTCCGTCAATTTCAGTAGCTTCGTCATGTGATTTTGGATATGTTTGCAAATTTTCAGGTCAATCGGACGTCGTTTGGTCGGGTTTTTGATTGAATGTTAGTTTCGGAAGTTTAGATGAAATCCTAGGCTTGAATCCGCTATAATTCGATGATTTCTGTGTTTAAGGATGTGTTTTTATGATTGGAACAAGATTGTATCATGTTTTGGAGTATGTTGGTCGTTATCGTTGGGGTCCCGGGAGCCTCGGGATGAATTCGGGGGTCCAAACGGACCAATTTGTGCCAAAGGCACTACTGTTTTCTATTGCAATAAGTGCAAAACTATTTTGCTCTCCGCGATCGCGGAGATAGCCATGCGATCGCGTAAGGTGTTATTGTAATGCATCGCGATCGCGATGCCAATAGTGCAATCGCGTAGTAGGAAAACCTCGGCTCTGCTGACTCTGGCCTCTAGACTGAGTACCGCTGGAACTACCTGATCCCCAAGGCCTATTGGCCTCCCTCTTCTCTCGCTCTTGGCAACAATCTATCTCAATGTCGCGAGCAATATCAACTGCTTCCTTAAATGAATGACTCAGGACCCTCTCTCGGGTCATCAAAATACGAATAGGATAAATAAGTTCATCCACAAAGCGCCTGATCCTCTCCCGATCAGTAGGAACCATCCATGGTGTATATCCAGCTAACTCTGTAAAACTTACCTCATACTCTGGCACTATTATATCCCCCTGACAAAGCCACTCAAACTGCCTGCGTAACTCCTCCCTCTGAGATCGGGGTATTCACTTCTCTAGAAAGATAATGGAGAACTCCTACCATGTCAATGGTGTCGCACCTGCCGGCCTACGGCGCTTATAAGCCTCCCACCATGTGAAGGTTGCTCCCTAAAACTGAAAAGTAGTAAATGATACACCACTCGACTCAAGAATCCCTGCTGTACGGAGCATATGATGGCACTTATCGAGAAAGCCCTGGGCGTTCTCTCCCGGAGTACCACTGAATATAGGTGGTGAAAGTCTGCTAAACCTCTCAAGATGACGCTGCTCGTCGTCAGGCATCACTGGGACCCTGTCTCCGTGAACCTGAATAACCGGATGAACTGGAGCCACTGGCTGGACTAGTGGTGCCTCATGTGTCTGAAGACCCTGCGCTACCTACTCCGAAGTGCGAGCTGCGGGGATCTGATAACCACACTCGGTGTGGGATGTAGCTGCTGCAGTGGAGGCTAAAACTGCATGAGCCAGACCAGTGCAAACTGTCAAATTCTAAGCTAAGGTCTCCTAAAGACTCGGAATCACGATAGGCACAGCTGGTGCCTGAATAGGTGTTGCTGGGACCTCTGCAACTGGAGGCTGATCTGGAATGGGGACAGCTGGTGGGTCAACTGGTACTGCCCCAGCTGCTCTACCCCTACCACGACCATGGCCGCATCCACGGCCTCTAGCTGGTGGCAATGGTGGTCATCTGCCTCGTCCTGTAGCATGAGTCCTCGCCATCTGCGAGAGAATAGAATACCAAAGTTCAGTTTCAGATCAACAAAGCCGCACGACATGAATTTCAAGAATTTAAAGTTTTCCTAAAAGGTTTTGCAGCCTACCGAGGATAAGTACAAACGTCTCTGTATCGGTTCGCGAGACAAACCAGCTCATGACTCGCGAGACCTAATAACCTAGGCTTTGATACCAACTTGTCACGATCCAAACCCTAGTCGTGATGGCGCCCAACACATTTCTAGGGAAGCCCGACCATTTCCCGATAACCAGTTCAATTATTAATTAAGAATGTTCTACTTAAAGTCAAATAGGCTATTTTTATAACAATCATAACAAGTGCGGAATATCAAACAACTGAAATATAGCCCCAAAAGATCCGGGGTCACAAGTCTGAGCCTCTAACAATAGAGAAAATTCCTATACAACTGACGTCTAAGCAGGATAACCAAGAGATAAATAGAGGAAGGGAGAGATCGGGTCTTGCAGACGCCGGCAGCTACCTCGATGTCTCCTCAGCAGGTGGTAAGACAACAATATATAGCTCAACTACCCTCCTGGATCCCTATATCTGCACACAAGGTGCAGGGAGTAGAGTGAGTACTTCCAACTCAGAGAGTAGTAACAATAAATAACAACTGGAAATAAGAACACCTGTAAGAACACTAAATAGTTCTAAGGACAACAATACAGGTAAATCATCTCTAAAGTGGAAAGTCCAGTCTCAGTCTACTATCGTCTCACACTGATCCAACACTGCTGCAGCACGTAGCCCGATCCTTACTAATACTGTTGCGGTGTGCATCCCGATCCAACATATATATATATATATATATATATATATATATATACTGCTGCAGCACGTAGCCCGATCCTTACTAATACTGCTGCGGTGTGCATCCCGATCCAACATATATATATATATATATATATATATATATATATATATATATATATATATATATATATATATATATATAAGTACCGGCGTGCAGCCCGATATAATAGATATAATGTTGTGGCGTGCATCCCGATCCAATAATATATAACTGCGCTCACTGAGGGTGTGTGCAGAATGTTGCGGCGTGCAATCCGATCTACATATATATCACTGCGACGTGCAGTCCGAGCCACATATATATTACTGCGGCGTAGAGTCCGATCCATATATATTATATATATAATACTACGGCGTGCAGTCCGATCCGATACATGTATATGTATATATTGTTGCGGCATGCAGCCCAATCCGGTATATATATCAATACCTCACCATGGGTCCTCGACCCCTCTCAGTCAATATAGGCTTTACCTCTCGGGCCCACTCAGCTAGATCAGGGTATGCAACCCTAGGTATTCTCATTTAGAGTACACTTCTAGTACTGGTTCATGTCATGCTATACAGCTAAGAGTACGACTGAGAGTATGTGTTCAACATGATATAGGGGTCATTTAGCTCCACCGGCTTCTCTAAGGTTCTACAGATCGGCACAAGGCCCCAAACATGGCAACTAGCCCAAATATACAAATATAAGCTCAATCTCAGTCAATAAGTACTGTGAATCAACAGTCGGGATGGACTAAGCCCGAATCCCCAGTCACAATATCACCACCCTCATCATATGACGCGTGTTTCATCTCAACATAGCATTGTATAGTGCAAATACGGGGTTTTAAACCCTCAGTATATCATTCATTACTACCACTCATCTCGAACCTGCCAAAGTCCTAGCTCGCCTTGAGCTTTCCTCACAAATCAACCTACTCAGGTGCCAAATCTGATCAAAACCAATAAGAATACATCAAAATAGGCTAATTAATCATAACCCAATCGAAAGAACTCGAAAAACACCAAAAAACACGAAGTTGCAAAAACTCGATCCTCAGGCCCGCTTCTCGAAAAATTACGAAAATCACATTTTCAGAATCCTCGACTCGCCGCGAGTCCATACATATAAATTTTATGAAAATCGGAATCCGTTTGCTCATTCAAATCGTCAATTTTCTATTTTCTAGGCTTAGAGCAAAATCCTCCATTTTTACACCTCAATTCCTCCATTTTTAGAGATTAAATTCATGATTTATCAATGTAATAATTTGGGTCCAAGAATTCTTACCTGATGATACTCCTCAATTTCCTCCTCAAAATCGCCGAATTCTTCCCTAAGTTTGAAGCCCCACATGTTTTTATCACTTATGAAATTTTTCCAACACACTGGTCATTAAACCCTAGCGATTTTCGCTTCTGCGGATGCCCAGCAGCTTTCGCGCTACCGCTTCTGCAGAAATAAAGTCGCTTCGGTGACATTCACTTAAAGAACAAACTGCTTCTGCGGTTAAAAGCTCACTTCTGCGGACTCTCCTGATCCTATCACCTTCGCTTCTGCGACACTTTGCCGCTTCTGCGAGATCGCGTTTGCGATATGAAGTCCGCTTCTGTGGACCTTGCTGCTGCTCCCCAATTGTCGCACTTGCGACTCCTTTCCCGCTTTTGTGGAGCCGCATCAGCGGTCTCCCTCCGCAGAAGCGGAAATAGTTGCTGCAACATACCAGCAGACCAAAACTCCACATTTTTCCTCGTTTAACCTCCCGAACTCATCCCGAGGCCCCCGGGGCCTCAACCAAAAATACAAACCCACTCTAAATCATCATACGAATTTGTTCCAATCATAAAAACATACCCTTAAACATAAGAATCGTCAAATTAAGGCGGATTCAAGCCTAAGTTTCAACTAAAACTTCTGAAACCAATATCCAATCAAAAACTCGACCAAATGATGTCCGAATGACCTAAAATTTTGCAGACAAATCCAAAATTACGTAACGAAGCTACTGCAGCTGTCAGAATTGCATTCTGACCCCCGGATTAAAATCTCACCTATCGAGCGGATTTCGCCAAAATTCCAACTTCGCCAATTCAAGCCTATATCTACACCGGACCTCCAAATTAAATTTTGATCGCTCTCCTAAGCCACAAATGATCCCCCGAAGCTAACCGAACCATCAAAATTCGATTTCGAGCCCTCTAACTCACAAGTAAACGTCCGCTTGACTTTTCCAAACTATTCATTCATCAAAGAGACTATTTGTCTCATTTTCTGCCAAACTAAAATCCGAATTGACTCAAATTCACCAAATACATATATTGAAACATGAACAAGTTTATAACGGGGAAAACGGGGTGATAACTCACATGACGACATACCGGGTTGTCATAAATGGGCATTTTAGATAATATAATTTCTAATTTTGTACGGGTATAAAAAAAATCATGATTAAAATCTCTTCTGTTGGTAAGTCTTCAACACCGACACATCTTAGGTTCCGACGACTAAAGCTTAAAAAAAGGCCAAGAATGTTGAAGCAAAAGTGAATCTGGGGGAAAGTGCACTAACGACCATTGTTATTTCATTTAGAGATTAGCTAGTACTTATTTTGTCAGGGGCGATTGTCTGCTATGGGAACTTGGATGAGTAGGGTGACGCGAGCACTATATGGTAAGCGACATCCAAATGCATAAGGGAGGTTGCGAGAGAGGTGTTAGGGGTCTCCACGGGCGTCTCTGGTAGGCACAGAGGAGACTGGTGGTGAAATGAAGTGGTCCAAGGTAAGGTGGAAGCGAAAAAAGCGGCGTACCTGAAGTTAGTGGGGAGCATAGGTGAAGATGATAGGCGAGCGTGTGTGGAGAGGTATAGAGTAGCTAGGAAGGAAGCAAAGATGGCCGTTACGGAGGCTAAGACTGCAGCTTATAGTAGTATGTACGTGGTACTGGGAAATAAAGGCGGGGAGAAGAAGTTATTCCGGCTGGCCAAGTTAAGAGAGAGTAAGGTTAGGGATTTGGATCAGGTGAGATGCATCAAGGATGGAGATGGAAGAGTGTTGATGGAAAATGCGCAGATTAAGATAAGATGGTAGACTTACTTTCATAAACTTCTGAACGAAGAAGGGGATTGGGATATTGTGTTAGGCGAATTGGAACAATCCGAGAGTCACCGTGACTTTGGGTACTGCGAGTGTATCAAGGTTGTGGAGATCGTATGAGCTATGCGTAAAATGAGTAGGGGTAGAGCGACCAGGCCATACGAGATCCCGATGAAATTTTGGAAGGGTGTGGAGAAAGCAGGTTTGGAGTGATTGACTGGGTTGTTTAATGTTATTTTTGAGGCAAATAGAATGCCGGAGGAGTGGAGGTGGAGTACTGTAGTTTCATTGTATAAGAACAGAGGTAATATCCAGAGTTGTAACAACTATAAGGGTATTAAATTACTAAGTCATACCATGGAAGTGTGGGAGATGGTAGTTGAAGCGAGGGTGAGGATGTTAGTGTCCTTATCCGAAAATCAGTTCGAATTCATGCAGGATCGTTCTACTACAGAAGTTATATACCTTGTCCGGAAGTTGGCAAAATTGTATAGAGAGATGAAGAAGGATGTATGAGCAATGATGTATGGGCCTGAGTGTTAGGACCGTTAGAACCCACATATCCAAAAGATAGAAGTAACCGAAATGAGGATGTTAAGGTGGATATGCGGGTATACTAGGATGGATAAGATTAGGAATGATGATATTCGGGAGAAGGTGCACGTAGCTCCAATTGATGACAAGATGCGGGAAGCAAGACTCAGATGGTCCGGGCATGTTCAGAAGAGAAGCCCAGATGCTCCGGTAAAGAGGTGTGAGTGGCTAGTTATGGATGGAACAAGATGAGGTAGATGACGGCCTAAGAAGTATTGGGGAAATGTGATCAGACATGATATGGCAAGCCTTTAGATTTTCGAGACATGACACTTTATAGAAAGTTATGGAGGACGAGCATTAAGGTTTTAGGTTATGAGGTAGTTGAATCTTGCCTTACTAATACCTTAGTGAGACTAATCTGGTAGAATTTTTGCCTAAGATAGCTAGTGTCAATGTTGTATTATCAGTGCAAGACCTATTTACTACCTATCAATTTTGCTTTGCATCTTTCTTCTGAATTTCATGTTGTTCCTATTTTTCTTATGATTTACTTATAATTTATGCGGTGATACTAACATTGACTACATTTGTCTTTTTGTTCTCTTAAGCCGCGGATATTTCGAAAACAACATCTCCATCCCTTTGGGGTAGGGGTAAAATCTGCATACTCACTACCCTCCCCAGACACCGCTAGTGAAATTTCACTAGGTTATTGTTGTTGTTGTCCTGAAAAACTAAACCAAAAAACTGAAATTGAGGAAGCACGGTCTAATTCCTAAAGAACAACCCTTTAAAGTGGCTACATGTTGTCATTTCTACATTAATCAGGTGAAATTAAAAAATAGTCAGATTTACAAGTGTTAATTGGAAAAAAGCCATAATTTTAAAAGTAATTGAAATTTAACCATTTTTCATATAAAGATAAATCTGAATGAAAACATTGTTCAACATTCGGTTCTAGCATAATATAGCGGAGTTCTACTATAATATACTTGAGCATATTATATTGTAAGCTCATACACATGTGCTCCAATCTCCAGTATATTATACTGAAACTTTTTGTGTTTGTAGCAAAATAATGGTTATTTTTCAATAACTTTGCAAACCGTGGTGATTTTTCAATTACCAGTCTCGCAAAGGAGGTTCAACTATTGTCTGCATTGACCAAATCATTTATGCAACTCTCTTCAATCTTCATGGTTCAAGTCCATAGTACACAACATCAAGCATCAGTGCTACTAACAATGAAAATGTGAACTTGTGTGATGCATGAAGAGAAGAGACCATCAACTAACTTAAACTTTCATATTACACTAACAAGAACCACGAGGAACGAGACACATTATTAAACTTAACTCTGCTCAACCAACTTCTTCAACATTCTTGTTCACTTCTCTTCTTCCGGTTTCTCAATAAAAGTCTTCCTCAACCAGTCCCATGGCTGCTTAGATATTAACACAACGTAACACAGTCAGAGGTGTCATTAGATACATGTGTCATCATAAAATCAAGTTTACATATCCAAACAGTACATTAACAAGAACTGAGTTGTACAATATAAAGAAAGTCCAGAAGTGCATAGAAATCAAATAATACAGTACCAAAAAACTAAATTAACACTTGCTTTGCTCTCTATTCTCTAACTAAAGCCTACAACATGAGATATCTAATTAAAGGACATCAAAACATTTAAATGAAAAAGTTACTTCAACAGATTCCACAGAATTCATCAAAAGTTTTGGAACCTTCCTTCTTATTATGTGATTTCCGAACCTCCAATTTAATATCTTAAAACAGCCACATTCATCAGTACAAATATAGTGCACATAAGATATTGCACATCAGAGTAATCAAGTACATGTACGATGGAGCTAAGACTAGGGTTAGGACGGTGGGCGGTGACTCAGACCATTTCCCGGTGGTTATGGGGCTCCATCAAGGATCGGCGCTTAGCCCTTTCTTGTTTGCCTTGGTGATGGATGCTATAACCCGACATATTCAGGGGGATGTGCCTTGGTGCATGCTATTTGCCGATGACATAGTATTGATAGACGAGACGAGGGTCGGTGTGAATGAGAGGCTAGAAGTATGGAGACAGACTCTCGAGTCTAAGGGTTTCAAAATAAGCAGATCTAAGACTGAATACCTGTAATGCAAGTTTAGCGCCGAGCCGAGCGAAGTAGGCAGGGACGTAATGATTGGAGCTCAGGTCATCGCTAAGAGGGACAGTTTCAGATATCTTGGGTCGGTGATTCAGGGAGACGGAGAGATTGACGGGGATGTCACTCATCGTATATGAGCGGGATGGTCGAAGTGGAAGCTTGCATCAGGAGTCCTGTGTGACAAGAAAGTGCCACTGAAACTCAAGGGAAAATTTTATAGAGCTGTGGTTAGACCTGCCATGTTGTATGGGGCGGTGTGCTGGCTGGTGAAGAACTCTCATGTTCAAAGAATGAAGGTTGCGGAGATGAGAATACTCAGGTAGGTAGATGTGTGGACTCACCAGGTTAGATAAGATTAAGAATGAAGTTATTCGAGAGAAGGTGGGGGTGGCCCGGTGGATGAGAAGATGCGTGAAGCGAGGCTCAGGTGGTTCGGGCATGTGCGGAGGAGAAGTCCTGATGCCCCGGTGAGAAGTTGTGAGCGACTGGCGGTGGTCGGCGTGAGGAGAGGCAGAGGGAGGCCTAAGAGGTATTGGGGAGAGGTGATTAGGCATGACATGGCTATGATGCATATTTCCGAGGACATGACCCTTGATAGAAAAGTCTGGAGGTCTAGTATCAGAGTTGTAGGATAGGGGCTCCTAGAATTTTTTGTACTCCTTTCCCGGGGTTGGGTGAGGCTTGTCAGGGCGACTCATAGATGATTCGTGCATTGGATTGTGTCCCCCTTATGGTATTTATTTATGGTAGTTACTGTTTGATATTATTGCATGCCATTTTATGTATAATTCTTATGTTTAAATAACTATTTATGCGATTTCTGCCGGAATTACTAATGCTCTTTTGTTTTTGTTTTTGTTTTTGTTGTTGCTTTCCCTTTCCTTCTCTAAGCCGAGGGTCGATTGGAAACAACCTCTCTACCCTTTTGGGTAGGGGTAAGGCTTGTCTACATATTACCCTCACAGACCCCACCTTGTGGGACTATACTGGGTAGTTGTTGTTGTTGTATAATCTGAAAATGCAACTTTAAGTTTATAAGACGTTCATAGTTAAAAAAGTGAAACTAATGTCATCACAAAAGTCAGAAGGAAAACAGATGGACAGGAAAATACATAGATAAAATCCATAGATAACAAACCTGCAACACAAAACGAAGTGACTAACAAAATGAATCCCCCCATTTTCTTAAACTAGTAGGTCCGGTACAATTATGAATATTTTTTGCCAATGTCACTAAGTTGACACTTGGCTGATAGCAAAAGCAGGGAAAATGGGTACAAAAAAGAGTTACGGATTTGTTCAGACGTGCAAAAAACTCTGGATAAAATTCTTCTCACCTATTTCCACGTTTGGTGCATCTCTGTGTTAGTTACTTATCCATCCCTATAGTCTTAAATTTAGATGCAAGGAGATCGATTATTGAAACTCCCACAGGAAAGACTTAAAATACAGTGATTCCCATAGTTGTGTCCTACTTGCTGTTCCATAACCGCCCTAACAAGCTCCCACCCCTTCTCTAAGCCTTCCCAGAAAAGACCCTTCTACTAGGCCATAAAGACCCTTCCGCTTTTACTACCTTACTTTGCCATTTTGACTGTCCTCGTCGTGCCACTGGTGATGATTTAGTTTGCTCAAAAGAAAAAAAGTTGAATCAATGAAATGTACAACAATATGTGTGTGTGTCTGATAAACTGGTGTCAACGGCATACTTGAGAGCAAAGTTGACCCCATGGCATACCAAACTCTTTGTTTTTGGATAACAATGGGGTACATACAAGTTTTGGCACACTTCAATTAATACTCCAAGTATTTGCTAGCCTATTACCTTCCACCAGTAGAGGTACCACTACCTCTACCCAGCAAGACATAGGGAAATGGGAAGAATTCACTTAATGTAACCTATGGTCAAATTATATTCTTGATTCCTAAAGTTATCACACAAGATTTTGGACTGCTAAGCTAACCTGCTCACCAAATGTTGTATTGCATAAATGGCCGGATACCACATCACAACATTTATCAAAACAATAATTGCACATTTTGGATAACTGAACCAATCCAGACTACTTAATCATTAAAAAATCGGGAAGGATTCAAATCCCAAAATTTTCCTGTCAAACATACCAACTTTCCCTATATGGTGTTAACTCTTAAGAGCATATGTTTGACGGTTTCAGTTCATTTCGGAAGTTAAACGACAAGGAAGGACAATGCAAGGACTTATAATATTCGGAAAAGAGGTTAGTATCACTTTTAAAACACGAGAAAGAAATTGCGATAGCTTTTAGAGACATAGATACAAGATTAGTACTACAAACATCAATCCATAAACTACAAATGCCAGAACTCAAACTTTTATGAGCAACACATGCAAATGCCTGAACTCAAACTTTATTAGTAACAAATGTTCAAGAAATAGAACCCCGTGTTCATGTCCTTGAGGACCATAACTAATTAAGCATAGGGGGCTCTAGCGGATCATACCTAAATCATATTAGAATTCGAAGAAAGAAATCAATCGATCAAGTTGTGGAAATGAAATAACAAGAGCAAGGCGGCTAAAATATACTTATCATAAAAGAAAAGGGTGCTGAAGCAATGTTGAACAAAAATGGACATCACGATTGGTAAGTTGTCAGTATTTTTTATCTAATTACAATGGTTTGTAATCTTAATGATAATCTAATTTTCAATTCAAGCGGATAGTGATCACACAATGATTCCTAATTACTATTAGGATCACAAACCATGACAACAAAAAAATAGCAGTATAAGATGCTTGACAGGAGATGCTGCGCTTCCATAATCATAATATCAGACCTAGATATCGAGCTGAGCTCAGGCTCTCTGCTCAAACTAAGCTTTTAAGTCGCAATCAAAGGTTCAGTTATATCTTTATGATAACTGAATAAGCTCCTATTATCCAAATAAAAAATTCGATTTTGAATAGTTTCTTTAAAAAAAAAATTGCTATTCTATCAAAATTACAGTAGATGCAGTGCTATTCTTTATCCACTGACTTAAAATCCTTGACCCACCTCGTTGCTTATAGGATCTAAGGAGAATTACTCGACTTATTCATTATGTGATCGACAATTTGACTGTCAACATTATATATGGATAAGGAAAAACAAGGAAAACATAAAATCAAAAATTGAAGTACATACGAATAAGTCGGATTCCAATATTCTTGAGAAAAAGTGAAAAGGGAAAGGACCTGGACGATCCAGAGGGCGGTGGTAGTGGCGGCAACACCCCAAGTAGCGGCGGCCTGTATATCGGTGGACTGAGGACGCAATTTGGGCCGCAGGAACTTGAAGAGTCCGGTACTGGTCATCTTCGGCGTTGTTAATTTCTCCGTTCACTGTAACTGAAACTGATACGATGAGCCCTCGAAATAAGCTAGCGTCTCCGATTGTTCGGATCTTCTTTAACTTCCTCCAAATGACATATATATATATATATATATATATATATAGGGTTTTGCTAACCTACTACATAGTTGTAGTAGGTTAGCATTGTATGCATATTTCCCTTCACAAAAATGCCCTTATTATTTAATAGCCACCATACTAAGCTCAAGGGCTTTCTGGACCTTTTCCAAACCAAAAACAATAAAGCCCAAATAAATTAAGACCCCCCTGTTCCCACGCTACTAATTGCCTAAGATCCCCATGTTCCCACACTACTAATTGCTTCTGGCGGGAAAGAGACTTACACTTTATTTTACATCTCCAACATTGGTTCTTCCCCAGATTCAATAAAGCACTATTCATATTTGCAGGGAGCATTTTAATTACATCTCCAACATTGGTTCTTCCCAAATTCAAAAAGGATTTTTTGCTCAAGTTTTTCTCTTTGCCTTTGTTTACGTACTTGGTTGTAAAAAATTCATATAGAAAGAATAGTAGAATTGTTTAACTTAACTTTACTTCTTTTTTAAATGTCTCATGTTTTACTTGAAACAAAGAGCAATTACAATATCTATTAGTTATAGACCCATACACTTGTGCAAAAATAAGCTAACAGTGAGTTCAATTCTTGACTGAGAAATATCTTCTTTTAAAGGGTACATTGATTTTTCCTATTGTGCAAATGGTTTCATAACAACTGGGAATCACCTCAAAGCTTCCTTGTCCATCCCTTTTGAATCCTACGACAAAAAAAAACTTTTAATTCTAATTTGTATATATTTTGTGCAGCAACAATTTAATAAGAGTTAAACATAATGAAACTACACTTACTTGTTGGGAGACTGATCTGTTGGAATTTCAACTGTTTTTCTTTTGAGCGGACAATTTCTCGAGTCATGACCAGTTCCACCACAATTAGGAACATGACAGTATCTTTGTTTTTTAGCAGCTTCAACACCACCAACTAACCTTTTCCCTTTCTTCCTTCCTTTTGTCTGAGATTGTTGGGGATTTTCAATGTGAAAATCTTCACATGGAGAACTATTTTCTGTAGATTGACTAATATTAACATGTTCATGCTCATCAATGATATGCTCATTTTCAGGAAGACATTGAATAATTTGCAGCACTCTTTCTAATTCCCTTTTGGCACAATCAAGACGACCCTTTGTCTTCACTGATTCACGAGTCAAATCTCTAACAATAGATTGAAGACTTTGGAACTCATTGTCATCGTTACTGGAATTCATCATATGAGAAAATTTTAGTACCAATGAATTTTCTTGCCTCCATCTAGCCAACAAGTATTTCTCTGGCAACATGAAATAGTTATGAGCATTAAGTACTCGAATAGAATGTCTGCACAAAATTCCTGAAAATTCGAATTCTTGACAAGAACATTGAACTATCTCTTCAATTGGATTCCAATAGACAAAACGTCCACCATCTGTTTTGCCGTAGTGGCGCACAATATAAGATCCATCACTATTTGAAAATAGACCATATTCAACAGAGAGTATCATCTCATCCTGTAATAGCTTGAAGGAAAAAGGTGTGAGGACTTTTGATGCATGTTTCTCCATTGGCATGAATGTCTTAATTTGAGAATTGTAATACTTTTGTCGCATCGTTGCCTCTTCACTAGCATGATTTCTTATGCTAACCGCTGTACCAACCTGCTCAACAAATTCTTTTAAACTAGTTCTTGCATGTAAAAATCTCTTCAAATATGCATTAATAGATTCTGAACGCCCAGTTGTTGTCATTCCAGCAAAAAAATATCCTTTCAAATATGGCAATGCCCATGATGCACGGTTTACATAAAGCAATTTGATATGCCTATCTGATTCAAGATCGAATTTAGTAATCAATTTTTTCCACTGACACTCAAATTCTTCTATGCTACCAATTTCATAAAGCCTGTGAAATTCATATTTAAATTGCAGATACCTCGAACCAAGGACAAAAGAAAACCAAGTAGAGAACTTGGATGTAATATGCCATATACAAAAGGCATGTTTTGTGAGAGGCAATTCATTAGCAATCGCTTCTGTTAAACCAAGATCTTGATCAGTTAATATGGTTTGTGGGTGTTTTCCATTCATAAGCCGTAAAAAACTCTGCAAAAATAAATAGACATTAGCAATAAAGAAAGAAAATATTAAAATAATTTTGAAAATATAACAATATTCACCTTTAAAGCCCATGAAAAGGAAGATGCCTTCTCATTTCGTAACAGAACACAACCGAAGAAAATGGTATTTCCATGATTGTTCACGCCAACCCAAACTCCTAGCGGCATCTCATAACGATTCAATCGATAAGTAGTATCAAAAACAACCACATCTCCAAAAATCTCATAAGCACGAATGGAGTCCCCAAATGCCCAAATGATATTTTCAAGTCTTTGGCATTCATCAACTGTGAAATCATATTGGAAACCAACATCTTTGTCTTTCAAACTCTTACAAATTTTTAATAGCTCCAGTGCATCATATTCAATATTGGTAGAACTTTGTGATTGAACAAAATTCCTGATGTCTTTTTCCGTAAAAAGCAACTGGCCTACATCTACACCCTTTTCTAGTTCAAGCACTCTTCGGATTAAACTCATTGAACATCCGGCTTTTGCAAGAAGTATAATCCTCGTTTGATCAATAATGTCAATATTTCGATAAGCTGGAAGAAATTTCACTTCATTATGATTCAATAGTACATGATTGTGGACATTATCAAAATACACCACTATCCAACAAGTGACGCCATCAATTATTTCTTTTGCAACACACATCTTAGCATTACAATTGCATCTAGAAGACTTTCGGTCTCGTTGTCGATCTTTTTCAATAACCTTCTGAGGACGAGGGCTTCCAGCTCGATGGCAAACGTAATCTCTCCTATATATTCCAGTAGGACGTTCTGCACTTCCAAAATAACGATCTCGCCTAATTGAGAAACCAATTTGTTTAGCAAAATTTACATAGTAATTATAAGCTTCATCATCACTATTAAACACTTTGCCCTTATACAAGTCACTATTATCCATGTCAATATTTTCATGTCTAAGTTCTTCATCTGATCTTCCATTAATTTCTCCATTAATATAACATTCATTATCACCACATGGACAATTACTTCTTGAGACACCTACCGTAAAATCGGCGGAAATATTATTAAGCACCTGTATTTAAAGCCAACAAAAGTATAAAAATTTATTGATATAGATTGTTAGATTAAGGTAAAAAAACAAATAAGATGAAAATAATGGTGGCATAAACAAATCAAAAGAAAAAGAAATTACAAAAAACTTATACCATGATTCTGATATGAAAATAAGTATTTAAAGCCTTACCTTCATCACAGTATATGCACTAAGGCAAAGAGAAAAACTTGAGCAAAAAATCCTTTTTGAATTTGGGAAGAACCAATGTTGGAGATGTAATTAAAATGCTCCCTGCAAATATGAATAGTGCTTTATTGAATCTGGGGAAGAACCAATGTTGGAGATGTAAAATAAAGTGTAAGTCTCTTTCCCGCCAGAAGCAATTAGTAGTGTGGGAACAGGGGGATCTTAGGCAATTAGTAGCGTGGGAACAAGGGGGGTCTTAATTTATTTGGGCTTTATTGTTTTTGGTTTGGAAAAGGTCCAGAAAGCCCTTAAGCTTAGTATGGTGGCTATTAAATAATAAGGGCATTTTTGTGAAGGGAAATATGCATACAATGCTAACCTACTACAACTATGTAGTAGGTTAGCAAAACCCATATATATATATATATATATATATATATATATATATAAGCAGTGAAATATTGCAAACACTTTATTTTTATTTTTCTTAAAATAAACGAAAAGGGCCTAAAGTAGGGTGATGTGCACATATAACCATTAATAGCACATGTCTTTATTTTTAAGCCATTGTTTTAAATATTTTTAGTTTTTAGCCACCGCTTTAATAAACTTTTACCTGTCTAAACTAAAATACCATTTTGTTATGAGCTTATACCTACGCACGATCAACAGCAGCAGCAGTACGTAACTAACTTCCCAAGCAGCAACATAAACTGTGATCGTCCAAAATTGCATAAGCTTCTCTTCCGATTTAAAACTATCGAATTCAACTTTCTCGTCAAAAAATAACATAAAATTACAGTAAGTTGTGTTTTTGTGTGTTTCTGTTGATTTTTATTTCGTTACTAGGAATTTGATTTTTTTTTGTTGCTTTTTTGGATTGATAACGTTAAGGACATCGCGTCGTGTGATTATTCTATAAATACCGAGGATATAATTTTAAGTATTTGGTGTCCTTAACATGACTGTTGTTACTAATATTAAGGACATAGTGTCTTGATTTTTGCAAATTGTATAGAAAAAGTTAAGAACACAATGTTCTTAACTTTTTTGCTCATATTCTGAATATAAAGGACATAGTGTCCTCGATTTGCAAATTGTTTTGAAAAATTTAATGACACTTGGTCCTTAACTTTGATTTTTAAGTTTTAAAGTTAAGGACACTTGGTCTTGAACTTCAAGTTTCAAGTTCAAAACTTAAGGACACATGGTCATGAACTTAGACTTACAAGTTCAAAAGTTAAGGACACTTGGTCCTTAAGTTAAGTTTCAAGTTCAAAAGTTAAGGACAATTGGTCCTGAACCTCAAATTTCAAGTTCAAAACTTAAAGGCACATGGTCCTGAACTTAGACTTATAAGTTCAAAAGTTAAGGACACTTGGTCATGAACTTCAAGTTTCAAGTTCAAAAGTTAAGGACACTTGGTCATATTTTGATTTCCAAGTTTAAAAGTTAAGGACACCCGGTCCTTAACTTTGAAGGTCCTTAACTTTGATTTTTCAAGTTCAAAAGTTAAAGGGCACTTGGTCCTTAACTTTAAATTCCAAGTTCCAAAGTTAAAGACAATTGGTCATTAACTTTGTCCTAAACTTACAGTTCATATCCTTAATTTATACAAGGATTGTTCTATAAATATGTCATGTGTTTCTCATTCTCTTGACTTGCAGGATGGAAATAATATATATTATAGTTTCTTTTAATGGTAGATGGACTACACACTATAAGTATCTTGATCATCAAAAAAAGTTTGTTCTAGTATCCGAGGCAATTCGATTTGAAGATTTCATTAAAAATGTCTTTAAAGTTATTGAATTGGATCGAGACAAGCTCGAAGCGATAATATGGTTTGATATCAACCTAGGAACAAGCAAGGGAATGCTTGTATCCAAAGATTTTGATCTTCACACATGTATAGAGTTACTAAAAATCCATTCACTCTTCAAGGGTTGTCGTTTCATTGTTGATGCTTCGGAAAGAGTTTTTGGATCTACAAGGACCTTTGAACATGGCAATCAAAATAAATGCCAACAGATAATGGAAATACATAAGGTTGAAGATCAACCAATAATTGAAGATGTGCTTTAAACATTTGATTATATTCAAGTAGAAGGACAAAGCATTATAGATATTGACAATGAACAAGATTTGGGTATTCAAGTCTTAGTGAGTGCACCGGTAATAGAAGAAGCTTCTGAAAAAATCTCTACTCAACTAACTAGACGAAGCTCAAATTCGAAATAAAAAGAATCCCCAACTACGATATTAAGAGAAAATTCTTTGTTGAATGAAATAAAAGTGGGATCAATATTTGACAAAAAGAAGAGCATAATTAATTATTTTTCGAATATAGCAATTAAAGAACATTCTAAATTCAAGGTTGTTAGATCAAGCCTAACAATTTGTTAAAATGCAATGATGATAAGTGTGGGTGGCGTGTGCGTGATTTTAGAGTTAAAGATTCAACATTATTCAAGATAGTAAAGTTTGAGGAAAATCATGGTTGTCCAGTTAACAATATAAAAGCTGATCAAAGGCATGCAACTTCAAAGTTGATTAGTGGTTACATTATTGGCAATCTTCGAGACCTAGGGTTTGAAGTTACACCAGCTTTTGTCATGGCAGAAATTCAAAAATTGCATGGGCTAGACAATGGGTATCACAAGGCGTGGTGTGCTATTCAACATGCTTCAACTTTAGTAAGAGGAACTCTTGAAGAGAATTATAAATTATTATCTTCATACTTGTATATGATAAAAAGTAAAAACCCGGGAATATATATTAACTTTTGTTAACCTTCTGTTATATTGTATTTTCAATTTTTTTTATATGTTTTATGCATATGGATCTTCAATAATTGGTCAGAATCATTGTAGACCAGTGATTGTTATTAATTCAACTTTTTTAAAGTAAAAAATTTGTGGTGTTTTAATAATTTCAGTTTCAAAATATGCAAATAACCAAGTTTTTTGTAACGACCCGGCCGGTCGTTTTTGAAATTTATGCCCTGATCCCCAATTTAACTGTTTTCCTAAGTTTATTTCTGCTATTGTGATTTTCCGGGAGAGTCGGTACTGGAATTTGGAGTATTTTAGGACACTTAGTCCCTAAATGAGAGCTTTATAGTTGGCAAATGACCTGTATTTGGAATAGTGTTAAGACGACCTCGGAACAGAAATCCGATGGTTCCATTAGCTCCGTTGGGTGATTTCAGGGTGGGGAGCGCGCTCGGAATATATTTTGGAGATCTGTAGCTCAACTAGGTTTGAAATGCCGAAGTTTGAAATTTTGGCGAATCCGAACGATAGGTGAGATTTTGATCCAGTGGGTCGGAATGGAATTCCGACAATTTTTGTAGCTTCGTTATGTGATTTTGGAAATGTCTGCAAATTTTCAGGTCATTCGGACGTCGTTTGGTCGGGTTTTTGATTGAATGTTAGTTTCGGAAGTTAGATGAAATCCTAGGCTTGAATCCGCTATAATTCGATGATTTTTGTGTTTAAGGACATGTTTTTATGATTGACGCAAGTTTGTATCGTGTTTTGGAGTATGTTGGTGGTTTTCATTTGGGTCCCGCAGGCCTCGGGGTGAACCGGACCATCATCCGGGCACTTTTGAACTATGAAATCTATAGAAAATTGCAGCAGCAGTGCAGCAGGGAATTTGGCCTTCGCGTTCGCGAGGCCTGAGCCGTGTTTGTGTAGGCCTGGTCGAGTTGGTCATCGCGTTCGTGCACTGAAGGCCGCGTTCACGTAGGAGGGGTTGGAGATGTGTCGCGTTTACGACCGGGCATATCGCGTTCGCGTAGTGCAAAATCTGGCGGTCGAGTATTTGTTCATCGCAAATGCGTGAAGCGCGTCGCGTTCGTGAAGGGGTAGCCTGGCAAAGCATCGCGGACGCGTGGGGACGAACGCAAACGCGTAAGGTAATTGTCCAGTCAGTGAATTAAATACCGGTTCTTGTTAGACAAGAGGGGTTGCTCTGATGGTAAGCAACCCCCACTTCCAACCGAGAGGTTGTAAGTTCGAGTCTCCCCAAGAGCAAGGTGGGAAGTTCTTGGAGGGAAGGATGCCGGGGGTCTATTTGGAAACAGCCTCTCTACCCCAGGGTAGGGGTAAGGTCTATTTGTTGTTCTTGTTGAATGCTAGTCATTACTACTATATAGAGGGATTATAAATGTCAACCGTCCACTTCACAGGGTGTTTTCGTGTAGTAGAGAGAGAAACTCACGGGGAATTGTTGGAGAATCATCGAGCAATCATCGGAGTAAGTTTCTTGGTCTAATTTTGTTATTTTATCATGAAATCCTTGAGTATTTCACTGTTAATGGATGATTAATGGGGGGTTTTAGCCCTAGGCCTAAATTGTGGTAAATCGTCGATTTGAATGGGCAAACGGAGTCCGATTTTGGTAAATTTTATATGCATGGACTCGTGTTGAGATAAGGGACCTGAATATATAACTTTCGTAATTTTTTGATAAGCGTACCGAAAGTCGGGTTTCGGCAACTTGTAGTTTTTGGCGTATTTTGAATTGTTTCGATTGGGTAATGCCCAATTGGCCTATTTTGATGTATTTCTGTTGATTTTGATCAGATACTACACCTGTGGAGGCCGATATTCATGGAAAGAGAGTTGTCTCTTAGCGGTTTTGTACCGGAGTCGAGGTAAGTGGCTTGTCTAACCTCGTGTGGGGGAAACTTCACCCCTAGGATATTATGTGATAATTTAAACGCCTTGTACGCGAGGTGACGGGCGTGTACATGCGCAGATTGTTGGAACTCAATTTACTTGAATTGTTCAATTCGTGATATTTATGTTCTTAGCTACTTAGATTGTGACATTTACCTGATATTCGTTAGAAAAGCATGATTTGATAGGATTTATCCGTCTAATTGCCTAATTGTCTTACTTGAACTTCTTGATAATTGTTGGTACTGTTTTGGTGAAGTTGTAGTTATGCATATCATATTTCTCTGTGCGTTTCTTTTATTGTTTTGTGTTTGTGGACTGCGGGTTCGATTTCCGGAGATCCCAGGGCTGTGGGTTCGATTCCCAGAGACCCGGAGTGGTATTGTTTGTGGACTGCCGGTTCGATTCTCAGAGATCCAAGGGCTGCGGGTTTGATTCTTGGAGACCCGGAGTTTATTGATATATTTTTTGAGATATGGACTGCGGGTTCGATTTCCGGAGATCCTGAGATATTGAGACACATCCTGAGATATTGATACACGGCATGCGGGTTCGATTCCCGGAGACCCAGAAATACTGATATTGGGACTGCGGGTTAAATTTCCGTAGCTCTTGGGTTGTTGAATATAGATAGGGACTGTGGGTTAAATTCACACAGGTCCTGGACTTGCTGGTTTGAGTTTATGTTGTGTTGGTTACTTGTAGTTAGCTAATCGTAGTCGGTTGTAGTAATTATTTTATTGTTGATTATTTTAGATTCATTCTTACATATTCCTGCTTATTACTGTTTTGATCATTATGTTATTATTTCTCTCGGTAGGGCCCTCACCTTCCTCTTCACTACTCCATCGAGGTTAAGCTTGGCACATACTGAGTACCGCCGTGGTGTACTCATGCTACTCTTTTGCACACTTTTGTTGTGCAGATCCAGGTACATCAGGACAGGCTCATCCTAGGTGATTCAGCAGCACATCCGGAGACCTCGAGGTATGATCTGCTACGTCCACGGATCCGGAGGCCCTCCTTCTATTCTCATAGTGACAGTAGTTATTTTCCTCCATTTCGTTGTTTAGACATTCTTGATGTATAGAGCCACACTCTCCCTTTTTAGTCTGTGTTACCCGTGGGATTCCGGGTCTTGGTGGTATGATATATGGTATGGTTGATGGGTGTATGTTCCAAGCGGCACTTGTTACATTCCTTTTATATCGTTTTCCGCTATTTTCTTATTTAATGTTCATAAACTTGTATATTCCGCATCGTGCTAGGCTTACCTAGTCACAGAGACTGGGTGCCGTCACGACAGGTTCACGATTGGTGGACTAGGGTCGTGACATTTTTCCACTAGTCTTTGGAATTGCAAAATCCGAAAATAATAATTCCTATGAGTGGTACTTTAGTGAGCTTCGCAATGCAACTGGGAGCCGCGAGAATTCAATTTTTTTTGTCATGCATTCATCAATCTATTGCATATGGCATTGCAAACGTATATCCTAAAAGCCACCATGGGATTTGCATATTATTTGGAGTAGAGCATAAAGTGAAGGAAAGTGAAAAGTGATGTCATAAAACTTTTCTAAAGTGCTGCAAGAGTATACATGAAAATTGATCCATACATGTTAGATATAGCAAAAGTAGATAAGAATACTTATGACTACTTGATGGAAGAACCACCGGAAAGATGGGCACGTTCTTGTAGTCCACGATGAAGATATGACATGGTCACAACAAACATCGTTGAGTCAATGAATTATGTACTATTTGATGCAAGGGAGTTGCTTGTATTAAGAATGATGGATTTCTTCCAAGTGAAGCTATAAAGTTGGTTTTATGAAAGAAGAAATGAAGCACAAAGAACTTTTTATGGCATTTCTTGTTGGGTAGAAGACGAATTAAAGAAAAAGATAGATTTAGCATTTACTTTGAATATAAGTATTATATTCTTTGTTTAGCTTATTATTATAATAATAATTAACATAATGTATTAAATTATAATTTTAAACATTGGAGGTCTTCCTCGTTGATTCATGGCGTTCTAGAGTTGAGAAAGAAAGAATTACTTTCTTGGTGGACTTAAATAAAATAACATATGATTATTTTCAGTTTCAATTTGATGAATTACCGTGCATACATGCAATTGCAGCTATCAAGAAGAGAAACATCAAGAAGTCCAACTTTTACTCGCACTGGTACTTAAAGGAATCTTGGGTGAAAACATATAAAAGACAAATACATCATGTAGGACATATTGATTCTTTGATTATACCGGGGAGTGTTAAGTCACAAATTATTAAACCTCCATATTTCAAAGTGCCACCAGGTAGAAGGTAGAAGAAAAGGCATATTCAAAGATGGGTATTAACATCAGTATCATTTGAGGTCGGTGTCCTGTGAGAAAGGCTTTGCATCCCGGTTAGGGACTCCTGATCGCTTTTCAGTGTTAGTGCAGCCGGTGGGTTGAATGTGCAGGCCCGTTTAATTATTCGGAAGATGGTGGGAGCTTGCCCCACAAGAAGATTGTATAGCTATGACATGTAGTCACTTAATTGGTTAGAAATTTAAACCAGTATGAGGATTTTGGTGATATCATCCATTTGAGAATTTATGCCCGGAAGGAACTCTGCTTATTGGGTTATAGACCTGTGAAATACTATTGACTTAGCTTGGCACGACCAGGATAGACTTAAGGTCGGCGGATAGATTTAAATGTGGAAGTGAGCCTTGCGTCAGGCCGGTTATGTTTCTTCCAGCAATGCGCCCTTTATGGAGGGATAGTCGCGGTCTTATTTTCGCGGTTAGTTAATTCATGTAAATATATATTGCACCGTATGAGTGTGAGACGGCTTGGTAAGTTCCTTATGTGTTGAGGTTCCGCTCAGCGGTGATGTTATATGAGCATGATGGCTCTTGTGACTCAGATCTTATATCGCACCTCAGTTGTGCTTGAGTTTGTAGCCTATAGAGTTATATGTTTCCTTGTGTCTGATATCATGCACCTTAGTATGCTTATGATCGATATTCAGCATTTTGATGTGATGAGCTATTCAGCTCGACGTATGGCTCTTTGTGTAAGTTTTATACAGGGATCGGGTGGCACGCCGCCATGGTTATATTATTTGGATCGTGTGGCACGCCGCCATGGTTATATTGTTTGGATCGTGTGGCACGCCGCCATGGTTATATTGTTTGGATCGTGTGGCACGCCGCCATGGTTATATTGTTTGGATCGGGTGGCACGCCGCCATGGTTATATTGTTTGGATCGGGTGGCACGTCGCCATGGGTATATTGTTGGATCGGGTTGCACGCCGCAACAGTGTGATGTTTATTTCAGTGTCCATAATTGCTTTTATGTGTTCTGCTTCCTATTTTTATGAGGAAGTCCATGTTAGTGTGAGAGTTGAATAGTTCTCTCTAGTGTTCGCCTTCCTTTTGGTACCACGTACGAATTAATAGCCTACTAGCACATTGTGTCATCTTGTGGGACTTTTGATTATGTCTGATGTGGCTTATCGCCTGAGCAGTTCGTACTGGGTGAGATGAGATTATGTGATTTGGGGTCAGTACAAATTGATTATATGAAGTATATTATAGAGGAAAGGATCATCCTCTGGTTTAGGACAAGGTAATGGATCTTGTCAGGAGTATAGACCCAATGAATTGTTGATTCAGTAGTTAGTTATGGATATCGACACATCTCTTCCATCGTGTCAGTATTGTAAAAGTTGGAACGAGATCCTATGTAGATCATGAGGTGTGATGGGAGCATCCGATTCGTTGAATTTTTAGCTAATTTGATCAAAAAAATATTATCGTGGTCCTGTGGATTTTGTGTTGCAAGGTAAGAATCCAGCAAGGTTATGCAGTCATGTTTGAGGACGGCGTTTGAGGAATATTGAGTGATCTCTTGATGAAAACAAGCTTGACATAGAATTTCGGATGTTGGAATTAGGCTCTAAGACTTAATTGTTGAACAAGAGGGAATATCTTCAGATTATATCAGGCTAATGTGCCCAGTTGAGTCCTAGATTTATTGGCCCTTTGGAGATTTTGAGGAGTGTTGGGGAGGTTGCTTATGAGTTGGCCTTACCTCCCAGCCCAGCCGGAGTCCATCCCGTATTTCATGTCTCTATGCTCCGGAGGTACCATGGTGACCCGTCGCATGTGTTGGGTTTCACTTCTGTTCAGCTAGATGAGGATCTGTCTTATGTTGAGGAGCCAGTAGCCATTCTAGACAGGAAAGTCAGGAAGCTAAGGTCAAAGAACATCGCTTCGGTAAAGGTTCAGTGGCGGGGCCAGCCGGTCGAGGAGGCGACTTGGGAGACCGAACAGGATATGCGCAGCCAATACCCTCATCTTTTCACTACTTCAGGTATGTTTTCTATGCTCGTTCGAGGACGAACGAATCTTTTAAGTGTGGGAAGATGTAACGACCCGGCCGGTCGTTTTAGAAAATTTTGCCCCAATCCCCAATTTAACTGTTTCCCTAAGTTCTTTTCTGCTATTGTGGTTTGCCGGGAGAGTCGGTTCTGAAATTTGGAGCATTTTGGGACACTTAGTCCCTAAATGAGAACTTTAAAGTTAGAAAATGGTCCATAACCGGAACAGTGTTAAGACGATCACGAAACGGAAATCGGATGGTTCCATTAGCTCCGTCAGGTGATTTCGGGGTTGGGAGCGTGTTCAGAATGTATTTTGGAGGTCCGTAGCTCAATTAGGCTTGAAATGCCGAAGTTTGAAATTTTGGCGAATCCGAACGATAGGTGAGATTTTGATCCGGGGTCGGAATGGAATTCCGACAATTTCTGTAGCTTCGTTATGTGATTTTGGACTTGTCCGCAAAATTTCAGGTCATTCGGACGTCATTTGGTTGGGTTTCGGATCGAATGTGAGTTTTGGAAGAACTTGATAAATTTAGGCTTGAATTCGTGGTAATTCGATGATTTTGATGATATGTGATGTGATTTGAGGCCTCGACTAAGTCCGTGATGTGTTTTCTGACTTGTTGGTGCTTTTGGTTGAGGTCCCGGGGTCTCGGGTGTATTTCGGGTGAGTACGGACATCCCGGAACATAGAAAATGGAAGGAGCAGTCATTGGGACGCAGACCGCAGTCCTTTTGGCGCGGCCGCGCTGGCTGGGCGCGGACCGCGGTCATTTCTGTGCGGTCCGCGTAGGTGGAAAAATCTTCAGATCACTGATCCTACTTCGGAAGCTCATATCGTTTTATCTACAAGGACCTTTGAGGTGATTCAAAAACGAAAGTTGTAGCCCTTCGTGTCTAGTTTCCGGAACACTAAAGAAATCATAATTCTGACTTCTGTAGGGAAAGATATGACGAAAATTCCAAAGCCTGTCACTGCAGAGCAAGCTGCGCGGCCGCGGCCATTTTTGTGCGGCCGCGGAGACCGGGCGCGGACCGCGGCCATTTGTGTGCGGTCAGCACTGCTGGAATCCGAGGGTTACTCTATAAATACGAGATTTTATGTTTTATTTGATTTTTGGACCTAGAGAGCACGATTTTTGGCGATTTTTCGAAGGTTTTTCAAGAAATTCATTGGGGTAAGTGATTCTAACTTCGATTTGGCTAGATTACATGAATATATCATTGAATCCATCATTTAATTTGTGAATTGGGATGGAATTTGGGAAGAAATTTGATGAAATCTCCCAAAATGTAAAATAAAGATTTGAAGGACCAAATGGTGCCGGAATTGGGTAAATTTTATATGCATAGACTCGTATTGAGATAAGGGTTCCGAATATGTGATTTTCGTAATTTTTCGAGAAGCGTACCGAAAGTCGGGTTTTGGCAACTTGTGGGTTTTGGTGTATTTTGAGTTGTTTTGATTGGGTAATGCCCAATTGGCCTATTTTGATGTGATTCTATTGATTTTATCAGATACTACACTTGTGGAGGCCGACATTCGCGGCAAGAGGGTAATTTCTTAGCGGTTTTGTACCGGGATTGAGGTAAGTGGCTTGTCTAACCTCATGTGGGGGACTTTCACCCCTAGGATATTATGTGATACTTTAAATGCCTTGTACGCGAGGTGACGGGCATGTACATGCGTTGGTTGTTGAACACATGCTTTACTTAAAATATTCAATGAGTGATATTCCCGTTTTTAGTTGTTAAATTCGATATTCCTACCCAGTAGCAGTTAGAGAAGCATGATTAGGTAGTATTTAACTGTCTAGTTGCCTAATTGTCTTACTTGAGTTTTTCTTGGTAATCGCCGGCGCTGTTTATCGGCGAAGTTATAGTTAAGCATATTATACTTCTCTCTGTGTATTCCTTTACTTGCTGTGAATGTGGACTGCGGGTTCGATTCCCGGAGATCCTGAGATATATTGAAATGTGGACTGCGGGTTCGATTCCCGGAGATCCTGAGATTTATTGAAATGTGGACTGCGGGTTCGATTCCCGGAGATCCTGAGATTATTGAAATATGGACTGCGGGTTCGATTCCCGGAGATCCCTGAGATTTATTGAAATGTGGACTGCGGGTTCGATTCCCGGAGATCCTGAGATTTATTGAAATGTGGACTGCGGGTTCGATTCCCGGAGATCCTGAGATTTATTGAAATGTGGACTGCGGGTTCGATTCCCGGAGATCCTGAGATTTATTGAAATGTGGACTGCGGGTTCGATTCCCGGAGATCCTGAGATCTATTGAGACATGGGCTGCGGGTTCGATTCCCGGAGACCCAGGGGTACTGAAAATGGGACTTTGGGTTCGATTCCCACAGGTCTTGGACTTGTTTTATTGAGTTGGTTATTTGTTGTTAGCGTAATTGTAGATAGTTGCAGTAATCATTTTATTGTTGTTATTTCGGAAATTATTATCATTTAAACCGCTTATTATTGTTATCATCATTATTTTATTGTTCTCTCAGTAGGGCCATGACCTTCCTCGTCACTACTCCATCGAGGTTAGGCTTGGCACTTACCGAGTACCGTCGTGGTGTACTCATGCTACTCTTTTGCACACTTTTGTTGTGCAGATCCAGGTATATCAGGACAGGCTCATACTAGGTGATTCCGCAGCTTTCAGGGAGACCTCGAGGTATGATCTGCTACGTCCGCGGATCCGGAGGATTTCCTTCTATTCTGATAGTATTAGTTGACATTTTCCTTCACTTCGTTGTTAGATAGTCTTTACACATAGAGCCACAGTTGTATATTCTCTTTTAGTCTGTGTTACCCGTGGGATTCCGGGTCTTGGTGGTGTGTTATACAGTGTATTTGACGGATGTATGTGTCAAGCGGCACAGATTATATTCCTTTGTTATTATTTTCTGTTAATTCTTATTAAATGTTCATAAACTTGTAAAATCCGCAACGTGTTAGGCTTACCTAGTCGAGGGGACTGGGTGCCATCACGACATGTTCACAATTGGTGAACTAGGGTCGTGACATTTCTTGACCCGCTCGAGGACGAGCATTTGCTTAAGAGGGGGAGAATGTGACGACTCAGCCCGTCGTCACGGGAATTACCACCCCGTTACCCTGCATTTATGTGTTTTATGCTTTCATATCGGTGTTAGAGTCTATCGGGTGAGTTAGGAGTGATTTGGGTTGAAAATGAGGCATATAGCCTTTTTGAAGGAAGCTTGAATGTGAAAAGTCAACTTGGAATTGACTATTTAGTTAGAGGGCTCGGAATCGGATTCTTATGATTTGGTTAGTTCTAGGAGGTGATTTGTGACTTAGGGAAGCGATCAGAATTGAATTCGGAGGTCCGGTGTAGAAATAGGCTTGAATTGGCTAAGGTTGAATTTTGGCAAAATCCGAACGGTAGGTGAGATTTTGATCCGAGGATCGGAATGAAATTCCGACAATTTCAGTAGCTTCGTCATGTGATTTTGGATATGTTTGCAAATTTTCAGGTCAATCGGACGTCGTTTGGTCGGGTTTTTGATTGAATGTTAGTTTCGGAAGTTTAGATGAAATCCTAGGCTTGAATCCGCTATAATTCGATGATTTCTGTGTTTAAGGATGTGTTTTTATGATTGGAACAAGATTGTATCATGTTTTGGAGTATGTTGGTCGTTATCGTTGGGGTCCCGGGAGCCTCGGGATGAATTCGGGGGTCCAAACGGACCAATTTGTGCCAAAGGCACTGTTGTTTTCTGCTGCAATAAGTGTAGAGCTATTTTGCTCTCCGCGATCGCGGAGATAGCCATGCGATCGCGTAAGGTGTTGTTGTAATGCATCGCGATCGCGATGCCAATAGTGCAATCACGTAGGAGGAAAACCTTGAGCTCTGCGATCGCGAGGTGAAGTCTGCGATCGCGTAAGTCTGGAATTGGAAGCAGTGCGATCGCGTGAGGGCGTATGCAATCGCGTAGGGTATATTTTTGGAAGCAGTGCGATATTTGACCATATTCTACGCGTGCAGAGCTTGATTCTCATGGCAAGGGCATCGCGGACTTGTCGTTGAGCCGTATTGAGGTGGGTAATAGATGTGGGTGATGACCAGCGGGTTCGAAACCCCGGTATACCACTTTGTGACGCTGTATAGCGGCGAGACACGTACTCTCTTGTGAGTGCGGGGTCGATTGTGATTTGGGGACTATGGCTTAGTCTGACCTATTGATACTGTATTATGATATTGGCTATTCTTGAGCCGCTGAACCTCCTTCTCGGGCGGTTGCCTATTGTATAGTGATATTGGCTACTCTTGAGCTGTTGAACCTCCTTCTCGGATGGTTGAGTACACTTATGGGTTGTGAGCCAGTTATTTGGACCCTGCGAGGATCGTTATCATTATTCTATGACATTGAGATGCTAGTTTTACTACCAGTCTATAGCTATTACAGTTATTATGATTTTTCCAATCTCTGGAACCTTGATATACTATTTTCAACTGAAAAATGATAAAAAAAGTTTTCAAAACTACTTTTGAGCCTGCGAGGCTGCATTTGCATATTAGCTGACTGGTAGTGGATCGGGCTGCGCGCCGCAGCGTATATTCATGATATTGTGCTTTGGTTGTAGGAGCCAATCTAGAGTCTGAACCCCCACAGTGAGCACGGGTACCCAAATTGGATCGAGCTACGCGCTGTAGCGGTAATTTCATGTATTACATTGCATTTAGCTACATCTGCTAGTTGTTATACTGTGTTGTTGATACTTGTTGGTATATTACTATTGATATTGAACTGTTATAGGGTATTGATTTCAGCTTTACATAGTTCTCTATTGTGGGTCCTTATCTACGCTGTCTTACCCCTGTTTATTACCACTAAGTCTGTCAGTACTCATTTTACTCCCTGCACCTTGTGTGCAGATCCAGGTACCTCTCAGCAGTCCTGATCCAGTAGCTGTTCCGAGGCGATATCTACGGGATAGTCGAGGTAGCTACAGAGTCCGCAGGACCTGACATCCTTCCATATGTCTTTTCATTGTGTTGCTATTTCTTTCAGCACTGAGTATCATGTAAAATACTATTACACTTATGTTATCTGTAGAGGCTCATGACTCTTGACCCCTCGGTCTATGGGGAGTTGTACTGTGTGGGACGTGATCCCCGTATTGGTATTTCTATCTTCATTGACTTATTTTTGTTATGCTTGATATTGGGTAAAGAAAGCTCTCAGCTTCGTGAATGTTGTTAATTGGTCGGGCTGGCCTAGCAATGTGCTGGGTGCCATCACGACCGGGTTTGGGGTCGTGACAAAAATTCCTGAACAAATTGGCGATACTATCCTGCCAATCCCAAAAAACTACGAATCTCAATGGCTAAGGTCGGTCTAGGCCAACTCTGTACCACCTCTATCTTCTTCGGATCCACCTGAATACCATAGCTGGACACCACGTGCCCCAGGAAAGCCACAGACTCGAGCCAGAACTCGCACTTGGAGAACTTGGCATATAACTTCTCCTCCCGCAACCTCTGTAATATAACTCTCAAATGTTGAGCATGCTCCTCCTGGCTACGAGAGTACACCAGGATGTCATCTATAAACACGATCACGAAGGAGTCCAAATATGGCTGGAACACACTGTTCATCAAATTCATGAACGCGGCTGGGGCATTAGTTAGCCCAAAAGACATCACTAGAAACTCATAATGCCCATATCTCGCCTTGAAGGCTGTTTTCATAATATCAAAATCTCTAATCTTCATTTGGTGATACCTTGAACAAAGATCAATCTTCGAGAATACCCTCGCTCCCCGGAGCTGATCAAACAAATCATCAATGCGTGGCAGAGGATACTTCTTCTTCACTATTACCTTCTTCAGCTGCTTGTAATCAATACACATCCTCATTGATCCATCCTTCTTCTTAACAAACAAGACCAGTGCACCTCACGGTGACACACTCGGTCGAATGAACCCCTTGTCCAGGAGTTCCTGAAGCTACTCCTTCAATTCTTTCAACTCAGCTGGTGCCATACGATAGGGAGGAATAGAAATAGGCTGAGTGCCCGGCACCAAATCAATCCCAAAGTTAATCCCTGTCCGGCGGCATGCCCGGCAGGTCTGAGGGAAACACATCAGGAAAATCCCTCACAACGGGAACAAAATCAATACTGAGAGTCTCAGCTCCAATATCCCGCACAAATGGCAAATACGATAGACATCCCTTCCCAACCATCCATTGGGCCTTTAGGAAAGATATTACCCTGCTGGGTACATAATCAGACATGCCTCGCCACTCGGTCCTCGGAATACCCGGCATAGCCAAAGTGACCGTCTTGGCATGATAGTCTAGAATAGTGTGACATGGAGATAGCCAGTCCATGCCCAAAATGACATCAAAATCAATCATGCTTAATAGCAGCAAGTCTACTCGGGTCTCCAGACCCACAATAATAACAAGATAGGTCTGGTACACATGGTCCACAATAATGGTATTGCCCATCGGGGTAGATACATGCACGGGAAACACAAGACACCCTCGGGCCGTGCCCAAATGAGGAGCAAAATATGAAGATACATAAGAATAAGTGGAACCGGGATCGAACAAAACCGAGGCATCTCTGTGGCAGACTGAAATAATACCTGTAATAACAACGTCTGAAACGACCACATCTGAACGGCTCTGAAGATCATAGCAACGAGCCTGACCACCTAATCGACCTCCCCCTCGAGGGAGACCCCTGGTTGCCTAACCCTCACCCCTAGCGGGGCGGGTGTTGAAGTAGATGGACCAGAAAATGAGGGATGTCCCCTCTACTGAGATGGCCTGGATACACAGCGGGGACACTCTCTCCTAATATGCCCAAACTCCCCACACTCAAAGCAACTCCTGGGTGTTAGGGGATGGGACTGAAGAGAACCCCTCGCACCGGAGTGGCTAGCTGAAGAACTCGGTCGGGATAAACCCTGAACAGATGGAGCCTGAGATGAACTTTACGCAGGAAGGGCACTGAGAGATGGCTGACCGATGACCCACGATACTCTGAGTGGGCTGGTTGTGAAGATCTAAAAGAGCGACCTCGGCTCTATTGACTTTGGCCTCTAGACTGAGTACCGCTGGAACTACCTGATCCCCGAGGCCTCTTGGCCTCCCTCTTCTCTCGCTCTTGGCGAATGTCTATCTCAGTGTCGGTAGCTATGTCAACTGCATCATCTCTCGGGTCATCAAAATGGGAATAGGATAAATAAGTTCATCCACAAAGCGCCTGATTCTCTCTCGATCAGTAGGAACCATCCATGGTGCATATCTGGCTAACTCTGTAAACCTCACCTCATACTCTGACACTGTCATATCCCCCTGACGGAGCCACTCAAACTGCCTGCGTAACTCCTCCCTCTGAGATCGGGGTATTCACTTCTCCAGAAAGATAATGGAGAACTCCTACCATGTCAATGGTGTCGCACCTGCCGGCCTACGGCGCTTATAAGCCTCCCACCATGTGAAGGTTGCTCCCTAAACCTGAAAAGTAGTAAATGATACACCACTCGACTCAAGAATCCCTGCTGTACGGAGCATATGATGGCACTTATCGAGAAAGCCCTGGGCGTTCTCTCCCGGAGTACCACTGAATATAGGTGGTGAAAGTCTGCTAAACCTCTCAAGATGACGCTGCTCGTCGTCAGGCATCACTGGGACCCTGTCTCCGTGAACCTAAATAACCGGATGAACTGGAGCCACTAGCTGGACTGGTGGTGCCTCATGTGTCTGAAGACCCTGCGCTACCTACTCCGGAGTGCGAGCTGCGGGGGTCTGATAACCACACCCGGTATGGGATGTAGCTGCTGTAGTGGAGGCTAAACCTGCATGAGCCAGACCAGTGCAAACTGTCAAATTCTAAGCTAAGGTCTCCTAAAGACTCGGAATCACGATAGGCACAGCTGGTGCCTGAATAGGTGTTGCTGGGACCTCTGCAACTGGAGGCTGATCTGGAATGGGGACAGCTGGTGGGTCAACTGGTACTGCCCCAGCTGCTCTACCCCTACCACGACCATGGCCACATCCACGGCCTCTAGCTGGTGGCAATGGTGGTCATTTGCCTCGTCCTGTAGCATGAGTCCTCGCCATCTGCAAGAGAATAGAATACCAAAGTTCAGTTTCAGATCAACAAAGTCGCACGACATGAATTTCAAGAATTTAAAGTTTTCCTAAAAGGTTTTGCAACCTACCGAGGATAAGTACAAACGTCTCTGTATCGGTCCGCGAGACAAACCATCTCATGACTCGCGAGACCTAATAACCTAGGCTTTGATACCAATTTGTCACGATCCAAACCCTAGTCGTGATGGCGCCCAACACATTGCTAGGGAAGCCCGACCATTTCCCGATAACCAGTTCAATTATTAATTAAGAATGTTCTACTTAAAGTCAAATAGGCTATTTTTATAACAATTATAACAAGTGCGGAATATGAAACAACTGAAATATAGCCCCAAAAGATCCGGGATCACAAGTTTGAGCCTTTAACAATAGAGAAAATTCCTATACAACTGACGTCTAAGCAGGATAACCAAGAGATAAATAGAGGAAGGGAGAGATCGGGTCTTGCAGACGCCGGCAGCTACCTCGATGTCACCTCAGCAGGTGGTAAGACAACAATATATAGCTCAACTACCCTCCTGGATCCCTATATCTGCACACAAGGTGCAGGGAGTAGAGTGAGTACTTCAAACTCAGAGAGTAGTAACAATAAATAACAACTGAAAATAAGAACACATGTAAGAACACTAAATAGTTCTAAGGACAACAATACAGGTAAATCATCTCTAAAGTGGAAAGTCCAGTCTCAGTCTACTATCGTCTCACACTGATCCAACACTGCTGCAGCACGTAGCCCGATCCTTACTAATACTGTTGCGGTGTGCATCCCGATCCAACATATATATATATATATATATATATATATATATATATATATATATATATATATATATATATATATATATATATATATATATATATATATAGATATATATATATATATATAAAAGGACCGGACTGCACGCCGCAGCCCGATCCTTACTAATACTGCTGCGGTGTGCATCCCACTCCCATTGAAACGGCTACTCGACTGGACATGGATGAGGTTGAATCTCCTGTGAATAAGTAGAATATGTAGTTGTACCCTCTTGCTGTGCTCAGCTTCTATAGATCAAACAACAATTGGAGGATTTTGGGGTATTTACTAATTGTGCGCTGTGAGCACGTGATTTTTGCCTTACTCGAGAAGTACTCCCAGAAAATTCAAAAGTAAAAAATAGTTTCGTGTTGGGCATGATTTGTGTGATTTTGTGTTATTTTTATCTTTTGTGTGCACGTTTATTTATTTAAATTAAAAATACAAAAAATATACGCTAGGCTTTGCATTTTCAGTGTTTGATATCGAAGTCATGTGATTCACATTTTTTGAGTGATATGTAATTGTGTGCGTTAATTGTAGTAAAAAATAGCGGTGTTATAGGTTAGTATATGCATATGTGTGTATATATATATATATATGTATATATATACATATATATATACATATATATATATATATATACACATACACATATAATATCCGATCTGGGCCAATTTCAATCTAAAAGCCAGGCCCAAACGGATTGCTTCTGATCCAGCCCAAATATCCGTCCAGCTTCAGCCTATGTAACGCTTGATCTGGACCGTTGGATTTTATTATCCAACGGCCCAGATTAATCCGTTAATTCTAATATACATTCAGCCTTTGACTTGACCAAACGGCGCCGTTTGGTTTAAGTGAGAGGATCCTGATCGTTGATCAGGTTTGATCCAACGATCAGGATTTAACTACTCAAAACATATATAAACTCCTCTCCATACCCCGCCCCCCCAAGCCAGACCCCCCCTCTCCTTCTTCTCCCTCAGAGCTCTCAAACACCCGGTGTAACGCCGCCCTCCTCCGCCTGCCGGAAATCGCCTCACGGCGGTTCCGGTAGGCCAATCACCACCAAACCAACGCCAAAACCTTCCCCTTACCTCCCCCATCACGATCCCGGCCTCCATTAACCTCGAATCTTGCCGGAGCTCCTCGAATCTTCATTTGAAGATTCGAGTCAAACTCGAACCTATGCCAAATTACCCCAAATTCACACCACAGTCTCCCCACACCTCCCTCGTACCCCCGCCGGCATTGGTTTGCTTCGAATCTAACCAAAAATACAAAAGCCCCAAATCCGAGCCCAAGAACCCTAATTTTGGAGAAACCCAATTCGAGCCGGTTCAGCCGCAATTGAAGTCCAAGGGACTTTAGTCCAGGTGTTCTCAATCGAGAACATCTCGATTAAAGCCCGTTTGGCTTCAATAATTCCACATTTTGTTCAAAGCTTGGGTCGGCAGTTTTCTTTGAGGTATTCATTCCTTCTTTGTTTGTTTTAATTCGATTGTGTGAATATGTGTATTTGTTTTATTCATTGTTTCAATTCTCATCTAGCACGCTTCTAATTTTTCATAATAGTCGACCTGTCATCCTCCTTTGAGGCCTTTTATTTGGCCAATTCCTCTATTTTTAGTAGTTAGAATGAATCATGAGTCCAATGTGATTAAAGTCGTCAAATAGTTCGTAACATTAATCCCTTGAATCTGCCTGATGCAATTCACTGGTATAGGGTTGGTTACTGTTTGATTCAGATTAAAGGGATAATTGGGTGTAGTTAATAGTATAATTGTTTAATCACACACCCATACAAAGGGTTAGTGGAACTGAGCACAGCAGGGTATCCACTGAACACTGCCAGGCTTATTGTTTAAGGCTTGAGTCCATCTTTGGACAGTAGTTAGTGGGGTGTGCAGGGAATATGATGGGTTGGGAAGCCAGGGTAGGGGGTAACCTTAGGGGCAGGTGTTCTGGAGGGGCTGTGAGCTATAAATATAGCATCAATATAGGATTGAGGGGGATATAGAGACATTGATAGGCATACATACAGACTTGAGAGGATAAACACACTGAGAGAACTAGAGAAAAATAAGCAGTGATAACAGAATATCTGGAGAGCAAAAACAAAACAGTCATGCTGTTGGTAGTGCTGGACCTTTGTGTTAGCTGTGTTGAGTGTGTGGTGTTGCTGGTCCAGTTTGTTGCCACTGGTTGTTTGATACTGCTGGGTTGATTTGGTGCTGTTGGTCCATTATTTTGTTGGTTGGTTGGTCTATTTGGTTGCTGCTTGGTTTGTTGTTGCTGTTAGTCTTTGTGTTGTGGCTGTGTGTTGTTGTTGTTGTTTCACTGTTGTGTTGCTGGCTGGTCTGTGTGTGGCTGCCTGGGTCGTTTGGTTGCTGTCAATCCAGTTTATTATTGGTCTACTGTTCTTAGCTGGTCTCTTGTGGTGACTGTGGTGGTCATTTGCTGCTGGTTCAGTTTGAGGGCTGTGGTAATTCCAGTGTTTGGGGCTGCTGTTAGTCATTGTTGTTGTTGCTGTGTAGTGTTGCTGTTAGCTGATTCGTTGGACATTATTTGTTTGCTGTTGGTCTCAAGTTAACCACTGGTTCATTAATTGTGGTTGCTGTTAGTTTGTTTGGATTGCTGCCACTGTTTGTTGTTGTTGGTTGGTATATTGAGTGGCTATTGGTTCACTGGTTGTTACTGGTTTACTGTTGCTGTTACTATTCTTGTTGCTGTTGCCGCATTGCCATTGCTCACTCTTCCTTGTTCTTCCGCATTCCAGGTACACATCTCTGTTATTGTAATTCCTTGGTACGAACAGAATGAAGTTTGAAGCTTGTGCATAAAGTCTATTGAAACATGTAGTCGTTTATAGTTCTTATGTTTAATTACATTCTGTTATTCTTCAATTAAATTTGTATCGCTAGTTTTGTTACGGAAATGTAGCTAGACCAAAGATACACTATCATTAGATATGCACGTGAATCCGAATTAGTCTGTTGTATCTTTGTTCAATCTTCTCCACTCATGTGTATAATCTCCAAACCTGTTAAATGATAGACCTTATGTTAAAAGCAAGATTAGCTAGGAAGTTGTCACTCAACGGAATGACGTAATTAGATTAAAAAGAGTCGGGGGTGCATTTCATGTGACCCGACCCCAATTTCGGGCAAGAGTAAATAAAGCATGACATGAACCACAGGCGCATTTCATGCGATGGGGTTCGTAGCAAGTTTTAAGTAATTTGGAATCAACTCTTAAGTAAGATACAGTGAGATGTAGTTCGCTTTAGATTTGAATCAAAGGTACGCCTCGCCCAATAGTTACACTAATCACATAGCCGTCATAAATGTACATATAAATATTTAGGTTTCGAGATGCGTCGTTTCTTAACGAATATCACGCCTTTCTCAACAGTGTAAATAAGTAGTCGATCCGGGCATATTTTAGTTTTACCTTTTTAAATACGGGTGTGCATTTCATGTGACCCAAATCCAAACCCCGAAATGTTGAATAAGAATGTGTCGAGGATCCGGGTGCATTTCATGTGACGTGATTCGAAACATATTTTTAGGCAACATTCTCTTTCGTAAACAATAATAATAATAAAAGCGGTAAAGGGATATTAACTTGCACTAAGTACATGATTGTAAAAGCAGATAGATAAGCCAAACACGACAGTTGAGCGACCGTGCTAGAACCACGGAATTCGGGAGTGCCTAGTACCTTCTCCCGGGTTAATAGAATTCCTTATCCGGATTTCTGGTTCGCGGACTGTTAAATAGAGTCATTCTTTTCCTCGACTCGGGATTTAACCGGTGACTTGGGACACCATAAATCTCCCAAGTGGCGACTCTGAAATAATTAAATAAATCCCGTCTCGATTGTCCTTTAATTGGAAAAACTCTTTGCATCCTCGCGGATGTGGTAAAAAGAGGTGTGACAGCTCTGGCGACTCTGCTGGGGATACTTTTTAGAATTCGAGCTCGGAATAACTGTTGTATTTGGCATATTTTATTCGATTTTTTACATGTTGGCATCAATGTGCAAAATGTTGTTTTTACTGCTTTGATATTGTGTGAACTGTACATATAAATTGTGCCGGAACCAATCTCCTCTCTGAGTCTTCTAAATCATGAAGAAGGGTGCACTTCGTGTGACTTCTTTTCCGTATAGTGTCTAATTCCCATTTTAGAACGAGGTTTGGATAAGTTGCAAAACCGGTGAAGCTTCTGTATTCCCGGGTTGCTGCCTCCTCCTCGGCTCGAGTTGTCCGCTCGGGTAAGCCAAGTCTAGAACAGATAAACCCAGGTTTTAAACCTAGAATAACAAAGCTTCATGCCGGATCCCTAGTAGGAAACGTTTATTTGCATCATGTCGCATTTGGCTTAGGGGACTCAACACAGGGGTTGGGTCCGTCTAGGACAGGTGACCTGAAATGAACAGACTATCCTGCTGCATCCCGTTTGTCTTGCGCATTTATCTGTTATAGACTTGCATGCTGACCGGCTTTAGAGATTAAAAAAAAAAAAAAAAAAAAAAAAAAAAAAAAAAAAAAAAAAAAAAAATTTTTTTGTGTTTTATTCTTAAGATAGAAATAGCTTATTTGTTTTCCTTTAGTAAAGTGAATAAATAAATAATGCCGTTTGTTTCGTCAAAACCGAACTACGTGGGTTTGATTCTCATTGGATGTGAGATACGTAGGCAACCTCCATTCAGGTCCAACTTCACCTTTTGAAAAATGGCCGAAAAATCAAAAACTAACTTTTGTACTAAATAAGTCGGTGACGCTGTTTTTAAAAATAGCCGAACGTTCCCGAAAGGGACGCCGGAAGGCTAATTTCGTATAAACGGCCACCTTTGGGTCAATTTCGATTTCGATCGATTTACCCCACAGCCTTAAAAGCCTTCGTCCCCGAGACGTTGAAAGGCCGTGATTGAAAACTGATTTTTTTATTTTATTTTTATTTTTTATTATTTAGCAAAACAAAGTTGTTTTCTTATTTAAATCACCTTAATAAATGTGCAGGATGAGCACGAATCAGAATAAATCATTTTCAATCTTTAATGAGGTCCCTCAGCAACTCCGTATATGGTGGAACGATTTGGAAGACAGTAGCAAAAAGGTCATAGGGAGAATTTTGGGAGGTTTGGTTGATCTGTTGAATATCGAGCCAAGGGAGGACATCATCAAGGCACTGGTATCTTTCTGGGATCCGACCCGCAATGTGTTCCGTTTTGTTGACTTTGAATTGACGCCCACATTAGAGGAAATTGCGGGCTATGCGGGACTTAATGGGAAATTAAGAGGGCAATACCTGCTCTCACCAAGACCGGTATCTCCACATGGGTTTCTGGATCTGCTGAGCATTAGTCGGAAGGTGAAAAATGATGATCTGCTGAAAGGGTGTTGCGACCTCCAATTCTTATATCAACGGTACGGCACTCCTCGGGGTTTTGAAGAGTCAAACCTTGGACTGACTCACGCAGGGAATAGAACCAAGTGGGAGGCCAGACGAATTCTAGCATTCCTAACGACATTCTTGGGGGTTGTGATTTGTCCGCGTGAAGATAAGAAAATAGAGATAAGTCTTGGTAGGAATAGCCGATGTTGCAATCAAAAAGGCTACCAGCACGGTGGTCCCTTTGGTTTTGTCCGAAATCTATCGAGCCTTGACTGTATGCCGAGAAGGGGGCAATTTCTTCCAAGGTTGCAATCCGTTACTCCAATTATGGATGCAAGAACACCTCCATCACCGAACACAATACATGAACCATGGGTTGACCGGAAAAATCTGTATCAGGGGTTTCGAAGAACGGATGATGGGTGCTGTATTCCCTGAAGGCGTCGAGGCATGGCTTGCACGACTGAGCTCAATAGAAGCCGATCAGATTGAATGGGCATTCGGGTGGTTACCCGATACTGAAGTAATATATATGGCAGCCGAGGAGTGTTATATCCTTCTGATGGGGATCCGCAGTGTTCAACCATATGTCCCTCACCGTGTATTACGTCAACTAGGGAGGTTTCAGGTTATTCCTACCGATCAAGACCTAAGGAAGTACGCCATTGAGTTGAGCCCGGGAGTTGTCTTCCCCGAAGAGAAGGTTAGAAGGTTGTGGCACGAATGTCGGTTCCTCGAGCCTAAAACCATGGTCCGGGAACTATCTAAGGGAGAGGTGGACCCAAAGTACAACGTGTGGTTCGGGAAAAGATTTCAGATTCGTCGGAAATGTTCTAAAAGAGCCCATGTCCAACAATTCACGGAAGATTCACGGGAACAATGGGATTGGTTAGCAAAGGAGGAGGGATACAGGACGAAGATTGGCAGGATAGAACAGCAGGTCCGGGACCTCCAATTCGAGAAGAACATGCAAGCCGCCACCGACGAAGGAGACAAAAAGAAGTTGGCACAAGAAAATGACTTCTTGAGAGCTCAAATCCAGCAAATGAAAAGAGATGCTGACAGACAGTCGAGGAGTCGGGCCGACGAAAAATTGATAAGGGGTTTGAGAAGCCAAGTCACCGACATCCGAAGAGAATTGGACGAGTCAAAAGCCCAAATAACGAGGATCCGTGCCAGCTGGGAAAAGGAGGCACATCAACATGCACTTCACCTAAAGCGGGTGGAAGAAGATTACACTGATATCATCACTAGCCTGAGGGAAGCAAATGTTGTCCTTAGGGAGCGGGTTTTCAAGCAAGCCCAAGATGCCAGAGCAGACCTCGACCGCTGCCACAATTTGATGGCCCGACTGCAAGGACAAGTGGATAGGCTCCTAGATCAAGTCACCAACAATGCTCGAAGATTGGGGGCGAAAAACCAACAAATAGAGCGGCTACTCGGAGAAAGGGACATGATCAAGTATAGAATTGGAGAAATCGGGCACTATGTCACCATGAAGTGCCTAGCTTGTGAACGAATGCCCCGCGCCGACCTTTTCGCTTCAATTATGGGTTATGTTCATCGGATCATGGAAGAGTTGAGGGAATTGCACAAGGACCTCACACCAAGGCCCGCGGCAAGGCCGAATGATGCCTCGCGGGCCCCCAGGAGTTTTAGGGCATTAGATTTTTGATTGAAAATGTATTTTGAAATGTTGAGTCAAGCTAGTTGGCACTTTTATCTTTACTTTCCCAAGCCAAGCATTTTCTTTTGTTTTGTTGATTGTTGTAAGACGTGTTTTGTAACTACACGGTGTTATTTGATATAAAAGTTACTGAATTTTGCCACAATCTTGTTACCAGAACTACGCTCGGTCTGATTCACGCGGGGTCGTGATACGTAGGCAATCCACATAAGATTCGACCACCACTAAAAAGAAAGAAAAAGAATCCAAAGGTTAAATAATAATAAGGCTTGCAAAGATAGTCGGAAAAAAAAAAAAAAAAAAAAAAAAAAAAAAAAAAAAAAAAAAAAAAGGGCCGGAATGACGCATGTTAAAGAGTACACGTAGAAAGGGTTATTTGGTTAGGTGCATTGCATCCAACGTGCTATAACATATCCGTCAAACTCGGTGAACTAACAAGTTTGTTGCGTATTCCAGAAAGTTTAGCAGTTGGTTTGACAGAATATACTGGCCAGCCATCACTACCGTACTAGATCCAAAGGACCAGTTACAGTAAGCATGTCGAGTTCTGGCAAGAGTCTCGAAGAAGAAAAGTCCGAGCTACAAATCATGAAGGAAGAAGTAGACCGGTTAAAACAACAGATAACAGAGATGCACCTGGCCTGGGCCAGGGAACAGTCTTCACCAAACCGCCCTACTCTCGCCTCCAGCTCCGGAACATCCGCCCGTCGATCCTTCAACAAGCGCCCCGAGCTATCCATACTTTCAGGGGGAAAATCCATATGCCACCCACATTCCACCAGCCAAACCAAATCCTCCTCCAGTCACCCCCGTTTTTGTAGCGCCTCCACCTGCTCCTCTGCAAAGGCCGGCCAGCGAGCCATATGTTCAGATCCATGACAACTCTTACTATCCTCCAGAGCCTACTTTCAGGGCTCCTGAACCACAATCACATACACCCCACTGGGATAATCCGGCAGAACCGGAAAAACACTTCCCAAGTTCGGAACACGAGGAAGTTGTCAGAAAAGTTAAAAGCCTGGAGCAGTCCTTCAGGAACATGCACGGTTTAGGCAACCAGGTCAGCGTCGCCTATAAGGATCTGTGTCCATTTCCGGACGTCCAGTTGCCAGCAGGATTTAAAATGCCCAAATTCGACTTATACGAGGGGCATGGTGACCCAGTGGCCCACCTGCGGGGGTTTTGCAGTAAAATGAGAGGGGCCGGAGGACGGGACGAGCTTCTGATAGCCTACTTCGGCCAGAGTCTGGGAGGATCGGCGTTGGAGTGGTACACTAGACAGGATCCCAGTAGATGGTTTACGTGGGATGATCTGGCTCAAGCTTTTATCGGCCAGGTTCCAGTACAATCTTGAGATAATCCCCGACCGCCTATCATTGCTAAAACTAGAGAAGAAGCCTGCTGAAAGCTTCAGGGAATTTGGTTTCCGATGGAGGGAACAAGCGGCCATGGTGGATCCACCGATGAGAGAGAGCGAGATGGTGGACTACTTCTTACAGACATTGGAGCCCACCTACTTCGGACATCTGGTAACGTCCGTAGGCAAATCATTCACTGAGGTGATAAAAATGGGGGGTATGATCGAGGAGGGTTTGAAGGCCAACAAGATCATGAGCTACTCGGCACTGAAAGCCACCACTCAGGCTATCCAAAGCGGTACTGGAGGAGTACTGGGGAAAAAGAGGAGAGAGGAAGTTGCGGCCGTCGAGTCCGGGGCATGGTTCGGAAATAGAGGCCCCGCACCCCAATATAGCCCACCCCAACCTCACCACCAAAATTACTCCCACAACCCATATAACTACCCGCAACATTACTATCCCGCACCTGATCCTCATTTTACTGTCCACCATGCACAGTCCTATTCTGCACCTCCCGTTCATGCACCGTGGCGTGCACCAAACCCCCAGAACAATCATCCACCCCCAAGAGCTTACAGAAACCCCTCGGGCGCGAGTTTCCGTCCGAACCAGGCATTCAGGGGCGACAGGGCGCCGAGGCCAAAGACTTTCACTCCCTTAGGAGAGTCTTACACCAGTCTGTTCCACCGGTTGAAGCAAGTAGGTTTGCTAAATCCGGTTGAAGCTAAGTTGCCAAACCCCCTTCCGAAGAACTTGGACCATTCAGTAAATTGTGCCTACTGCTCGGGATGTCCGGGACATGATACAGAAAAGTGTTGGAGGCTGAAGACGGCCATCCAGGAGCTCATTGACACCCGCAGGATCGAGGTCCGGACTCCAACAGAGCCCAACATCAACCAAAACCCGCTCCCAGCTCATCATGAGACCAATATGATCGAGTTGGTACGGGCGGAGGAAGGAAAGGAGAAAGCCTCTCAGACTGTAATGATGATTAAGTCTAGCGGGGCAGGAACGAGAAAAGGGCCAAGCTTTGATGAGTCGCCCAGTTGCAAGAAGGACATACCAGGAGAGTCGGAAGCAGGAAAGGAAAGTGTGAACGAAGTACCGGTGAAGCCGGCCAAGATAGTTGTACCAGGGGCAGCAATCAAGCCCATCCTGACAGTAGCAGGCGTTCGAATGGATCCTTTCATCATCCAGCCGGCAACACAGTTGCCAGTAACTGATAGCCGGGCTGTCCCATGGAATTATGCTCGGATTACAACGACCTACAGAGGAAAGGAGGTGAAAGAGGAAGTTTGTGAAGCCCGAGGGTTGACCCGCTCGGGGAGATGTTTTGCCCCTGCGGAATTGAGGAAGACCACTCCGGCAGTATTGAAAAAGCCGGTCACTGATGAAGAGGCGGAAGAATTCTTGAAAAAGATGAAGCTGCATGACTACTCCGTCTTAGAGCAGTTAAAGAAGACTCCGGCACAAATATCATTGCTATCCTTGCTGATACATTCTGAAGAACATCGGCAAGCATTGATGAAAGTCCTGAATGAGGCACATGTACCGGATAAAATCTCAGTGAGCCATTTGGAGAAGATCACCAACAGGATCTTCGAAGCAAATCGGATCACCTTCACCGATGACGAGTTGCCTGAGGAAGGCACTGAGCACAACAGGGCTTTATATCTTACGGTGAAGTGTGAAGAGGCGGTGGTTACCAAAGTCTTGGTCGATAATGGGTCCGGTGCTAACATTTGTCCTCTCTCTACACTGGGCAAATTAAAAGTAGACATCGGCAGGGTACGCGAGAACAGGGTATGTGTTCGAGGGTTTGACGGAGGAGGCAAAGCGTCGGTTGGTGACATAGTGTTGATCTTGACGATCGGGCCAGTGGAGTTCACCATGGAATTCCAGGTGCTGGACATGGTGGTGTCATATAACCTCCTGATAGGGCGACCATGGATTCATGCCGCAAGAGCAGTTCCATCCAGCTTACACCAGCTCGTCAAGTTTGAATGGGACCAGCAGGAGATCGTCGTCCATGGAGAGAACGATCCACAATCAGGCACCATCATTCCCTTTGTTGAAACAGAAGAAGATGTTGGACCGTGGGTGTATCAGGTCTGCGATGTGGTGTCCGCCCACCGAGTTCCGGAAGGGGAATGTATTCCCGGCGACAGAACAATTTCTGCGGATGTCATGGTGGCGCATGAAATGTTGCGACATGGTTTCGTACCCGGTAAAGGGCTAGGTGCATCTCTGCAAGGAATTATACAACCGGTATCAGTGGTCGAAAACTTGGGAACCTTCGGCTTGGGATTCCAGCCAACCTCGGAGGACATCCGGCGAGCAAAGAGGAGTAAGCAGAAAACATGGGTGCTCCCAAAGCCTGTTCCACGCCTTTCCCAATCTTTTGTCAGGTCCGGAGCAAGAGGACATCCAGCGCCAAAGATTCCCGGTCCTACGGTCAGGCCAGACGAAGAGTTCTTCGGGAAGTTCGAAAACCTATTCACAGATGTATGTATGCTCGAAGACGGTGAAGGATCCAGTCATGCCGATATACAATTTGTGGGACCAAAGGCAAAACTGAATAACTGGAAGGCTACTCCTCTCCCTGTCCGGAAGGAGTCTTGGTAGTTTGTCTTGGATTGTTTTTCTCTCGAAAATTTTGTATTGGGGGTTTGTCCCCGGAGTAAAATCCCGGTTGTTTTTAGTTCATTTTTGATTTAAGTTTGCAGTTTGTTTTCCCTTTGTACAATTCCCATTAATGAAATGTGGTTCCTTTGCGTCTAATTTTGTTTATCTTTTTCCTTCTTTTTACTTTTCTGAACAGCCTTCTTGCAACTGATCTTAATGATATGGCGTGCTTAAAGATTAATCAACCCAGCCTAGAAAGTCAATCGGGTTTGGAAATAATAACACATGAAATAAGAAGTGACGAGAGTGAGTCAGAGTACGGCGATGATGAAGCCATAGAAGAAATCGGCGAAGAATTAAGTCACTTCGAGGAAAAGCCCAAACCGAATTTAAATGATACCGAGGCCGTTAATCTAGGGAATGCGGATGACGTCAAAGAAACCCGGATAAGTGTCCATATTGAACCCAATCTGAGAGAAGAACTGATCAAAACGCTCATGGAGTTTAAAGATATTTTCGCGTGGTCGTACGACGACATGCCAGGACTCAGCACTGATCTAGTGGTTCATAGATTACCCACCGATCCGGCATATCCTCCCGTCAAGCAAAAGCTGCGGAAATTCAAGACGGAGATGAGTGTGAAGATTAAGGAGGAGGTAACCAAGCAGTTGCAGGCGAAAGTCATTCGTGTCACTCGATACCCCGAATGGTTGGCTAACGTAGTACCGGTGCCAAAGAAAGACGGAAAGATCAGGGTATGCGTGGACTATCGCAATCTCAACAAGGCAAGTCCTAAGGATAATTTCCCACTTCCCAATATCCATATCCTGATTGATAATTGCGCCGGACGCGAAATTGGATCCTTTGTGGACTGTTATGCGGGATATCATCAGATTTTGATGGATGAAGAGGACGCAGAAAAGACGGCTTTTATCACGCCGTGGGGGACTTATTGCTACCGAGTGATGCCGTTTGGTTTGAAGAATGCAGGAGCAACATATATGAGGGCGATGACTACGGTATTCCATGACATGATACACAAGGAAATTGAGGTGTACGTGGATGATGTGATCGTGAAATCCAGACGTCAAGAGGACCATGTTGCCGACCTCAGGAAGTTCTTTCAAAGACTTCGAAGGTACGACATCAAGCTCAATCCGGCCAAATGCGCATTCGGAGTTCCGTCAGGAAAGTTGCTAGGATTCATCGTCAGCCGACGGGGCATTGAGTTGGACCCATCCAAAATCAAGTCCATTCGGGAGTTACCCCCGCCGAAGAATAAAACAGAGGTAATGAGTCTGTTGGGAAGGTTGAATTACATCAGTAGGTTTATTGCCCAGCTTACGGCAACTTGTGAACCCATATTCCGCCTATTGAAGAAAGACGCCGCGATAGAATGGACGGCAGAATGTCAGGAAGCGTTTGACCGGATCAAAGGGTATCTGTCAAATCCACCCGTACTAGTTCCGCCTGAGCCAGGTAGACCCCTGATTCTTTATCTGACGGTCTCTGGAGAATTCGTTTGGCTGCGTACTGGGGCAGCATGATCTTACCGGCAGGAAGGAACGGGCCATTTACTACCTCAGTAAGAAGTTCACAGTCCACGAGGTCAAGTACACTCATCTGGAAAAGACATGTTGCGCCCTAACTTGGGTAGCCCAAAAGCTGAAACACTACTTGTCTTCTTACACCACGTACCTCATTTCGCGGTTGGATCCGTTGAAGTATATTTTCCAGAAACCCATGCCTACGGGGAGGTTAGCAAAGTGGCAAATATTACTTACGGAATTCGACATCATATACGTGACAAGGACGGCTATGAAAGCTCAAGCCCTGGCCGATCACTTAGCTGAAAATCCCGTTGATGACGAATACGAACCTTTGAGGACGTATTTTCCAGATGAGGAAGTATTGCAGATTGAGGGGTTGGAACTAACCAAGGATCCAGGATGGAAGCTCTTCTTCGATGGAGCGGCAAACGCAAAAGGAGTCGGAGTAGGGGCTGTGCTCATATCTGAAACAGGACATCATTATCCTGTTACTGCTCAACTGCGTTTTCACTGTACCAATAATATGGCCGAGTACGAGGCATGTATCTTGGGGCTGCGATTAGCGGTGGACATGGATGTACAGGACGTCTTGGTCTTGGGGGACTCGGACCTTCTGGTACATCAGATTCAGGGAGAATGGGAAACCGGAGATTTAAAGCTTATCCCATATCGTCAGTGCTTGCATGATCTGACCAAGCGCTTTCGATCAGTAGAATTCAGACACATCCCAAGGATGCATAATGAGGTTGCCGATGCTCTAGCTACTTTAGCGTCGATGCTACATCACCCGGATAAGGTTCGTGTCGATCCATTACATATCCAGATCCGGGATCAACATGCTTATTGTAATGTGATAGAGGAAGAGGTGGATGGTGAGCCGTGGTTTCATGATGTCAAGGAATACCTCAGGTTAGGAGTATACCCAGAGCAAGCGACTGGAGATCAAAAGCGAGCTATTCGGCGGTTGGCGAATGGATTTTTCCTTAGTGGAGGGGTGCTGTACAAAAGAACCCCGGACTTGGGATTGTTGAGATGTATAGATGCAAATCAAGCCACAACAGTGATGACAGATATACACTCCGGAGTTTGTGGGCCACACATGAGCGGGTACGTATTGGCGAAGAAGATTCTTCGAGCAGGATATTATTGGCTCACTATGGAGCGGGATTGTATAAGTTTCGTGCGAAGATGCCATCGGTGTCAGATACACGGAGATTTGATTCATTCTCCGCCGACTGAATTGCATACAATGTCAGCACCATGGCCGTTTGTCGCATGGGGTATGGATGTTATTGGACCTATTGAGCTTGCGGCTTCCAATGGTCACAGGTTCATTCTGGTAACGATTGATTATTTTACCAAGTGGGTAGAGGCCAAAACATTCAAATCAGTGACCAAGAAGGCAGTGGTGGACTTCATACACTCCCACATCATTTGTAGGTTCGAAATTCCGAAGATGATCATTACAGATAATGGTGCAAATCTCAACAGTGGATTGATGAAAGAGGTATGTCAACAGTTCAAGATTACACACCGAAATTCCACACCGTATCGCCCAAAAGCAAACGGTGCGGTCGAGGCAGCAAACAAGAACATAAAGAAGATATTGAGGAAGATGATAGAAGGGTCTAGGCAGTGGCATGAAAAGTTACCATTTGCGCTGTTGGGTTATCGCACTACCGTCCGGACTTCGGTAGGTGCAACTCCTTACTTGTTGGTATACGGGACCGAAGCAGTAATACCCGCAGAAGTTGAAATTCCATCCCTCCGAATTGTCGCTGAAGCTGAGATTGACGATGATGAGTGGGTCAAAACCCGATTAGAGCAATTGAGCTTGATCGACGAAAAGAGATTGACAGCGGTATGTCATGGCCAATTGTATCAAAAGAGAATGGCAAGAGCATATAACAAGAAGGTACGTCCCGGAAATTTGAAGTGGGACAGCATGTGCTGAAGAGAGTTCTACCACACCAGGCCGAGGCGAAAGGCAAGTTCGCTCCAAATTGGCAGGGACCTTTTGTGGTGACTAGAGTATTATCCAACGGCGCTCTATGTCTGACTGACGTCGAGGGAAGATGCACCGATATGGCTATCAATTCTGATGCAGTTAAGAGATATTATGTGTAATTCTTTAACGCATTTGTCAACGCTTGGTTTCGTTTGTGTGTATTTGGCATTTTTCGGAGAATGAAATGACAGAGGCAATTTTTCTACTACCCAAACACTTTAACCTTTGTTTCCCCATTTGAGCCTTAATTGTTCTTTCATATACCCTCTTTCGGAATCATCAAGGAAGATGTGTAACAGAATAGAAAAGAAACAAAAAGTAATACAAGAAAAAGTGAACTACGTTCGACCTGATTCCTCAAGAAGGATACGTAGGCGCCACACGGCTCGGTCATAATAAAACAAAAATAAAAAAAAAAAAAAAAAATCCCCCAAGCAACAAAACTGGGGCAGAAGTCATTGTTTTCGTTGGAAAGATAGTGTGGATTCCGAAAGTTGTAACAAGCTAACCGTTGAGGCTAAACCCCTTTCTTCGGCCTCACGCGCAGAAACCATATCAAGAACCAGAAAGACCTCTCGATCAGTATTTGAAAAGTGCCAAGTCATGTGAATGAAAGCCAAGAGTGACATCCCGACCCTCGATTGAATCCAGGATGCAAGCCGAAAGGGGATAACGCTCTAGAGGGAATCTCAGGGGTGATACCCCGCCGCAAGGAAAGAAAGCACAAATGAGAGAGTCTTAACGGTGAAAACCCTCGCGGGCACCTTAAGGCGAAGGAAGTTGAGAAAAGTAAAATGAGAGAGTCTTAACGGTGAAAACCCTCGCGGGCACCTTAAGGCGAAGGAAGTTGAGAGAAGTAAAATGAGAGAGTCTTACGGTGAAAACCTTTTACGGGCACCTTAAGGCGACGGGAGATAGAGAGAAATGAGAGAATCTCACTAGTGAAAACCCTTTGAAGGGCACTTTGAGGTGACAGGACGAGATGGTTACAAGATGTCTGCATGAGACAGGGTTTGGACATCCGCTTACCTCTAACAGGACGCGGCATCGGAAAGTGATTGATATGAATAGACTGGGTAGTTTAATCTCAAAGGCGCGGCATAACATTGGATCAGGCACACATTCAGATAAGTTTCCCTATTTTTTGAGTTCAGAAAAGTTTTTCTCTTCTTTTTGTCATTTGCGGTCAGTATTCTTTCCTTTTCTTTCATTTTCGAAAATTGATTTTTCAAAGCTTACTACCAAGTCTCCCAAAGCAGTATATTGAAAGTGAATAGGCATGGAACAAGGCAATGAGACAGAAGTCGTTACGATAGTGAGATTGGGAGGACAGGCCGAGTGGAAGGTTCGCAAGAATTATGGAGTATGATGGACACATGTGGCATGTCCGAAAGATGATTTCACGCAACAGATCACCGGTTTAAAAGAGTCGGACCAAACCAAAGAGTGGAATAAAAGGAAAGATGAGAGGTCGTTCGTGGAAAAAAGCATCTTCCCAAGCAAGCGTCAACATCGTCCTCAAAGTTCGAGAGAGGCCAAGCAGCGGAAAGAGAATGGCCTCAACAAGAGTGGCACGACCACTCGCGGCATTTTGAAACTAACAATTTTTCTTTGATTTAAAGCAGGAAAAGAGGGTCCGACGGCAGAAAAGCATACCGTCCAGAAGTTTATCACACTGGGGCAGAAAATTTTCTCCTGTTGCGAAAATTTTCTGGAAAGCAAGACTCAGAAGATAAGTGTAGAAAGCAACACAAGACGGGGTGATCTTTGAGCCGGGTGTCATCTCCAGCAGTTATTGGAAAAAGAAAAATGGCTTCGAGATTCCCCCAGCAGTATTACATCCTATAATTTGATCAAGGAAACAAAAGCGTGAGTCCCAAAAGAGGTAGGGGAAGAAGGAAGAGAATGAGGGGTGAAGGAAACAAAGAATACCTCCTCAGCAGCATCACCCCCAGCAGGCGAGTAAACAGTTCCGAAAATATCCCCAGCTGCCAGAAGAAGAGTAACACGACCTAGGGGAAAGCAATTCCAAGACAGGATAACTCAGAAGTGAAGGTGGTCCGAGAGGTAACGCAGGAACAAGGATAGGGTACAATAGGCAAAGGAAGGTAATCAAGATAGGATGAAAATCAGTGAAGTAGTAGTCGAAGTCAGGGAGCCCGCCTGAAGAATGGAGTGGCGATTTAATTTTGAAGTTGTAGTTGAAGTCAGGGAGCCCGCCTGAAGAATGGAGTGGCGATTTAATTTTGAAGTTGTAGTTGAAATCAGGGAGCCCGCCTGAAGAATGGAGTGGCGATTTAATTTTGAAGTTGTAGTTGAAGTCGGGAAGCCCGCCTGAAGAATGGAGTGGCGATCTAATTTTGAAGTAGTAGTTGAAGTCAGGGAGCCCGCCTGAAGAATGGAGTGGCGATCTGTTTTAATTTGTTAGAGGAAAGCGGTAGAATGTAACAGAAATCTCCGGCATGAATCCAAGTTCGTCAGAAGAGACGAAGCATCAGAAGGAACGCCAAGTCAGACAAGATGGCAAGGAGCGCGACAAGATCAAGTTAAAAAGGAGCAGCCAGAAGAAAAGTAACACGATCTAGGGGAAGGCAAGAACAGGTTAATTCAGAAGAGAAGGTGGTCCGAGAGGTAATGCAGGAACAAGGATAGGGTACAAGAGGCAAAGGAAGGTAATCAAGATAGGATGAAATCAGTTGAAGTTGTAATTGAAGTCAGGGAGCCCGCCTGGAGAATAGAGTGGCGATTTAATTTTGAAGTAGTAGTTGAAGTCAGGAAGCCCGCCTGGAGAACGGAGTGGCGATTTAATGTTGAAGTTGTAGTTGAAGTCAGGAAGCCCGCCCGGAGAATGGAGTGGCGATTTAATGTTGAAGTTGTAGTTGAAGTCAGGGAGCCCGCCTGGAGAATGGAGTGGCGATTTAATTTTGAAGTAGTAGTTGAAGTCAGGAAGCCCGCCTGGAGAATGGAGTGGCGATTTAATGTTGAAGTTGTAGTTGAAGTCAGGAAGCCCGCCTGGAGAATGGAGTGGCGATTTTAATTTTGAAGTAGTAGTTGAAGTCAGGAAGCCCGCCTGGAGAATGGAGTGGCGATTTAATTTTGAAGTAGTAGTTGAAGTCGGGAAGCCCGCCTGGAGAATGGAGTGGCGATTTTAATTTTGAAGTAGTAGTTGAAGTCAGGAAGCCCGCCTGGAGAATGGAGTGGCGATTTAATTTTGAAGTAGTAGTTGAAGTCGGGAAGCCCGCCTGGAGAATGGAGTGGCGATTTAATTTTGAAGTAGTAGTTGAAGTCAGGGAGCCCGCCTGGAGAATGGAGTGGCGATTTAATTTTGAAGTAGTAGTTGAAGTCAGGAAGCCCGCCTGGAGAATGGAGTGGCGATTTAATGTTGAAGTTGTAGCTGAAGTCAGGAAGCCCGCCTGGAGAGTGGAGTGGCGATTTAATTTTGAAGTTTGCAATTGAAGTCAGGAAGCCCGCCTGGAGAATGGAGTGGCGATTTAATTTTGAAGTGGTAGTTGAAGTCAGGGGGCCCGCCTGGAGAATGGAGTGGCGATCTGTCTAATTTGGTAGAGGAAAGCGGTAGAATGTAACAGAAATCTTCGGCATGAATCCAAGTTCGTCAGAAGAGACGAAGCATCAGAAGGAACGCCAAGTCAGACAAGATGGCAAAGAGCGCGACAAGATCAAGTTAAAAAGGATAGATAAGAACTTGTAGTACTGTAACTTAGTCTAGCTTCTTGTTTTTGTTGCTTAGCGCAGTGTAACAAGGAAACCAGCTAAGCAGTGGTAACAGCAGTAACAGCGGCAACAGCAGTAACAGCGAGATCGCAACAGGCATGGTAGTCCCAGCTACCAGAACTTCCCGAACTACATTGACCTGATTCCCTTTTAGCCAGGGATATGTAGGAGACCTTTGAAGCAAGGTTCGGTCAAAACTTTTCCAAAATGCTTCATACGGAGTGTCCGGATGGGCAAAAATCGCTTATATCCGCTCATTTATCTTTGCACGAAAACTCTGCGTGTTTACGCGCAAAGAGGGGCAGCTGTGAGCACGTGATTTTTGCCTTACTCGAGAAGTACTCCCAGAAAATTCAAAAGTAAAAAATAGTTTCGTGTTGGGCATGATTTGTGTGATTTTGTGTTATTTTTATCTTTTGTGTGCACGTTTATTTATTTAAATTAAAAATACAAAAAATATACGCTAGGCTTTGCATTTTCAGTGTTTGATATCGAAGTCATGTGATTCACATTTTTTGAGTGATATGTAATTGTGTGCGTTAATTGTAGTAAAAAATAGCGGTGTTATAGGTTAGTATATGCATATGTGTGTATATATATATATATATATGTATATATATACATATATATATACATATATATATATATATATATACACATACACATATAATATCCGATCTGGGCCAATTTCAATCTAAAAGCCAGGCCCAAACGGATTGCTTCTGATCCAGCCCAAATATCCGTCCAGCTTCAGCCTATGTAACGCTTGATCCGGACCGTTGGATTTTATTATCCAACGGCCCAGATTAATCCGTTAATTCTAATATACATTCAGCCTTTGACTTGACCAAACGGCGCCGTTTGGTTTAAGTGAGAGGATCCTGATCGTTGATCAGGTTTGATCCAACGATCAGGATTTAACTACTCAAAACATATATAAACTCCTCTCCATACCCCGCCCCCCCAAGCCAGACCCCCCCTCTCCTTCTTCTCCCTCAGAGCTCTCAAACACCCGGTGTAACGCCGCCCTCCTCCGCCTGCCGGAAATCGCCTCACGGCGGTTCCGGTAGGCCAATCGCCACCAAACCAATGCCAAACCCTTCCCCTCACCTCCCCCATCACGATCCCGGCCTCCATTAACCTCGAATCTTGCCGGAGCTCCTCGAATCTTCATTTGAAGATTCGAGTCAAACTCGAACCTATGCCAAATTACCCCAAATTCACACCACGGTCTCCCCACACCTCCCTCGTACCCCCGCCGGCATTGGTTTGCTTCGAATCTAACCAAAAATACAAAAGCCCCAAATCCGAGCCCAAGAACCCTAATTTTGGAGAAACCCAATTCGAGCCGGTTCAGCCGCAATTGAAGTCCAAGGGACTTTAGTCCAGGTGTTCTCAATCGAGAACATCTCGATTAAAGCCCGTTTGGCTTCAATAATTCCACATTTTGTTCAAAGCTTGGGTCGGCAGTTTTCTTTGAGGTATTCATTCCTTCTTTGTTTGTTTTAATTCGATTGTGTGAATATGTGTATTTGTTTTATTCATTGTTTCAATTCTCATCTAGCACGCTTCTAATTTTTCATAACAGTCGACCTGTCATCCTCCTTTGAGGCCTTTTATTTGGCCAATTCCTCTATTTTTAGTAGTTAGAATGAATCATGAGTCCAATGTGATTAAAGTCGTCAAATAGTTCGTAACATTAATCCCTTGAATCTGCCTGATGCAATTCACTGGTATAGGGTTGGTTACTGTTTGATTCAGATTAAAGGGATAATTGGGTGTAGTTAATAGTATAATTGTTTAATCACACACCCATACAAAGGGTTAGTGGAACTGAGCACAGCAGGGTATCCACTGAACACTGCCAGGCTTATTGTTTAAGGCTTGAGTCCATCTTTGGACAGTAGTTAGTGGGGTGTGCAGGGAATATGATGGGTTGGGAAGCCAGGGTAGGGGGTAACCTTAGGGGCAGGTGTTCTGGAGGGGCTGTGAGCTATAAATATAGCATCAATATAGGATTGAGGGGGATATAGAGACATTGATAGGCATACATACAGACTTGAGAGGATAAACACACTGAGAGAACTAGAGAAAAATAAGCAGTGATAACAGAATATCTGGAGAGCAAAAACAAAACAGTCACACAGAGAGAAAGGCCACTGTTTCATAGGATTTGTGGTCACTGCTTCGATTGTTTGCTTCAGTGGTTGAGTTGTTTGGCCATTGTTGTTGCTGTGGTGTTCGTTTGAGGCTGTTGGTCAGCATTATTGCTGCTCTTGGTCGTTTTGTTGCTGCTCTTGTTCAGTTGGTGTTGCTTGTCCAGTATTGGGGTTCTTGGTCTAGTGTTGTTGCTGTTAGACAGTGTTGTTGTTGCTGTGGTGCTCGTTTGAGACTGTTTGGTCACTAGTGTTGCTGTTCTTGGTCATTAGTGTTGCTGGCTGGTTTATAGTTGTTGCTGCCTGGGTTGATTTGTTGCTGTTAGGCAAGTGTTGTTGCTGTTGTGTTCATTTGTTGTGGCTGGATCAGGGGTTGAGGGCTGTGGTAGGTCCGGTGTTGTGCTGCTTAAGTGATTGTGGCTGCTTTACTCATTGTTGTTGTTGCTGTGTGGTGTTGCTGTTGGCTGATTCATTGGACATTATTTGTTTGTTGTTGGTCTCAAGTTAACCACTGGTTCATTAATTGTGGTTGCTGTTAGTTTGTTCGATTGCTGCTACTGTTTGTTGTTGTTGGTTGGTATATTGAGTGGCTATTTGGTTCACTGGTTGTTACTGGTTTACTGTTGCTGTTACTGTTCTTGTTGCTGTTGCTGCGTTGCCATTGCTCACTCTTCCTTGTTCTTCCGCATTCCAGGTACACACCTCTGTTATTGTAGTTCCTTGGTACGAACAGAATGAAGTTTGAAGCTTGTGCATAAAGTCTATTGAAACATGTAGTCGTTTATAGTTCTTATGTTTAATTACATTCTGTTATTCTTCCATTAAATTTGTATCGCTAGTTTTGTTACGGAAATGTAGCTAGACCAAAGATACACTATCATTAGATATGCACGTGAATCCGAATTAGTCTGTTGTATCTTTGTTCAATCTTCTCCACTCATGTGTATAATCTCCAAACCTGTTAAATGATAGACCTTATGTTAAAAGCAAGATTAGCTAGGAAGTTGTCACTCAACGGAATGACGTAATTAGATTAAAAAGAGTCGGGGGTGCATTTCATGTGACCCGACCCCCAATTTCGGGCAAGAGTAAATAAAGCATGACATGAACCACAGGCGCATTTCATGCGATGGGGTTCGTAGCAAGTTTTAAGTAATTTGGAATCAACTCTTAAGTAAGATACGGTGAGATGTAGTTCGCTTTAGATTTGAATCAAAGGTACGCCTCGCCCAATAGTTACACTAATCACATAGCCGTCATAAATGTACATATAAATATTTAGGTTTCGAGATGCGTCGTTTCTTAACGAATATCACGCCTTTCTCAACAGTGTAAATAAGTAGTCGATCCGGGCATATTTTAGTTTTACCTTTTTAAATACGGGTGTGCATTTCATGTGACCCAAATCCAAACCCCGAAATGTTGAATAAGAATGTGTCGAGGATCCGGGTGCATTTCATGTGACGTGATTCGAAACATATTTTTAGGCAACATTCTCTTTCGTAAACAATAATAATAATAAAAGCGGTAAAGGGATATTAACTTGCACTAAGTACATGATTGTAAAAGCAGATAGATAAGCCAAACACGACAGTTGAGCGACCGTGCTAGAACCACGGAATTCGGGAGTGCCTAGTACCTTCTCCCGGGTTAATAGAATTCCTTATCCGGATTTCTGGTTCGCGGACTGTTAAATAGAGTCATTCTTTTCCTCGACTCGGGATTTAACCGGTGACTTGGGACACCATAAATCTCCCAAGTGGCGACTCTGAAATAATTAAATAAATCCCGTCTCGATTGTCCTTTAATTGGAAAAACTCTTTGCATCCTCGCGGATGTGGTAAAAAGAGGTGTGACAACTACGCTCACTGAGGGTGTGTGCAGACTCCGGAGAGGCTCCTTCAGCCCAAGCACTATAATATTGCGGCGTGCAATCCGATCTACATATATATCACTGCGACGTGCAGTCCGAGCCACATATATATTACTGCGGCGTGCAGTCTGATCCATATATATTATATATATATAATACTACGACATGCAGTCCGATCCGATACATGTATATGTATATATTGTGCGGCATGCAGCCCGATCCGGTATATATATCAATACCTCACCATGGGTCCTCGACCCCTCTCAGTCAATATAGACTTTACCTCTCGGGCCCACTCAGCTAGATCAGGGTATGCAACCCTAGGTATTCTCATTTAGAGTACACTTCTAGTACTGGTTCATGTCATGCTATACAGCTAAGAGTACGACTGAGAGTATGTGTTCAACATGATATAGGGGTCATTTAGCTCCACCGGCTTCTCTAAGGTTCTACAGATCGGCACAAGGCCCCAAACATGGTAACTAGCCCAAATATACAAATATAAGCTCAATCGCAGTCAATAAGTACTGTGAATCAACAGTCGGGATGGACTAAGCCCGAATCCCCAGTCACAATATCACCACGCTCATCATATGATGCGTGTTTCATCTCAACATAGCACTGTATAGTGCAAATACGGGGTTTTAAACCCTCAGTATATCATTCATTACTACCACTCATCTCGAACCTGCCAAAGTCCTAGCTCGCCTTGAGCTTTCCTCACAAATCAACCTACTCAGGTGCCAAATCTGATCAAAACCAATAAGAATACATCAAAATAGGCTAATTAATCATAACCCAATCGAAAGAACTCGAAAAACACCAAAAAACACGAAGTTGCAAAAACTCGATGTCACGCCCCAAATCGAGGGACATGACCGGCGCCTGACTAGGTAGCCCCAGTCAAGCGGACCTGGGTGCCTTTCATTCCCACGTGTTACCCCTGTGTTGATTAATTCTCATTAACCAAATACCTTACCAATTATAACTGATTTCACAATATACAAACATAACCATGCGAGTGATTCATTAACAAGTTTACAGGTTTTTACAACGCCCAACATAATATATACATGAGCCTCGAATCCCACAGTTTACATGTCTACGGAACCTCTAGGATACAAAGGACGATACAATACTTGCCGGTAACAAGGCTCCGGCTATACCTTACACAAAATCAAAATAAAGTCTAAACAAGAGTGGCATGAGCCACGTAGGGCCCCGAAAGGAAAGGGGCTCACCAAAACGGGCGATGAAGGATGCTACTGCCGATGAGCTGAAGTACCTGCTACTGATTCACCTACAATCATAATACGAATGTAGCGTCCCCGGCAAAAGGGACGTCAGTACACTTGAATTGTATTGGTATGTATGGACAAACTTTGTCCCAAGTAAACTCAAGCCATTAAATTACATCAAAACTAATCAAGCCAGCCAACCATGTTTTCCACCTTTTACTCATTTCAGATAAGCCTCAACACAAACACGTTCAAGGTAAACAAATAGAACAACAACCAATCAACCACACAAATTGCAAGTAGTCAAACATAGGGGCAATCAGTGCCCCCCAGGTTGCAAACTCTCCTGCTGTCTCCTTTCACAATTTCACATCATTGATTTTTGTATCAATTTTCAATAGCGATTTCGATCGCTTTCCATCCTTATTGCCCCTGACCACCCTTATTACCTCGGCCACCCTTATCACCCCAACCCACACCTTATTTCCTCGCGTTGCGGCGCGCAACACGACCCCGCCTTACAGTTTAAAACACAACAATTTCAAACAGCAGATAAGGTACTACACACAATTTTAACAAGTTCAAATAAGCAACTTGCACATTGTTCCATGTTCTCAATTACTTATTAAGCCAATATCACAACCAAGTTACAATATTTCCATAATCAAAAATATTCACACAAGTATGTTCAACAATTTTCCACAATAAACCAATTCTCAAGTGTTTTGTTTCTTTTCCACAAGGTGCCATAAAGGCCATCATAACCATTATTCACAATTCTTCACCAATTCCAATTCCCTTGTTATCTTTCAATTCATATTTCATACCACACCACATGTAGTTTAACATCAATTAGATACCCAACAACAAAATCAACAAATTACACACAATCTTTCAAATTAACACATGCCAAACGAATTGCACACATAAGGGCGATTTCACAAGAATCAAAGTTAGCCATACATACCTCGATTGAGCTTTCCTTAAGTTACTACAACACTCCAAAAACTCTAGCAATTCCAATCTACTATGAAACATAAAAAATTTAAACACATATTAGAAAGATATTCATGAAACTAGCTCATTTGAACAATTTATCAAACACTAGTTGAGCATCTTGATTTCGAATCCCCTTTTTAAGACTTCCTTCATTCCCTAACCCAATCTTTAGTTATTTAAGTTAAACAATCTTCCCATAAACCTAAGTTGTACATGTATGTACACAATACTAATAAACCCAAGAATCATACCTCAATAACTCATCTTATACACCAAACTCGAAATTAAACCCTAGGGTATAGAATCTTACCTCTTACATGAAGAACTTGCTATTGGGTTCTTGATTCTTGAAGATTGATGCAAGATTTGGATGATTTAGATGTTGGGTTCCTCCTTCTCTCTCTAAAATACTCTCACCTCTCTCTAAAATCAGTAAGAAATGACCCCAAAATGAACCCCAAAGCCTATATATTGAAATGGGGCCGGGTTATAAAAATAAAACAAATAACCCTGCGATGTCAATTCTGCTATCGCAGAATGCACCGCAGAATGGACATGCGGGCCGAAAAATGCACCGCAAAATCAGCAGCCAAAAATGAGCTACACTGGTTCAATCTGCGGTCAAAATGCGGACCGCAGAATGAACATGCGGACCGCAGAATGAACATGCGGATCGCAGATTTGACCTGACACACGATCGCATTTTCCAGCCTTTGGTAATTTGATCATAACTTTGTGTAGGAATGTCCAAATGACGAACGGTTTGAAGCGTTGGAAACTAGACTCAAAGGGCTTTCATTTGATATGCTATTCACCACATAAAACTTTATACATAATTATCTATGGTCGTTTAAAGTGGAGCCTTGTGCGAATCCATTTGGAATTTTGGCCTATTTCGAAAATTTTCCCATTTGGCTTACACTTGGGCTTCCATTTGGACCTCATATCACTTACCATAAGACTCATACTCATATTTATCAAGTCTAATTGATGTCCATCATGTTCATAGCACATAAAATATAATTAGCCTACGTGGCACCACAGAATCCTATATTACTTAGCGAAATTTTCTGGGGCCTTACATTCTCTCCCCCTTAGGATCATTCGTCCTCGAATGAGGTGTATAGTCTTTCCCAAACACTTTAACATCATACATCTCTTTTCTAACCTACCTCCAGTCTCTAAATTTTCACTAACTCCTAAATTTTTCAGAAATTTTGGCAGAGTTTCCTTTGTAACTAGGCCTATCCTCCTGCCAGGGAATCACCAAATTCGTCTCAACAACACATCCACAATTATACATAGCACCACAATGTATATATCCATAATCCTAATCCTAGTATTACAAGCACTACATTATCATAAGGATACTAGAACATGGACTGCACAGTTTTACATCAAAATACCTATATGGTACATTCCAAGTCAAAACTAACTGGTATTCAATCAAACTAAAGTACTTTCCTTCCACGACACATTTATCCTTCCACACGACATTATTGACTTACAAGCATTGTCATAACACCTTCTCAGAAGTAATATCAACTCCCAAAAATACATAACAAGGATGACAGATAAACATCTTGCATGAGATAACTATCCATTGACTTTACCTTTTGATAACTTCCACTGTACAATTTACACTCCACTGGATATTGCAATTCATGATAACAACAATAACCCACAATTCCATAACTTGGCATCATACCATCAAAGATGTCAGTTCATAGTAAACAAACAATCATGTGTTCATAATAGTCCTTACCAGCCATTAATGTAATCGCAAAGGTGTTCATCAACAAGAATATAATTTCATTTCAATCAACGGTCCATATGAAGTCAAGCCATCATGAGTCTTGCTAGTAGTTCATCATATAGGATATTAACATGATCATATAGTTCAATAAAGTCAATTCATACCCACATTTTTTTTTCACTATCTTCTTAGACATAAGCATATGGAAACACAAAGTACATGAGGAACAATTATGGGGAATATCATACACCTATTGCAACCTAATGTGTAATACAGTCATGTTACCTTTATTATCAACTCACATAATATTTTTAGGGGTACACTCACACTAAACCCTTGATGACCCTTAATAGTTACCCTAAGATGTGATACCATAAACTGACCATTAAATTATCTATCAATATATATGTGACCACACTATGAAGCTTTATCTTTGACTTGTCTAAACATACAATACCCAATGATCTAATACAACGAGGAACAACAAAGTTCAAGATCAGGCTGGAGTTCTTCAGGAATCCATTAATGCACTGGGTAGAGCACTTTATGAGGTCGTATACTAAAAGACATGAAAGTTACTACTAACAAAACTGACATGGTTAATCACTGTGACTACCTTAATTAATACACAAATGAGGTATAGGAGTAAGTAGTACATGGGAAATAGGAATCATTAAGGAGGAATACTCAAGTACGTGAACCACTCATTTTCTAAAGGGTAGGGAAAATCCGTCGACCCCGAATAGGAATACTCTAGCACTTTGAATGTGATATGGGATTCAAAATACACGAAGTTGAATTACACTCTTAACATTACTTGACGCACAGAATCTATGCCACAACCCTATAAGGATGAAAAGAATTGAACGCTTATGAGATTACCATATTCTAGAAAACTTAACACTTCTTGGTAATTGATCTTATATGAGGAAACTAAAAATTACGACCATTTTTTTTCATTCAAATCAACATGTTCATGATATGTACAAAAATCCGAAGTCATTTAATCTCAACCTTTCACGAGTGAAACTCAATAGCTAGGAAATCTTGATATTGGGACAAAATCATGAATTGGTTAGATGGTTCTAATAGTTAACACGACGCTCCAGAGGGAAGGCAAATAACACTCATATCTAGCCAAGAAGGTGAGATACCAAGGGTAGTAAAACTCTCCACACATGACAATGACATAGTCCATGATTCTAGAAGTTGAGGGTGTGAAGAAAACCAAACACAATGAGACAGTGCACAATAATCGCTGAAGGTTTGCAAATGTTCATGATGAGATTTCCATAGGTTTTGACTTGAAAAAGGAAATGTCATAGTGATACATAGAAGGGCATGTTCTCTTATGGTTATCGTACAAGTGTTGGGTTCTAGCATAACGACTTCACTAAATAAGGAATACAATTAACACATTGTGGAGACATACAGAGAGAATAATCATTCGTTATGAGTTGGACATGCCTATGCTATACTATCTTCCAAACTACAATACAATTCTACATCACGGGCAACCACAATACTAGAAACCAAGTGAGCTACTTACTACGGGATATCTCAAGTGGAAACAAAAATTATGGCGACACAAGATCTTTCCTATGACGGGATGTGAGGATCTGAATTTTTAGAAAAACTTTATGCACACATTGACCATTTTGATTGATATGAACTCATATGATAGGCACTGAGATGTGCATATATGTTACTAGACAGTGAAAGGGTCTCATGATGATACGTAAGAGAGTAGATTGAATGATCAAGCCATATAAGACACACACAACTAAGTAAAAGAGTGACTCGAGAAGGATCACAAATATTGGATTCTTTGCATGGAACTTGACACCACATGTACAAACTTTACGATGGTGCATGTATAGACACAAGTGAGCAGATGTTGTCAATTTAAATGAGGCGTTTCTAAAAGAAATTCATCGGGAATAGTCCTTTGTTAAGAATTTAGAAAAAGCAAGTAGGAAGTATCAATAGTGCTATAACTCAATTCTGGAACATAATTATAGAGCTCAATTCCATAGGAGGTTGTAAACAATAGAACTCTGATAGGGAGACTTTGTAAACAATACGTCTCATTTAAAGAGTAGGTGCATGTGCATGAACTGTTTTGTAATTTAGATTCTTTTTAAGAACATATCTATGCAAGGGCAAAGAAATCATAAGGGTTTAACAAAAAGTTTAAACAATCGCCACATTACCAAATAAAATGGATCACATAGTTTTTTTTCTTTACATAATTTCCATACCTCTAGGTTGCATTTCGTAGCCCTTCCATAGGGTTCACATATAAAATTATTCACCTATACGCTTCATACAATAATAAGGAAATCACAATTACGAATCAAACACTTTAAATGATCACCACATTATCAAATAAAAGAATCATGTCATTTTCTCGTATATTTGTCCGTCGGCTCTTGGGGCCATAATTATCACATCAGTCTTGGCACTAGGCCACATTCCATAACACAATCTCTTCTTCCCCACATTTCACATCATTTCCGCATATTTCACATCAACATCATAATCCGTTTCATATTCTCTCATGTCACAAATATTGCCAGGTACAATTTCATTTCGAGTTCTTGACACATTGTCTATACTCTATTTCTCAAAAACATTTGACTTATTTCAACATGTCTATGCACAGAGGACTTCACACAGTTTTATTTAATATATGCTGCTTCAATTTCAATTTAAGGCCTTCACATTTCAATGCATGATTCATACCCCTTGCACCCATTTTATGTTGTCAATAATAGCACATTGATCATATTGGAATGCATATTTCACAAACATCGGGTCACAACACCAATTCATGTAAAGTATCAATCACAACAAGAATCCAAAGTTCAATCTTACCACATTTACACATTCACTTTCTTTGCTTCCAAATATCTTTGTATATTACCATCAACTAGTCACAATCAATCAAATTCTTTTGGTACACATAAGAACAATTTGGAAGAATCAACCATAACAAGTTTTCTCACAAAATTTGGCATCAAAATATCTATTTAAACTTGACGTGAAGTCTAGTCATTTTAGCACATAGTTCACATTCTTTACATATCCTCATCTACCAAGAATAATATATTAAACAAATGAAAAAGTACCTCCAACATATATTTTCACAGCAATAATTCACTTAACATAACAAAACGGGTACTGCATTAATTATATTTTGAACCTACAACATTTATGCGAGCACCATGGAAGCTTATTTTCTAAAAGAAGGGATTTTAGCCGTACATACTGATGAAATACTACATGATCTGGTGGTACAATGACATTAGTAAGAACGAGGGTACTCTCCATAACAACAACTTCTACCAATCACTCCATGACTCAACACATTCTCCTAACAAGTCCTTGGATGATCCACTTGGACTTAATGGTGAGATAAATCTCACCTTACATGCTTCAAATTCACAGATTATGGTAACAAAATTACCAATATTGAGGTTAATACTTAGAGAGGAAATTAGCTCCATATCTTGAGCCATATCGCACGATCCGGAATATCAAAGAAATGGGTAAATTCCTAAATGCCCGTGCAGCCCCCAACTTATATGATGTGGTCGACAACACACCGATAAGAAGGGCACTACTAGACACGGCTCCGAGACATCCTAGGACACTTTAAAACCTTAGGCTCGGATACCAAGTTTGTCACGCCCCAAATCGAGGGACATGGCCGGCGCCTGACTAGGTAGCCCCAGTCAAGCGGACCTGGGTGCCTTTCATTCCCACGTGTTACCCCTGTGTTGATTATTTCACATTAACCAAATACCTTACCAATTATAACTGATTTCACAATATACAAACATAACCGTGCGAGTGATTCATTAACAAGTTTACAGTTTTTACAACGCCCAACATAATATATACATGAGCCTCGAATCCCACGGTTTACATGTCTACGGAACCTCTAGGATACAAAGGACGATACAATACTTGCCGGTAACAAGGCTCCGGCTATACCTTACACAAAATCAAAATAAAGTCTAAACAAGAGTGGCATGAGCCACGTAGGGCCCCGAAAGGAAAGGGGCTCACCAAAACGGGCGATGAAGGATGCTACTGCCGATGAGCTGAAGTACCTGCTACTGATTCACCTACAATCATAATACGAATGTAGCGTCCCCGACAAAAGGGACGTCAGTACACTTGAATTGTACTGGTATGTATGGACAAACTTTGTCCCAAGTAAACTCAAGCCATTAAATTACATCAAAACTAATCAAGCCAGCCAACCATGTTTTCCACCTTTTACTCATTTCAGATAAGCCTCAACACAAACACGTTCGAGGTAAACAAATAGAACAACAACCAATCAACCACACAAATTGCAAGTAGTCAAACATAGGGGCAATCAGTGCCCCCCAGGTTGCAAACTCTCCTGCTGTCTCCTTTCACAATTTCACATCATTGATTTTTGTATCAATTTTAAATAGCGATTTCGATCGCTTTCCATCCTTATTGCCCCTGACCACCCTTATTACCTCGGCCACCCTTATCACCCCGACCCACACCTTATTTCCTCACGTTGCGGCGCGCAACACGACCCCGCCTTACAGTTTAAAACACAACAATTTCAAACCGCAGATAAGGTACTACACACAATTTCAACAAGTTCAAATAAGCAACTTGCACATTGTTCCATGTTCTCAATTACTTATCAAGCCAATATCACAACCAAGTTACAATATTTCCATAATCAAAAATATTCACACAAGTATGTTCAACAATTTTCCACAATAAACCAATTCTCAAGTGTTTCGTTTCTTTTCCACAAGGTGCCATAAAGGCCATCATAACCATTATTCACAATTCTTCACCAATTCCAATTCCCTTGTTATCTTTCAATTCATATTTCATACCACACCACATGTAGTTTAACATCAATTAGATACCCAACAACAAAATCAACAAATTACACACAATCTCTCAAATTAACACATGCCAAACGAATTGCACACATAAGGGCGATTTCACAAGAATCAAAGTTAGCCATACATACCTCGATTGAGCTTTCCTTAAGTTACTACAACACTCCAAAAACTCTAGCAATTCCAATCTACTATGAAACATAAAAAATTTAAACACATATTAGAAAGATATTCATGAAACTAGCTCATTTGAACAATTTATCAAACACTAGTTGAGCATCTTGATTTCGAATCCCTTTTTAAGACTTCCTTCATTCCCTAACCCAATCTTTAGTTATTTAAGTTAAACAATCTTCCCATAAACCTAAGTTGTACATGTATGTATACACAATACTAATAAACCCAAGAATCATACCTCAATAACTCATCTTATACACCAAACTCGAAATTAAACCCTAGGGTATAGAATCTTACCTCTTACATGAAGAACTTGCTATTGGGTTCTTGATTCTTGAAGATTGATGCAAGATTTGGATGATTTAGATGTTGGGTTCCTCCTTCTCTCTCTAAAATACTCTCACCTCTCTCTAAAATCAGTAAGAAATGACCCCAAAATGAACCCCAAAGCCTATATATTGAAATGGGGCCGGGTTATAAAAATAAAACAAATAACCCTGCGATGTCAATTCTGCTATCGCAGAATGCACCGGAGAATGGACATGCGGGCCGAAAAATGCACCGCAAAATCGGCAGCCAAAAATGAGCTACACTGGTTCAATCTGCGTTCAAAATGCGGACTGCGGTCAAAATGCGGACCGCAGAACGAACATGCGGACCGCAGAGTAGAAATGCGGATCGCAGATTTGACTTGACACACGATCGCATTTTCCAGCCTTTGGTAATTTGATCATAACTTTGTGTAGGAATGTCCAAATGACGAACGGTTTGAAGCGTTGGAAACTAGACTCAAAGGGCTTTCATTTGATATGCTATTCACCACATAAAACTTTATACATAATTATCTATGGTCGTTTAAAGTGGAGCCTTGTGCGAATCCATTTGGAATTTTGGCCTATTTCGAAAATTTTCCCATTTGGCTTACACTTGGGCTTCCATTTGGACCTCATATCACTTACCATAAGACTCATACTCATATTTATCAAGTCTAATTGATGTCCATCATGTTCATAGCACATAAAATATAATTAGCCTACGTGGCACCACAGAATCCTATATTACTTAGCGAAATTTTCTGGGGCCTTACACTCGATCCCCGGGCCCGCTTCTCGAAAAATTACAAAAATCACATTTTCAGAATCCTCGACTCGCCGCGAGTCCATACATATAAATTTTATGAAAATCGGAATCCGTTTGCTCATTCAAATCGTCAATTTTCTATTTTCTAGGCTTAGAGCAAAATCCTCCATTTTTACACCTCAATTCCTCCATTTTTAGAGATTAAATTCATGATTTATCAATGTAATAATTTGGGTCCAAGAATTCTTACCTGATGATACTCCTCAATTTCCTCCTCAAAATCGCCGAATTCTTCCTTAAGTTTGAAGCCCCACATGTTTTTATCACTTCTGAAATTTTTCCAACACACTGGTCATTAAACCCTAGCGGTTTTCGCTTCTGCGGATGCCCAGCCGCTTTCGCGCTACCGCTTCTGCAGAAATAATGTCGCTTCTGCGACATTCACTTAAAAAACAAACTGCTTCTGCGGTTAAAAGCTCACTTCTGCGGACTCTCCTGATCCTATCACCTTCGCTTCTGCGACACTTTGCCGTTTATGCGAGATCGCGGTTGCGATATGAAGTCCGCTTCTGTGGACCTTGCTGCTGCTCCCCAATTGTCGCACTTGCGACTCCTTTCCCGCTTTTGTGGAGCCGCATCAGCGGTCTCCCTCCGCAGAAGCGGAAATAGTTGCTGCAACATACCAGCAGACCAAAACTCCACATTTTTCCTCGTTTAACCTCCCGAACTCATCCCGAGGCCCCCGGGGCCTCAACCAAAAATACAAACCCACTCTAAATCATCATACGAATTTGTTCCAATCATAAAAACATACCCTTAAACATAAGAATCGTCAAATTAAGGCGGATTCAAGCCTAAGTTTCAACTAAAACTTCTGAAACCAATATCCAATCAAAAACCCGACCAAATGATGTCCGAATTACCTAAAAATTTGCAGACATATCCAAAATTACGTAACGAAGCTACTGTAGCTGTCAGAATTGCATTCTGACCCCCGGATTAAAATCTCACCTATCGAGCGGATTTCGCCAAAATTCCAACTTCGCCAATTCAAGCCTATATCTACACCGGACCTCCAAATTAAATTTCGATCGCTCTCCTAAGCCACAAATGATCCCCCGAAGCTAACCGAACCATCAGAATTCGATTCCGAGCCCTCTAACTCACAAGTAAACGTCCGGTTGATTTTTCCAAACTATTCCTTCATCAAAGAGACTATTTGTCTCATTTTCTGCCAAACTAAAATCCGAATTGACTCAAATTCACCAAATACATATATTGAAACATGAACAAGTATATAACGGGGAAAACGGGGTGATAACTCACGTGACGACAGACCGGGTCGTCATAAATGGACATTTTAGATAATATAATTTCTAATTTTGTACGGGTATAAAAAAAATCATGATTAAAATCTCTTCTGTTGGTAAGTCTTCAACACCGACACATCTTAGGTTCCGACGACTAAAGCTTAAAAAAGGCCAAGAATGTTGAAGCAAAAGTGAATCTGGGGGAAAGTGCACTAACGACCATTGTTATTTCATTTAGAGATTAGCTAGTACTTATTTTGTCAGGGGCGATTGTCTGCTATGGGAACTTGGATGAGTAGTGGTGACGCGAGCACTATATGGTAAGCGACATCCAAATGCATAAGGGAGGTTGCGAGAGAGGTGTTAGGGGTCTCCACGGGCGTCTTTGGTAGGCACAGAGGAGACTGGTGGTGAAATGAAGTGGTCCAAGGTAAAGTGGAAGCGAAAAAAACGGCGTACCTGAAGTTAGTGGGGAGCATAGGTGAAGATGATAGGCGAGCGTGTGTGGAGAGGTATAGAGTAGCTAGGAAGGAAGCAAAGATGGCCGTTACGGAGGCTAAGACTGCAGCTTATAGTAGTATGTACGTGGTACTGGGAAATAAAGGCGGGGAGAAGAAGTTATTCCGGCTGGCCAAGTTAAGAGAGAGTAAGGTTAGGGATTTGGATCAGGTGAGATGCATCAAGGATGGAGATGGAAGAGTGTTGATGGAAAATGCGCAGATTAAGATAAGATGGTAGACTTACTTTCATAAACTTCTGAACGAAGAAGGGGATTGGGATATTGTGCTAGGCGAATTGGAACAATCCGAGAGTCACCGTGACTTTGGGTACTGCGAGTGTATCAAGGTTGTGGAGATCGTATGAGCTATGCGTAAGATGAGTAGGGGTAGAGCGACCAGGCCATACGAGATCCCGATGAAATTTTGGAAGGGTGTGGAGATAGCAGGTTTGGAGTGATTGGCTGGGTTGTTTAATGTTATTTTTGAGGCAAATAGAATGCCGGATGAGTGGAGGTAGAGTACTGTAGTTTCATTGTATAAGAACACAGGTAATATCCAGAGTTGTAACAACTATAAGGGTATTAAATTACTAAGTCATACCATGGAAGTGTGGGAGATGGTAGTTGAAGCGAGGGTGAGGATGTTAGTGTCCTTATCCGAAAATCAGTTCGAATTCATGCAGGGTCGTTCTGCTACAGAAGTTATATACCTTGTCCGAAAGTTGGCAAAATTGTATAGAGAGATGAAGAAGGATGTATGAGCAATGATGTATGGGCCTGAGTGTTAGGACCGTTAGAACCCACATATCCAAAAGATAGAAGTAACAGAAATGAGGATGTTAAGGTGGATATGCGGGTACACTAGGATGGATAAGATTAGGAATGATGATATTCGGGAGAAGGTGCACGTAGCTCCAATTGATGACAAGATGCGGGAAGCAAGACTCAGATGGTCCGGGCATGTTCAGAAGAGAAGCCCAGATGCTCCGGTAAAGAGGTGTGAGTGGCTAGTTATGGATGGAACAAGATGAGGTAGATGACGGCCTAAGAAGTATTGGGGAAATGTGATCAGACATGATATGGCAAGCCTTTAGATTTTCGAGACATGACACTTTATAGAAAGTTATGGATGACGAGCATTAAGGTTTTAGGTTATGAGGTAGTTGAATCTTGCCTTACTAATACCTCAATGAGACTAATCTGGTAGAATTTTTGCCTAAGATAGCTAGTGTCAATATTGTATTATCGGTGCAAGACCTATTTACTACCTATCAATTTTGCTTTGCATCTTTCTTCTGAATTTCATGTTGTTCCTATTTTTCTTATGATTTACTTATAATTTATGCGGTGATACTAACATTGACTACCTTTGTCTTTTTGTTCTCTTAAGCCGCGGATCTTTCGAAAACAACATCTCCATCCCTTTGGGGTAGGGGTAAAATCTGCATACTCACTACCCTCCCTAGACACCGCTAGTGAAATTTCACTAGGTTATTGTTGTTGTTGTCCTGAAAAACTAAACCAAAAAACTGAAATTGAGGAAGCACGGTCTAATTCCTAAAGAACAACCCTTTAAAGTGGCTACATGTTGTCATTTCTACATTAATCAGGTGAAATTAAAAAATAGTCAGATTTACAAGTGTTAATTGGAAAAAAGCCATAATTTTAAAAGTAATTGAAATTTAACCATTTTTCATATAAAGATAAATCTGAATGAAAACATTGTTCAACATTCGGTTCTAGCATAATATAGCGGAGTTCTAGTATAATATACTTGAGCATATTATATTGTAAGCTCATACACATGTGCTCCAATCTCCAGTATATTATACTGGAACTTTTTGTGTTTGTAGCAAAATAATGGTTATTTTTCAATAACTTTGCAAACCGTGGTGATTTTTCAATTACCAGTCTCGCAAAGGAGGTTCAACTATTGTCTGCATTGACCAAATCATTTATGCAACTCTCTTCAATCTTCATGGTTCAAGTCCATAGTACACAACATCAAGCATCAGTGCTACTAACAATGAAAATGTGAACATGTGTGATGCATGAAGAGAAGAGACCATCAACTAACTTAAACTTTCATATTACACTAACAAGAACCACGAGGAACGAGACACATTATTAAACTTAACTCTGCTCAACCAACTTCTTCAACATTCTTGTTCACTTCTCTTCTTCCGGTTTCTCAATAAAAGTCTTCCTCAACCAGTCCCATGGCTGCTTAGATATTAACACAACGTAACACAGTCAGAGGTGTCATTAGATACATGTGTCATCATAAAATCAAGTTTACATATCCAAACAGTACATTAACAAGAACTGAGTTGTACAATATAAAGAAAGTCCAGAAGTGCATAGAAATCAAATAATACAGTACCAAAAAACTAAATTAACACTTGCTTTGCTCTCTATTCTCTAACTAAAGCCTACAACATGAGATATCTAATTAAAGGACATCAAAACATTTAAATGAAAAAGTTACTTCAACAGATTCCACAGAATTCATCAAAAGTTTTGGAACCTTCCTTCTTATTATGTGATTTCCGAACCTCCAATTTAATATCTTAAAACAGCCACATTCATCAGTACAAATATAGTGCACATAAGATATTGCACATCAGAGTAATCAAGGACATGTACGATGGAGCTAAGACTAGGGTTAGGACGGTGGGCGGTGACTCAGACCATTTCCCGGTGGTTATGGGGCTCCATCAAGGATCGGCGCTTAGCCCTTTCTTGTTTGCCTTGGTGATGGATGCTATAACCCGACATATTCAGGGGGATGTGCCTTGGTGCATGCTATTTGCTGATGACATATTATTGATAGACGAGACGAGGGTCGGTGTGAATGAGTGGCTAGAAGTATGGAGACAGACTCTCGAGTCTAAGGGTTTCAAAATAAGCAGATCTAAGACTGAATACCCGGAATGCAAGTTTAGCGCCGAGCCGAGCGAAGTAGGCAGGGACGTAATGATTGGAGCTCAGGTCATCGCTAAGAGGGACAGCTTCAGATATCTTGGGTCGGTGATTCAGGGAGACGGAGAGATTGACGGGAATGTCACTCATCGTATATGAGCGGGATGGTCGAAGTGGAAGCTTGCATCAGGAGTCCTGTGTGACAAGAAAGTGCCACTGAAACTCAAGGGAAAATTTTATAGAGCCGTGGTTAGACCTGCCATGTTGTATGGGGCGGAGTGCTGGCCGGTGAAGAACTCTCATGTTCAGAGAATGAAGGTTGCGGAGATGAGGATGCTCAGGTGGATGTGTGGACTTACCAGGTTAGATAAGATTAAGAATGAAGTTATTCGAGAGAAGGTGGGGGTGGCCCGGTGGATGAGAAGATGCGTGAAGCGAGGCTCAGGTGGTTCGGGCATGTGCGGAGGAGAAGTCCTGATGCCCCGGTGAGAAGTTGTGAACGACTGGCGGTGGTCGGCGTGAGGAGAGGCAGAGGGAGGCCTAAGAGGTATTGGGGAGAGGTGATTAGGCATGACATGGCTATGATGCATATTTCCGAGGGCATGACCCTTGATAGAAAAGTCTGGAGGTCTAGTATCAGGGTTGTAGGATAGGGGCTCCTATAATATTTTGTACTCCTTTCCCGGGGTTGGGTGAGGCTTGTCAGGGCGACTCATAGATGATTCGTGCATTGGATTGTGTCCCCCTTATGGTAGTTATTTATGGTAGCTACTGTTTGATATTATTGCATGCCATTTTATGTATAATTCTTATGTTTAGACAATTATTTCTGCGATTTTCTGCCGGAATTACTAATGCTCTTTTGTTTTTGTTTTTGTTTTTGTTGTTGCTTTCCCTTTCCTTCTCTAAGCCGAGGGTCGATTGGAAACAGCCTCTCTACCCTTTTGGGTAGGGGTAAAGCTTGTCTACATATTACCCTCACAGACCCCACCTTGTGGGACTATACTGGGTAGTTGTTGTTGTTGTATAATCTGAAAATGCAACTTTAAGTTTATAAGACGTTCATAGTTAAAAAAGTGAAACTAATGTCATCACAAAAGTCAGAAGGAAAACAGATGGACAGGAAAATACATAGATAACAAACCTGCAACACAAAACGAAGTGACTAACAAAATGAATCCCCCCATTTTCTTAAACTAGTAGGTCCGGTACAATTATGAATATTTTTTGCCAATGTCACTAAGTTGACACTTGGCTGATAGCAAAAGCAGGGAAAATGGGTACAAAAAAGAGTTACGGATTTGTTCAGACGTGCAAAAAACTCTGGATAAAATTCTTCTCACCTATTTCCACGTTTGGTGCATCTCTGTGTTAGTTACTTATCCATCCCTATAGTCTTAAATTTAGATGCAAGGAGATCGATTATTGAAACTCCCACAGGAAAGACTTAAAATACAGTCATTCCCATAGTTGTGTCCTACTTGCTGTTCCATAACCGCCCTAACAAGCTCCCACCCCTTCTCTAAGCCTTCCCAGAAAAGACCCTTCTACTAGGCCATAAAGACCCTTCCGCTTTTACTACCTTACTTTGCCATTTTGACTGTCCTCGTCGTGCCACTGGTGATGATTTAGTTTGCTCAAAAGAAAAAAAGTTGAATCAATGAAATGTACAACAATATGTGTGTGTGTCTGATAAACTGGTGTCAACGGCATACTTGAGAGCAAAGTTGACCCCATGGCATACCAAACTCTTTGTTTTTGGATAACAATGGGGTACATACAAGTTTTGGCACACTTCAATTAATACTCCAAGTATTTGCTAGCCTATTACCTTCCACCAGTAGAGGTACCACTACCTCTACCCAGCAAGACATAGGGAAATGGGAAGAATTCACTTAATGTAACCTATGGTCAAATTATATTCTTGATTCCTAAAGTTATCACACAAGATTTTGGACTGCTAAGCTAACCTGCTCACCAAATGTTGTATTGCATAAATGGCCGGATACCACATCACAACATTTATCAAAACAATAATTGCACATTTTGGATAACTGAACCAATCCAGACTACTTAATCATTAAAAAATCGGGAAGGATTCAAATCCCAAAATTTTCCTGTCAAACATACCAACTTTCCCTATATGGTGTTAACTCTTAAGAGCATATGTTTGACGGTTTCAGTTCATTTCGGAAGTTAAACGACAAGGAAGGACAATGCAAGGACTTATAATATTCGGAAAAGAGGTTAGTATCACTTTTAAAACACGAGAAAGAAATTGCGATAGCTTTTAGAGACATAGATACAAGATTAGTACTACAAACATCAATCCATAAACTACAAATGCCAGAACTCAAACTTTTATGAGCAACACATGCAAATGCCTGAACTCAAACTTTATTAGTAACAAATGTTCAAGAAATAGAACCCCGTGTTCATGTCCTTGAGGACCATAACTAATTAAGCATAGGGGGCTCTAGCGGATCATACCTAAATCATATTAGAATTCGAAGAAAGAAATCAATCGATCAAGTTGTGGAAATGAAATAACAAGAGCAAGGCGGCTAAAATATACTTATCATAAAAGAAAAGGGTGCTGAAGCAATGTTGAACAAAAATGGACATCACGATTGGTAAGTTGTCAGTATTTTTTATCTAATTACAATGGTTTGTAATCTTAATGATAATCTAATTTTCAATTCAAGCGGATAGTGATCACACAATGATTCCTAATTACTATTAGGATCACAAACCATGACAACAAAAAAATAGCAGTATAAGATGCTTGACAGGAGATGCTGCGCTTCCATAATCATAATATCAGACCTAGATATCGAGCTGAGCTCAGGCTCTCTGCTCAAACTAAGCTTTTAAGTCGCAATCAAAGGTTCAGTTATATCTTTATGATAACTGAATAAGCTCCTATTATCCAAATAAAAAATTCGATTTTGAATAGTTTCTTTAAAAAAAAAATTGCTATTCTATCAAAATTACAGTAGATGCAGTGCTATTCTTTATCCACTGACTTAAAATCCTTGACCCACCTCGTTGCTTATAGGATCTAAGGAGAATTACTCGACTTATTCATTATGTGATCGACAATTTGACTGTCAACATTATATATGGATAAGGAAAAACAAGGAAAACATAAAATCAAAAATTGAAGTACATACGAATAAGTCGGATTCCAATATTCTTGAGAAAAAGTGAAAAGGGAAAGGACCTGGACGATCCAGAGGGCGGTGGTAGTGGCGGCAACACCCCAAGTAGCGGCGGCCTGTATATCGGTGGACTGAGGACGCAATTTGGGCCGCAGGAACTTGAAGAGTCCGGTACTGGTCATCTTCGGCGTTGTTAATTTCTCCGTTCACTGTAACTGAAACTGATACGATGAGCCCTCGAAATAAGCTAGCGTCTCCGATTGTTCGGATCTTCTTTAACTTCCTCCAAATGACATATATATATATATATATATATATATATAGGGTTTTGCTAATATATATATATATATATAGAACATTTATTTTTATTTTTCTTAAAATAAACGAAAAGGGCCAAAAGTAGGGTGATGTGCACATATAACCATTAATAGCACATGTCTTTATTTTTAAGCCATTGTTTTAAATATTTTTAGTTTTTAGCCACCGCTTTAATAAACTTTTACCTGTCTAAACTAAAATACCATTTTGTTATACCTACGCACGATCAACAGCAGCAGCAGTACGTAACTAACTTCCCAAGCAGCAACAGAAACTGTGATCGTCCAAAATTGCATAAGCTTCTCTTCCGATTTAAAACTATCAAATTCAACTTTCTCGTCAAAAAATCAACATAAAATTACAGTAAGTTGTGTTTTTGTGTGTTTCTGTTGATTTTTATTTCGTTACTAGGAATTTGATTTTTTGTTGCTTTTTTGGATTGATAACGTTAAGGACATCGCGTCGTGTGATTATTCTGTAAATACCGAGGATATAATTTTAAGTATTTGGTGTCCTTAACATGACTGTTGTTACTAATATTAAGGACATAGTGTCTTGATTTTTGCAAATTGTATAGAAAAAGTTAAGAACACAATGTTCTTAACTTCTTTGCTCATATTCTGAATATAAAGGACATAGTGTCCTCGATTTGCAAATTGTTTTGAAAAATTTAATGACATTTGGTCCTTAACTTTGATTTTTAAGTTTAGAAGTTAAGGACATTTGGTCTTGAACTTCAAGTTTCAAGTTCAAAACTTAAGGACACATGGTCATGAACTTAGACTTACAAGTTCAAAAGTTAAGGACACTTGGTCCTTAAGTTAAGTTTCAAGTTCAAAAGTTAAAGGACACTTGGTCCTGAACCTCAAATTTCAAGTTCAAAACTTAAAGGCACATGGTCCTGAACTTAGACTTATAAGTTCAAAAGTTAAGGACACTTGGTCATGAACTTCAAGTTTCAAGTTCAAAAGTTAAGGACACTTGGTCATATTTTGATTTCCAAGTTTAAAAGTTAAGGACACCCGGTCCTTAACTTTGAAGGGTCCTTAACTTTGATTTTTCAAGTTCAAAAGTTAAAGGGCACTTGGTCCTTAACTTTAAATTCCAAGTTCCAAAGTTAAAGACAATTGGTCATTAACTTTGTCCTAAACTTACAGTTCATATCCTTAATTTATACAAGGATTGCTCTATAAATATGTCATGTGTTTCTCATTCTCTTGACTTGTAGGATGGAAATAATATGTATTATAGTTTCTTTTAATGGTAGATGGACTACACACTATAAGTATCTTGATCATCAAAAAACGTTTGTTCTAGTATCCGAGGCAATTCGATTTGAAGATTTCATTAAAAATGTCTTTAAAGTTATTGAATTGGATCGAGACAAGCTCGAAACGATAATATGGTTTGATACCAACCTAGGAACAAGCAAGGGAATGCTTGTATCCAAAGATTTTGATCTTCACTCATGTATAGAGTTACTAAAAAGTCATTCACTCATCAAGGGTTGTCGTTTCATTGTTGATGCTTCGGAAAGAGTTTTTGGATCTACAAGGACCTTTGAACATGGCAATCAAAATAAATGCCAACAGATAATGGAAATACATAAGGTTGAAGATCAACCAATAATTGAAGATGTGCTTCAAACATTTGATTATATTCAAGTAGAAGGACAAAGCATTATAGATATTGACAATGAACAAGATTTGGGTATTCAAGTCTTAGTGAGTGCACCGGTAATAGAAGAAGCTTCTGAAAAAATCTCTACTCAACTAACTAGACCAAGCTCAAATTCGAAATAAAAAGAATCCCCAACTACGATATTAAGAGAAAATTCTTTGTTGAATGAAATAAAAGTGGGATCAATATTTGACAAAAAGAAGAGCATAATTAATTATTTTTCGAATATAGCAATTAAAGAACATTGTAAATTCAAGGTTGTTAGATCAAGCCTAACAATTTGTTGAAATGCAATGATGATAAGTGTGGGTGGTGTGTGAGTGATTTTAGAGTTAAAGATTCAACATTATTCAAGATAGTAAAGTTTGAGGAAAATCATGGTTGTCCAGTTAACAATATAAAAGCTGATCAAAGGCATGCAACTTCAAAGTTGATTAGTGGTTACATTATTGGCAATCTTCGAGACCTAGGGTTTGAAGTTACACCAGCTTTTGTCATGGCAGAAATTCAAAAATTGCATGGGCGAGACAATGGGTATCACAAGGCGTGGTGTGTTATTCAACATGCTTCAACTTTAGTAAGAGGAACTCTTGAAGAGAATTATGAATTATTATCTTCATACTTGTATATGATAAAAAGTAAAAACCCGGGAATATATATTAACTTTTGTTAACCTTCTGTTATATTGTATTTTCAATTTTTTTTATATGTTTTATGCATATGGATCTTCAATAATTGGTCGGAATCATTGTAGACCAGTGATTGTTATTAATTCAACTTTTTTAAAGTAAAAAATTTGTGGTGTTTTAATAATTTCAGTTTCAAAATATGCAAATAACCAAGTTTTTTGTAACGACCCGGCCGGTCGTTTTTGAAATTTATGCCCCGATCCCCAATTTAACTGTTTTCCTAAGTTCATTTCTGCTATTGTGATTTTCCGGGAGAGTCGGTTCTAGAATTTGGAGTGTTTTAGGACACTTAGTCCCTAAATGAGAGCTTTATAGTTGGAAAATGACCCGTATTTGGAATAGTGTTAAGACGACCTCGGAACGGAAATCCAATGGTTCCATTAACCCAGTTAGGTGATTTCGGGGTTGGGAGCGCGTTCAGAATGTATTTTGGAGATCTGTAGCTCAATTAGGCTTGAAATGCCGAAGTTTGAAATTTTGGCGAATCCGAACGATAGGTGAGATTTTGATCCAGGGGTCGGAATGGAATTTTGATAATTTCAGTAGCTTCGTTATGTGATTTTGGATATGTCTACAAATTTTTAGGTCATTCGGACGTCGTTTGGTCGGGTTTTTGATTGAATGTTAGTTTCAGAAGTTAGATGAAATCCTAGGCTTGAATCCGCTATAATTCGATGATTTTTGTGTTTAAGGACATGTTTTTATGATTGACGCAAGTTTGTATCGTGTTTTGGAGTATGTTGGTGGTTTTCATTTGGGTCCCGCAGGCCTCGGGGTGAACCGGACCATCATCCGGGCACTTTTGAACTATGAAATCTACAGAAAATTGCAGCAGCAGTGCAGCAGGGAATTTGGCCTTCGCGTTCGCGAGGCCTGAGCCGTGTTCGTGTAGGCCTGGTCGAGTTGGTCATCGCGTTCGTGCACTGAAGGTCGCGTTCACGTAGGAGGGGTTGGAGACGTGTCGCGTTTACGACCGGGCATATCGCGTTCGCGTAGTGCAAAATCTGGCGGTCGAATATTTGTTCATCGCAAATGCGTGAAGCGCGTCGCGTTCGCGAAGGGGTAGCCTGGAAAAGCATCGCGGACGCGTGGGGACGAACGCGAACGCGTAAGGTAATTGTCCAGTCAATGAATTAAATACCAGAACTCAGTCCAGTCACGGAAACAGTCCCAAAAATGCCATTTTTGAGTTCTAGAGAGAGAAACTCACGGGGAATTGTTGGAGAATCATCGAGCAATCATCGGAGTAAGTTTCTTGGTCTAATTTTGTTATTTTATCATGAAATCCTTGAGTATTTCACTGTTAATGGATGATTAATGGGGGGTTTTAGCCCTAGGCCTAAATTGTGGTAAATCGTCGATTTGAATGGGCAAACGGAGTCCGATTTTGGTAAATTTTATATGCATGGACTCGTGTTGAGATAAGGGACCTGAATATATAACTTTCATAATTTTTTGATAAGCGTACCGAAAGTCGGGTTTTGGCAACTTGTAGTTTTTGGCGTATTTTGAATTGTTTCGATTGGGTAATGCCCAATTGGCCTATTTTGATGTATTTCTGTTGATTTTGATCAAATACTACACCTGTGGAGGCCGATATTCATGGAAAGAGAGTTGTCTCTTAGCGGTTTTGTACCGGAGTCGAGGTAAGTGGCTTGTCTAACCTCGTGTGGGGGAAACTTCACCCCTAGGATATTATGTGATAATTTAAACGCCTTGTACGCGAGGTGACGGGCGTGTACATGCGCAGATTGTTGGAACTCAATTTACTTGAATTGTTAAATTCGTGATATTCCTACTCTTAGTTGATTAAATTGTGACATTTACCTGATATTCGTTAGAAAAGCATGATTTGATAGGATTTATCTGTCTAATTGCCTAATTGTCTTACTTGAACTTCTTGATAATTGTTGGCACTGGTTTTTGGTGAAATTATAGTTAAGCATATTATGTTTTCTCTATGCGTTTCTTTTATTGTTTTGTGTTTGTGGACTGCGGGTTCGATTTCTGGAGATCCCAGGGCTGTGGGTTCGATTCCCATAGACCCGGAGTGGTATTGTTTGTGGACTGCCGGTTCGATTCTCAGAGATCCAAGGGCTGCGGGTTTGATTCTTGGAGACCCGAAGTTTATTGATATATTTTTTGAGATATGGACTGCGGGTTCGATTTTCGGAGATCCTGAGATATTGAGACACATCCTGAGATATTGATACACGGCCTGCGGGTTCGATTCCCGGAGACCGACAAATACTGATATTGGGACTGCGGGTTAAATTTCCGTAGCTCTTGGGTTGTTGAATATAGAGAGGGACTGTGGGTTAAATTCCCACAAGTCCTGGACTTGCTGGTTTGAGTTTATGTTGTGTTGGTTACTTGTAGTTAGCTAATCGTAGTCGGTTGTAGTAATTATTTTATTGTTGATTATTTTAGATTCATTCTTACATATTCCTGCTTATTACTGTTTTGATCATTATGTTATTATTTCTCTCGGTAGGGCCCTGACCTTCCTCTTCACTACTCCATCGAGGTTAAGCTTGGCACTTACTGAGTACCGCCGTGGTGTACTCATGCTACTCTTCTGCACACTTTTTATGTGCAGATCCAGGTACATCAGGACAGGCTCATCCTAGGTGATTCAGCAGCACATCCGGAGACCTCGAGGTATGATCTGCTACGTCCACGGATCCGGAGGCCCTCCTTCTATTCTCATAGTGACAGTAGTTATTTTCCTCCATTTCGTTGTTTAGACATTCTTGATGTATAGAGCCACACTCTCCCTTTTTAGTCTGTGTTACCCGTGGGATTCCGGGTCTTGGTGGTATGATATATGGCATGGTTGATGGGTGTATGTGCCAAGCGGCACTTGTTACATTCCTTTTATATCGTTTTCCGCTATTTTTTTATTTAATGTTCATAAACTTGTATATTCCGCATCGTGTTAGGCTTACCTAGTCACGGAGACTGGGTGCCGTCACGACAGGTTCACGATTGGTGGACTAGGGTCGTGACATTTTTCCACTAGTCTTTGGAATTGCAAAATCCGAAAATAATAATTCCTATGAGTGGTACTTTAGTGAGCTTCGCAATGCAACTGGGAGCCGCGAGAATTCAATTTTTTTTGTCATGCAGGCATCAATCTATTGCATATGGCATTGCAAACGTATATCCTAAAAGCCACCATGGGATTTGCATATTATTTGGAGCAGAGCATAAAGTGAAGGAAAGTGAAAAGTGAGGTCATAAAACCTTTCTAAAGTGCTGCAAGAGTATACATGAAAATTGATCCATACATGTTAGATATAGCAAAAGTAGATAAGAATACTTATGACTACTTGATGGAAGAACCACCGGAAAGATGGGCACGTTCTTGTAGTCCACGATGAAGATATGACATGGTCACAACAAACATCGTTGAGTCAATGAATTATGTACTATTTGATGCAAGGGAGTTGCTTGTATTAAGAATGATGGATTTCTTCCAAGCGAAGTTATAAAGTTGGTTTTATGAAAGAAGAAATGAAGCACAAAGAACTTTTTATGACATTTCTTGTTGGGTAGAAGACGAATTAAAGAAAAAGATAGATTTAGCATTTACTTTGAATATAAGTATTATATTCTTTGTTTAGCTTATTATTATAATAATAATTAACATAATGTATTAAATTATAATTTTAAACATTGGAGGTCTTCCTCGTTGATTCATGGCGTTCTATAGTTGAGAAAGAAAGAATTACTTTCTTGGTGGACTTAAATAAAATAACATATGATTATTTTCAGTTTCAATTTGATGAATTACCGTGCATACATGCAATTGCAGCTATCAAGAAGAGAAACATCAAGAAGTCCAACTTTTACTCGCACTGGTACTTAAAGGAATCTTGGGTGAAAACATATAAAAGACAAATACATCATGTAGGACATATTGATTCTTTGATTATACCGGGGAGTGTTAAGTCACAAATTATTAAACCTCTATATTTCAAAGTGCCACCAGGTAGAAGGTAGAAGAAAAGGCATATTCTAGCTACTGATACATCAAAAATAATATTCAAATGTGGTCGTTGCAGAAGAATTGGTCATAATATAACAATTTGTATATATTCTCGAGCAGTCCATCAATTTTCAAGGAATCATAGAGAATAGTATATATACACTTATATTTATCTACTCTTTTAAGTTTTTGTTATAAATTGGATTTATTTAGATTATTTTTATTTGAGCAGATGTCCTGAATTTTCAATGTTTCTTTGCGCTTACGTGCTTATTTTTTTTTTTTTAGTTTCAAGTTTAAAAGTTAAGGACAGTGAGTCCTTAACTTAGAGTTCCAAGTTTAAATGTTAAGGACACTTGGTCCTTAACTTTAAATTCCAAGTTCAAAAGTTAAGGACACTTGGTCCTGAACTTTGAATTCCAATTTTAAAAGTTTGGGTCACTTGGTCCTTAACTTTGAATTCCAAGTTCAAAATTTAAGGATACTTTGTCCTGAATTTTGAATTCCAAGTTAAAAAGTTAAGGACACTTGTTCTTTAACTTTGATTTTGAGGTTCAAAAGTTAAGGATACTTGGTCCTTAACTTAGAGTTTCAAGTTCAAAAGTTAAGGACACTTAGTCATGAAGTTTGAGTTTCAAGTTCAAAAGTCAAGGGCATTTAGTCCTTAATTAAGGACACATGGTCCTGAACTTAGAGTTACGAGTTTAAAAGTTAAGGACACTTGGTCCTTAACTTTCAATTCCAAGTTCAAAAGTGAAGGACACTTGGTCCTTAACTTTATGTTTCAAGTTCAAAAGTTAAGGACACTTGGTCCTGAACTTCAAGTTTCAACTTCAAAAGTTAAGGACAGATGGTCGTGAACTTGGACTACAAGTTAAAAAGTTAAGGACAGTTGGCCGTGAACTTCAATTTCCAAGTTCAAAAGTTAAGGACACTTGGTCTTTAACCAATACTTACAAACTCAATACACATAATTTAGGGATTTCAAATAGACAAATCAATACTTGACAGAAACAAAGAAATTAATAACATTATGCCTTCATTTGAAACTGTAATTTTGCATAGATGTGACAAAATATTATGCTATGCAAATAAAATAAAAGTGACTTGTAAACAATTTACAAGATATTTTAGAATTCATATAGATTCTTTACAACAAATTTATTCAAAAATCAACTACGGGAAACTTTGTTTACACCTAAACTACAACTCTTTTGGGCAGGAAGTTTCATTTTCACTATCATAGTCGTCGCCGACATTTTCTGGTGGTGTATTATAACCAGAATTTCTTTTTCACTCTCCACTTGCCCAAAGATTTATTGCAAGTTCTTTTCTAAAGTTTGTTATGTCTTCAAGTTCGAATTTCTCCACACTCTTTCTCATCATCAACAACTCCACGTACTTGATTAGGAATGCAGTACAATCAGTCCTATAGAAAAATATAAGATACAGAGTCAATTAATTAATATTTTTAATAAAATAAATCTAAAGTACATATAAATTATATAACAAATGACAACACGTACGATCCAGTTTGGTGTGGTGATCTTTGCCACTGAATATCGAATTTGTTGAATGCATTTCCAAAAGACTTGTGATTTTTCTCAAACTGTGAGAACTTTAAAACGTGGGGGATCATGTGTGCATACATTTCAATGTAATTCATCTAGCCTCATATGGCTTAATATATATGGAATCGTACACATAAATCTTTTTCTCATTCAAGTCCAATGCCCCTAAAAGAAAATATGTCATAGCATCATCATCTTCTGAAGGAAGCCCACATGGAAAAAAGATTTTGTCAACCTTCGTCCAAGCAATTACACATATATGACTGTCACCCCACATATATAGTGTCAGAAACAATTGATTATCACCACACTAAAACTCATATGTAGCATCTTCATTGAAATCTTTATATACAAGTACCATATAGTTATCAAAAAGTATACCTATAGTTGTGCAATTAAAAGGATGGGTGCGAGGGTGGTAGCATTCCTTCTTTCTCAAATAATACAAGGCAATGTCAATATGCTTTATAAAAAGCTTAAAAAAATAAACAAATCCATCAGTCATAGATAATTAAAAAATAATAAATTATGAATAAAGGAAATAAATGCCTTGCGAATTATTAAATCTAATCATCAAGTACAAACCTACAATCTAAAAGCTCAATGAAGACCATTTTGCTACTGATTTTTTTATGGTACAATTTATATGGATTCTTTCTCACATCATTATCGTCAGCATGTATATCAGTTTCTCCCCTGGAAATTTTAAAAATGTCAAAGTTAGAAGTTAGTCCTCATTTCCTAATTAAGGACATCTAGTCCTAACTTAGGCTAAGAAGTTCAAAAGTTAAGGACATAGATCCTGAACTTTGAGTTCCAAGTTCAAAAGTTAAAGGAACTTGGTCCTGAACTTAGACTTACAAGTTTAAAAGTTAAGGACAACACTTGATCCTAAACTTTGAGTTGCAAGTTCAAAAGTTAAGGACACTTGGTCCTGAACTAACACTTACAAGTTCAAAAGTTAAGGGCATTTGGTCCTCAACTTACAATTATAAGTTCAAAAATTAAGGACACTTGGTCCTGAACATACATTTACAAGTTCAAAAGTTAAAGATATTTGGTCCTAAAATTGAAGTTTCAATTTCAAAACTTAATGACACATGGTCTTGAACTCAGACATACAAATTCAAAAGTTAAGAATCCTTGGTCCTGAACTTAGACGTACAAGTTCAAAAGTTAAGGATACTAGGTCAACTTTGAGTTCCGTGTTCAAAAGTTAAAGACGCTTAAATTTAGAAATTTCAAGCTCAATACACTTAGTCCTAACTTTAAAATTACAAGTTCATGACACGAATTTAAGCAATTAACAAATAATAAAATACATTTAGGGACTTACGCTTTTTTGCGACCTTTCCTTTTCACCTTTCCCACCACCCGATGAATTTCTTCAATAAGTTTGCATCATTTTTGGCATAATGAGAATTACATGTACGAGTATATTTTGATTTTATCCAGCCCATATTCTTGGGAGTATTTTCATTGTGCATCATCGATGTTCCTGTTTTTCTTTCCCGTTCAAAAGGAGATGTTAATTGTCAACTAAACTTCTTTCATGTTTTAAGTGTTGAGATTGTCCTCCACTTCTCTCTTGATAGTCCACTCCGTCTTATTTCCTTGTGGCTTCAAAAGATTCTGTAACATTTATAATTAATACCCTTACTAATAGTTTACTAAAACTAACATTCAACATATCATGAAAATTCCATCTAACCTTGATTGTCATCATTTTGATTTTCAAAATTCTCTTTAAGTGAGAGAGGTGTAGAGAGATTATATTCTGGTGGGTTTTTAATGTCTTTGTCTTATGCTTTTTATATTTTGAGGATCGAACAAACGTATTGTAAAGAAATAGATAGAGAACCTGACCCACATGGTATACATTTGAAATGAATAATGTCCAGTCTGATCTTCAACAAATGAATGAACAACTACAAGGAGGAACACAACAGGGAACTGGCGACCTTGTCCCTTAGGGTTCTCCAATAGAAGTACAAGTTAGTGGTTGTCTGCAACTATTACAAAGAGGAACACAACAAGGACCTGGTCCCTTAGGGTTCTCAACTGTACAACTGGAAAGTAACAGCAGAAAGTGAAAGTCTTGTAACTATTACAAAAGAGAAACACAATAGGGACCTGGACCCTTAGTGTTCTCTGACAGAAGTACAAGTCAACTATACAGTTGGAACACAACTGCACAAAAGTGACTGTGTAGTAGAAAGTGCAATAGTCACTTCTCATTGAGAGAAACGTGTAACAAGAATTGACATCACCATCCATTGTAATGTATTTTGTAGTATAATGTGATGATCCGGTACGTCATCATGTGAGTTATCACCCCATTTTCCCCTTTATATGCTTGTTAATGTTTCAATATGTATGTTTGGTGAGTTTGAGTCAATTCGGATTGAGTTTGGTTGGAAATGAGACAAATAGTCTCTTAGAAGAAGGAATGGTTGGAAAAAGTCAACCGGATGTTGACTTGTGAGTTAGAGAGCTCGGAATCGAATTCTGATGATACGGTCATCTCCGGAAGGTCAATTTTGGCTTAGGAGAGTGATCGTAATTGAATTTGGAGGTCCGGTGTAGTTTTAGGCTTGAATTGGCTAAGGTTGAATTTTGGCGAAATCCGAACGGTAGGTGAGATTTTGATCCGGGAGTCAGAATGGAATTCCGACAGTTGGAATAGCTTTGTTAGGTGATTTTGGATATGCCTGCAAATTTTCAGGTCATTCGGACATTTTTTGGTTGGGTTTTTGATTGGATGTTGGTTTCGGAAGTTTTTATGAAAATTAAGCTTGAATCTATGAGAAAACGTTGATTTTTATGTTTAAGATGGTGTTTTTATGTTGCGAGCAAGTTTTTGTGAGGTAATGTGAGGTATTTTTGCTTTTGGTTGGGGTCCTGGAGGCCTCGGGATGTTTCCGGGAGGTTAAACGGAAGAATTTCAGAGTTAAATGAGGTCTCAGATTCTTGGCTTCTAGTGTTTTCGCTTCTGCGGGTGGGGAACCGCAGAAGCGGATGCGTGGGTGTGAAATATTACTCGTAGAAGTGAGTTTGGGCCAAGGTAGGCATCTCCGCAGAACTGGCTAAAGGCGCGCAGGAACGGGCTCGCAGAAGCGAGCCCAAGATCGTAAGAGCGAAAGAGGGGTAGCTGGTGGACTTCCGCAGAAGCGAAGCCCTGTTCGCTTATGTGGTCTCGCAGGTGCGAGACCTGGACCGCAGAAGCGGAAACGGGCAGTTAAGTATAATGTCACAGAAACGACAAATTGGATGCAGAAGCGGACTCGCAGGTGCGAGTCCAAGACCGTAGAAGCAGAAATCGCGTCTGTGAAAAAGAAATCAGAAGTGTTCATAAGTCATAAAAACATTTAGGGCTTGGTTTTGAGAGATGACTTTGGCGATTGTGAGGAGAAATTCGATAGAGTTCTTCAGGTAAACAACTATGGACTCAATTTATGATTTTGCATTGATAAATTAAGTACTTAACACTTGAAAATGGAGGTATAAGGGGTGTATTAGTGGTGGACTTTTGCCGTAAGCCTGGGTTATGGTAAATCATCGATTTAAATTGGAAAACGGAGTCCAATATTGATAAACGTTATATGTATGGACTCGTGTTGAGATAAGGATTCCGAAAATGTAACTTTTGTAATTTTTCGAGAAGCGTACCAAAAGTCGAATTTTGACAACTTCGTGGGTTTTGGTGTAAATCAAGTTATTTCGATTGAGTTATGTCTAATTAGACTATATTGATGTATTCTCATTGATTTTGAGCAGATTTGGCATCCGAGGAGATTGATTTGCAAGGCAAGCGCAAAGCGATCTAGGACTTCTACCGGTTTGAGGTGAGTGGTGGTATTAAATAATGTACTGAGGGTTTGAAACTCCGTATTTGCATTATACAGTGCTATGCTAAGATGATACATGCGTCATGTGACGAGCGTGGTGGCATTGTGACTGGGGATTTGGACTTGGTCCTTCCCGATTGATAGTCTTACTGAGTATTATGACTGAAATTGAGATTATAACTGTGTAGTTGGGCTAGTAGCCATATTTGGGGCCTTGTGCCGATATGTAGAGTATTAGGGAAGCCTGTAGAGCTAGGTGACCCTTATATCATGCGAGATGCATACACTCAGCCGTAATTATAGCTGTATAGCATATCATGAGCCAGTACTAGATGTGTACTTTGAGAGAGACTACCTAGGGTGTGATTCCCTGTGCTAGCTGAGTGGGCCTGAGAGGCCAAGTCTATATTGACTGAGATAGGGTCAAGGACCCACTATGAGATATTATATATATCTATATTGGATCGGGCTGATACGCCGCAACACTATATGTATTGGATCAGACTGCACGCCGCAGTGATATATATGTGGATCGGACTGCACGCCGCAGTATCATAGCGCTTGGGACGAGGGAGCCCCTCCGAAGTCTGTATACACCCTCAATGAGTGACGTCGACGTTAAATGGAGCGGGCTATACACCGCAGCGTTATATATATTCGAGCGGGCTGCACGCTGCAGCATTATACATATATATACCTATATATATTGGAGCGGTCTGCACGCCGCAGCATTTTATATATATATATATATATATATATATATATATATATATATATATATATATATATATATATATACATATATATATATATATATATATATATATATATATATATATATATATATATACACATATATATTTGGATCGAGCTGTACGCTGCATCAGTATGAGCGAGGACTAGGTCGGTGTGGGACCTTGGTGAGATTGATGTGGACTAGAAATGGGGGTATTCACTGTAGAGATGACTTACTTGTGAGGTTACCCTTAGAATTGTTTAGTGATAGTACATGTGTTCTTATTTTCAGTTATTGTTGATTATTATTACTCACTGAGTTGAAATAGACTCACCCTACTCCCCTGCACTTTTTGTGCAGATTCATAGGTTCCAGAGGGCAGTTGAGCTATCGCAGCTGCTTTATTACTACTATCCCAAGGAGACTTCGAGGTAGCTGCTGACGTCCCCAGGACCTGATCTCTTCCTCTTATCATTTTGTTGCTTTCATTCTGCCTAGACTTGTATTGTGTAGGATATTTTCATTTGTAGAGGCTCAGACTTTTGACACCACGATTTCGTTGGGGCTGTATTTTGTATGCTTCTACTTCTGCACTAATTGTTTGATATGAAAGCATGCTATTAAGGTTAATTGATCATCGTTAATTAATAATTGGCTGGTGAAAATGGATAACATGGTCGGGCTTGCCTTGCAATGTGTTGGGTTCCATCACGACTGAGGTTTGGGTTGTGACAAGTTGGTGTCAGAGCTTAGGTTAACAGGTCTCACGAGTCATGAGCCGATTTAGTAGAGTCTCGTGGATCGGTACGGGGACGCCTGTACTTATCCTCGGGAGGCTGCAAACCTTTTAGGAAAGTTTCAATTCTTGTCGTGTGATTTTGTTGATTCAAACTGAACTTTGACATTCTATACTCTCGCAAATGGCGAGAACTCGAGCTTCCGAATGAGGTGGACGACCACCATTACCACCTGCTAGAGGTCGTAGACGCGGCCTTGGTCGTGGCGGAGGTAGGGCAGCTGAGGCAGTGCCAGCTGACCCACAGCCTCTAGTGGCTCAGGCTCCAGCAGTACCAGTTCAGGCACCAGCTATGCATATTGTTATTTCGAGTCTACAGGAGACCCTAGCTCAAATATTAGCAGTTTGCACTGGCTTGGCACAGGCAGTTTCAGCTTCTACCATAGCAGCTACATCACAGACCGGGGGTGGTCATCAGACCCCTGCAGCTCGCACTCTGGAGCCAGCGGTGCAGTGTTTGCAGACCAGAGGCGCTATCAGCCCAATAGGGTGCCCCAGTTCAGCCAGTTGCCCCGATTTAGGGTGATGGGGTTCCAGCCATGCCAGACGATGAGTAGCGTCATCTTGAGAGGTTCACTAGGCTCTCACATCCTACTTTCAGTGGTGTTTCTGGCGAGGATGCCCAAGGTTTTCTGGACAAATGCTGTCGGATGCTCCGTACGGTAGGGATCTTGGAGTCTAGTGGTGTATCCTTTACTACCTTCCAGATCCAGGGACCGGCCTTCACTTGGTAGGAGGCCTACGAGCGTCGTAGACCGGCAGGAGCAGCACCATTATCATGGCCAGAGTTCTCCACTATGTTCTTGGAGAAGTGGGTGCCTCGATCCTAGAGAGGAGATGCGTAGACAGTTTGAGGGGATCCGCCAGGGAGACATGTCAGTATCAACTTATGATATCAGGTTCACAGAGTTATCTAGATATGCACCGTGGTTGGTTCCTACCGACCGAGAGAGGATTGGACGCTTTGGTGATGGCCTTATCTATCCCATCCTTATTTTGATGACCCGAGAGAGGGTTTTGAGCGCACTTTTAAGGATGCTGTGGATATTGCTTGTGACATAGAGACACATCGTCACAGGGAGTGAGATGAGAGGGAGGCCAAGAGGCCTCGAGGATCAGCTAGTTCTAGTGGCACTCAGACCAGAGGCCAGGGTCAGTAGAGCCGAGGTCGCTCTTTTAGATCTCTACAGTCGAGTCGCTCAGATCGTCGTGGGTGGTCTTCAAGTCAGGGTTATCAGGGTTCGCACTAGAGCCAGCCATCTCTTAGTGCTATGCCGGCTCAGAGTTCTTCACAGGCCCCATCTGCTTAGGGTTCATCTCGGCCTAGTTCTTCAGCTGGACACTCCGGTGCTAGGGGTCCTCATCAGTCTCAGCCCCCAACACCTGGGAGTTACTTCGATTGCGGAGAGTTTGGGCACATCCGCAGAGAGTGTCCCCATTTTATTCCCAGGCCATATCAGCAGAGGGGGAGGCCCTCATTATCTGGTCCTTCTACTTTAGCACCCGCCCCACCAGCTAGGGGTGAGGGTCAGGCAGCTAGGGGTCTCCCTCGAGGGGAGGCCGATCAGGTGGACAGGCTAGATGTTATGCTCTTCAATGCTGATCTGAGGCTGTTGCTTCTGATGCTGTCATTACATGTATTATTTCAGTCTACCACAGAGATGCCTCAGTATTGTTCGATCCTCGTTCCACTTATTCTTATGTATCTACATATTTTGCTCCTTATTTGGGCACAACCTGAGGGTGTCTTGCGTTGCCAGTGCATGTATCTACTCCGGTGGGCGATACTATTATTACGGCCATGTATACCTATCCTTTCTTGTAACGACCTGGCCCGTCGATACGGAATTTACCACCCCGTCATGTTGCAATTACATGTTTTATGCTTTTATATCAGTGTTAGAGCCTATCGGGTGAGTTAGGAGTGAATTGAATTGAAAATGAAGCAAATAGCATGTTTGAAGGAAGTTTGAATATGGAAAGTCAACCTAGAGTTGACTATCGAGTTAGAGTGCTCGGAATCAGATTCGGATGATTCGACTAGTTTCGGGAGATCATTTATGACTTAGGAGAGCAATCGGAATTGAATTTGGAGGTCCGGTGTAGTTTTAGGCTTGAATTGGCTAAGGTTGAATTTTGGCAAAAACCGAACGGTAGGTGAGATTTTGATCCGGGAGTCGGAATGGAATTCCGACAGTTGCAGTAGCTCTGTTAGGTGATTTTGGATATGCATGCAAATTTTCAGGTCATTCGGACGTCGTTTGGTCGGGTTTTTGATTGAATGAGCAATTCGGGAATTTTGAAGAAACTTAGGCTTGAATCCGTGTGTAATTGGTGATTTTGATGTTTAGGATGGTGTTTTTATGATTGGAACAAGTTCGTATCGTGTTTTGTAGTATGTTGGTGGTTTTCGTTGGGGTCTCGGGAGCCTCGGGATGAATTCGGGGGTCCAAACGGACCAATTTGTTCCAAAGGCACTGCTGTTTCTGCCGCAATAAATGCAGAGGATTTTTGTACTTCGTGATCGCGAAGCTATGTATGCGATCGCGTAGGGTAAAGCTGGGAAGCTCTGCGATCACAAGGTTGAGTCTGCGATCGCGTAGTGTATTGATGTGAGGCCGGAAATTTGTTCTTCGCGATCGCGGGAAGAGTGATGCGATCGCGTAAGGTCGACTGGTTGTGCATCGCGATCGCGGGTGTATTGATGCGATCGCGTAGGGTCGCTAAGTGGGTCACTGCGATCGCGTCCAGGTTCACGCGATGGCGTAGAGGAAAAGTTGGCAGCCCAGGATTTGTGCATCGCGATCGCTAGCCTAGTGCTGCGATCGCGTAGAGTTAAATGTTTAGGCAGTAAGTTTAATTGCAGAACAGAGGGCTTACAGGTTCATATATCCAAAACACCATTTTTGAGCCCTAGAGAGAAGAAATCACGGGAAAACGCTGGGAAATCATCGGGTATTCATCGGAGGTAAGTTCCTTGACTCAAAAACATCATTTTATGGTAGAATTAACATCAATCTTCATGAATTTGGGTAGAAATTGTGAAGGATTGTGGCCTAGATATAGAAAACGAAAATTTGGATTTTGAAAGGCCAATCGAACTCCGATTTTGGTAAATTTTATATGTACGGACTCGTGGAGAGACGAGGGTTTTGGAAATATGAGTTTCGAAATTTTTCGAGATGTGGGCCCGGGGCTCGGGTTATGCAAATTTCGTGATTTTTGATATTTTTCGAGTTCTTTCGATTGGGTTATGTTCCATTAGCCTATTTGATATATTTGTGCTGATTTGTGCTAGTTTTGACGTGCGTGGATGCCGGTTCGAGGAGCTAAGGCATCGCGGGCATGAGCTTTCGTCGGTTCGAGGTGGGTAATACTTGTAAATGATGTCCCGAGGGTTAGTAAACCCCGGACTTGCACATCTTAGTGTTGTGTTGAGGTGACTTGCATGCCGGATAATGGGCGTGGGGTAGAGCACCATTGGGGATTGTGACTTGGTCCGTCCCGCGTAATAAATAATAACACCTAATTGTTGAAATGAATTGGACTAATTATCATGTTTGGGCTTCGTGCCAATTATTTGAGTCCTTCGGGGATTGGTATCACTGTTTTGATAACACTGTGCATATTTTATTCTAAATTTAAGTTTTAAAATGGTATTTTTGCTATTCAGCATTTTTATAAGGTTATGAAAAAACTTGAACAAGGTCTTAATAACATCTTTAGCTGTGAGCTAATATGATATTGTTGCCGTAGGGCTTTCTTGATTATTTGTTAGACTGATTGGGGCCGAGGGCCATATGTTAGGGCATGACATTTCATGTGAGCATATGCATACACATACATGGATCGAAGTACACGCCGCAGTGGTATACGGATCGGGCTGCGCGCCGCAGCAGGTGTGATATTAATATTGTGCTTGGGTTGTAGGAGCCCCTCCGGAGTCTAAACCTCCACAGTGAGCACGGGTACCCAAATTGGATCGGGCTACGCGCCGTAGCTGTCATATGCATTGCATGGCATACATACATTGGTTTACGTGTTCTACGTGGCATAACATTCAGCACTCATACATTACTGGCACACATGCATTAGTTGCCTTATTGACCAGATCTCCTGGTGTAAATTGATAAGGAGTGCTGAGCCCGAGGGGCTGATTTGAGTGCGGACTTGCACTGCTTGAGATTGTATCCAGGTATTGGTATATTATTATGAAAAAAAGTAGCTAAAATTGAGATTTCTAAATAATCTACTCACATATGCTTGAAAGGAATAAAAAGATAGTTCCTGTATTGTGTAGCATGAGATAGTGCCTATCGTGGTTTTCTTCCCTTCAGCATTATTTACTTTTATTACCGCTGAGTTGGAAGTACTCACACCCGACTCCCTGCACCTTGTGTGCAGATCCAGGTACATCACAGTGGAGCTGATTCTATTGCGGCTCGGGAGTGCTTTTGGACAGTCGAGGTAGCTGCCAGCGTTCGCAGGACCTGATTCTCCAGTTTGTCTGTATTTTTGTTCTGATCATCCCACACTTGTGCACGGTTATATTCACTATTTACACTTTGTATACTCTGTAGAGGCTCATGACTCTTGACCCTTCGGTCTATGGGAGTTGACACGTGTTGGGACTTGGTTCCTTGTTTTTAACATGTATCTATCACTGTTGAATTATTTCCGTATGCTTAAATTGGATAAAGTGAGCTTATGGCTCCGTGATTGTTGTTAATTGGTCAGGCTGGCCTAGCAGTGTGCTGGGCGCCATCACGACCGGATTTGGGGTCGTGACAAGTTGGTATCAGAGCCTAGGTTTACTAGGCCTCATGAGTCTTGAGCCGGTTGGTAGAGTCTTGTGGATCGGTACGGGGACGCCTGTACTTATCCTCGGGAGGCTGCGAACCTTTAGGAAACACTTCACATTTCTTGGAATTCTTATCGTGCGTACTTGATTCAGCTTGAGATATACCTTTTTGAAACTCCTTCCACACGTCTGTGTACGCTTCGAGCGCTCAGTAATATAATTGCCTTGAGGGCTTGTGATTCCCCGATCGAGGGGCGAGATATAATCTCTGTGAATTCATGTTGGGCCAGTCGGGAGGACTTGAGGCCAGATCTTTGTCTATGGCTTGAGCACCAAGGTACTAATTTCGCGAGTCGGTATTATGAAGTTCATACGATCGGTATTGATCTTTATTGTGCAAATGGCAATTTGATAATGGATGAGCTGTTAATTGTTCGACCCTTGTCTAAGCTATTGTGTAGCCCCGAGCTATGGGCATGGTGAATAATTATCATATCTCGTAATTGGAAGGTAAAATGCCTTATATGTAGTGGAACGAGTTTAAACTCAGGAAGACTAAACTAATTATGCTATTTGTATCCTGGTGGAAGGTATTGTGATGAAATGCTAAATTGAGAAGAAGTAGGGGTGTTGATCCTCATGTGTAATTGAAATGTATTTGATATGTGTTAGGATTCGAGCAGGTACAGCGCATGTTCATGTAACAATTATGATAATATGATTTGTGTAGTATTTAGACTAATGTTGTCGATATGCATTGTGATATCTTGTTGAGTTGTGGATGTATTGTTAGAATGGTTTGGTGATTCTCTGGCAGGTGGATAGGCCAATTTACAAAGGAAACGCTGCCAAAATTTTTGGAAAATTTGGGACTTAGAAAGATTTCTATCACCTAAAGAGAGTGGGCTTATTGGTGGTGCATGTATATCTGCAAGAATTGCAGAAGAGCTAAGGTCTCTGATGATTGGAGTCTCTGTCAAGGCTTGTAAATGACTTGAGTTAATCTCATTGTGACATTTTCGGCATCACTTGAGTAATACTGATATGAGTGGTTGAAAGTGCTTTGATGAATGGCTTCGAGCTAAGTTGGGGAGGTTGCTATTGATTAACCGATTGCACTATTGTGTGCTATGTTGATTCTGTCTCTAAGTATGTTGGGAAATTCTGGTAAAGGTTATGGTGCTTCGTAGATCTGATGAAGTACTAGGATGTTTTGAACTACTGTTGGTAAGGAATGTTCGGTGTATAGAAAAGAAAGATAGCGAATTGTACCTGTAAGTAATCATGTTCTGCGATGTCAAAGTTCTAACAAAACACGAGTGGTTCTACTCAATAGGACAGTTGAATTACAACTGAATAAGGGTGAATGATGCCCGAGAATGGTTTTGCAGTGTTCAAGATTTTGCTTGTAACAGTCAGGTGCCTTAAGATTTGTGTATGTGGCTAAAGATGGCGGTTTCGTTAGAGAAAAATCAAGACTTGTGTTATATTATGTGAATGATGGGATTCTATGTAACCGTATGGGAAGGTAATGATACTAATTCAAAAATCGCATGAAGTTCTTCAAAACCAGTATTGTAGAATGTGGTACTCCTGGGAAACATTGAGAGTGGCCTATGGGTTTTAGACCGTGTGGTCTTATGTACGAGTCTCGTGTGGTAACATGAGTTGAGTTATGGTAGTGCTACAGTAAAGGCTAATACTAAGTTAAAGATGGTTCAGAAAAGAAATTGAGTAAATGGAGCAACTTGTTAATAAACCGAAGCGGTATGATAAGGAATACGATTAATTCCTGGTATGTGTTTGAAGTAATGAGTCGTGCAGATATTGTGCAACAAAGCTCTTGAGCGCTGGCAGTTGTGTAACTTGATATGGGTATAAGGTTTCAGTCCTGGCAGTTTAACTTATGCAAGGTAATTGGGAGAAAGAGTTTATGATGTGTTTTACCGGGAGTGAAATGCTGTGCTCAGCTCCATCCAAGTACCTAACTTCTGTTGTACTGCTTCCAGAGCTGTGAAGTGAACTGAGTGCCTGATTCACGTCCAAGCAACGGTCGTAGTCAATATAACTTGGTTTAATAAGTCCAAGATCGATCCCACAGAGAATTAACCTACCAATTGCAACTTTCACAACCCCAAAAGTACTTACGAATCAAGTTCCCAAACTTTGAATATATATTTGTGTGTTTTCGAACAACTACTTTGCAAGAATTAAAGAATGCTTTAAAAGAAAGAATTGAATGTTGAATAAAATAATATAGAGAAAGACTAAGGTATTGATTTCCCCTATTGATGGAATCCCTTATCGTTATGCTCATACAAATTGTTAATATATTCTATCAATCATGAACGCTATGTGTATCGTAACCCTCTCCCGAGCAATTACAATAATTTACTAGTGCACTCTCCCGAGCTACCCTAGCTAGCTTTAATTTGAATAGTTCACTTTAGATTGCACCCAAGACTTCGTTATTCCTAACCCCGTCTTTACGCCTAAAATTATAGATTCCTCTAATAACCTAGGTGTGGTGTTGTTCAACAATAAACCTAAATATGCACTCTTTTCCAAGTTATGCACACTAAATAGGCACAGCTAATTGGGGATCCTACCAATTAACTACAATAAGAATGAAGTTGAACAAATAGAAATCTAATGCACAATTTGTAATCACATAAACGATAAGTTCATCAATCAATAGGTTCCATCAAAACCTTAGAAAAGAATTTAGCTACTCATGCTTGAAGAAACAAGAAGAATAATAATTGAAATCATAAAGAATTGCTTGATATAAAAATAAAGAAAGAGTTTGAGAGGAATCTCTCCTACTAAAACCTTGCAAAAGTATTGAAGAAATAAAGTACATGCCTCTATGGGGCAAACTAGGAGTTTATATAGAGGTTTTAGGGCTAAAAAACTAAATTAGAGTCCAACTAGGATTACTGCCGCTGGGACCTCCGCGGTTCGTTCGCGGCCGCGAGCGGACCGCGAACAGTCAAACTTCGGAGGGCTTCGTTTTTCGCGGTTCATCCGCGACCGCGAGTGGACCGCGGATGAACAGTGCTTCTGTTTCTTTACTGCTTCGTCCAACCCTCTTCACTTTAGCTCTTCTCTTGGCCTTTTCATCAACTTATGGCTTCAAAATGGCTTTTTAAGGCATCCAATGCATCACATGTACCTGTAAAACACAATCAAACACTAATCAAAGCATTTTGTCCTCTTAACAACATTATTCTCATAATAAAGTGTGATTATTTAGGGTATAATTATAGTCAAATTCACCTATTATCAATACCCCACACTTAAACCTTTGCTCGTCCTCGAGCAACCTTTAATCACACCTTAGGCCAATTAAAAAAAAAAATTTTGTCTCCCCCAAAATATGTCACAAAAGCTATTATACATGAACAACCTAAGATATGCATAATCTTTACTTAACTGTAAATTCTCATGCCCGCACATTATTACTTACTCTACTTATTATCAAAATCTTGCAAATTTACCTTCTTCCTCTTGAATTACATGCCCTCACAAAAGTTATTGAGAGAAGTTCCCACACATTAACAATTCAAATACATGGAACTTATAGATATCAGAAAAATTCACTCACTCTCAACAAAGAACATTTATATGAATACAGACACACCATAGGCTTGCCCCTAGTGTAATACTCCACTAATCGAGTTATCCAATCATAGATCAAGAGGTCTTTAAGGGTTGTAATGTAGGATATGGGACGGGTAGGATACTTTTGGGTATAGTGACTAGCCTCCCTAAGCACTTTTCTTTTCTCTTTCACCACTTTCCCTTTTAGTTTTCTTCCTTATGTCTCCCGAAAACATTTATTCACCTTTATTTACTTTTAATCCCCATTTTTCTTTTGTTGGTGTAACTGGCCTTTGTAATTTTCATATATACATTGATATAGCTCTTTTTCTCATTGCTTTGCAACACATTTATATTATTTTGGCCAGCTTACTATTTTCTACCATTCATTCTTGATTTTTCCTTTTCAATTTCCCTTCACCCCACACTTAAACTTTTGCATATTCATTACAATACAAGTGCTTCTAGGAGGTAAAGTAGAACAAATATAATAATTTGAAGAACATTCAAGGGTTATCAAAGAAATAGGCTTTAAGCTCAAAGGGGTTAACTAAGATATAATGTACGGGTGAATTCATGTCTATTGATATATGGGGTTACACAAAGAAATGCCTCTATCCTTTCTACAACCAAACAACTTCTATTTCGCTTTGCAAACACACAGGGCAAGTTCTAGGAATCATGTACAACATACAATGTAAGTAAAAACCTCACACACACATGGCATGCAACTCATTTGGAATCCGGTTTATCTACAAAATCCTATCAATGTTCAAGCAAGCATTATTGTGCAATTTAAGGCATATTGATATTCTACAATCAAGTTTAGAAGATACATTCTCAAGTTCAATTTACGCTTTTGCTAATGTGCATATTCGGGGTTACATGTTGCCCTTTTACCTCTAATCCTAAGAAAAGAAAAATCTACCTAACCCGGTTCAAATAAAAACCGTTGGAAAAGAACCGTGGTCAAAAGAAAAACCAAGGGGGAATGATACATTACTTATAAAAAGAAAATAAAAGAAAGAAAAATTCCTACGTGGACTACTTCCTCAAGAGTACTTGTCCTAAATAGTCCGTCATCAGGAAGAGTCCTCTACTCCTATTTTTGGATTTTTAAAATTTTCTGATTTTTTTGTATTTTTATTATTTTATATTACTTACTACACTAATATATACATCATGTACAAGATAAGTTTCCCACCCCACACTTAAAAATATGCCATGTCCTCATGGCATAAACAATATGAAAGCACAATAGGGTTTAAGAAAACTTACCTGTGACTCACTCGGAGTCGGAAACAGTGGATGGGTCGACATGGCATGCTCTCCCAAGTGCTCTGAACCATGCCATAAATCTGTTCTCTGACCGGGCTTGCCTAGTTGACATGGCATCTAGTCGTGTGTGTAGACCGTCAACTGAAGTGCGTAGAGCAGCCACTTCCTCCTCCATTGACCTCAGCATAGGTCGTGTGGAGTCGGATCTAGACATGCTTGCTCCGCGAGGAGCAGGCCTGGAAGGTCCAGCTGAATCCATGGAGTGGCTGGCCCGGGCCTCCGGTACAGGGATCATCATCATCATCTAAGTCAATGGGTGTGGTGTCTCGTCCAACCCGAATAGTAGCAGCTCTAAATGGAGCTTTAGGTAGTAGCTCACCGTCAGTATCAGTAACTGGGGTGTGGTTGAGGAGACACAAGGTAGTGACAAGAGATGGGTAGTAGAAACCCTTGGCAGTGAGGGATCCCCTCAATACCATCTCGTCACTAATAACCCGGGCAATATCAACATCCCGGTGTGTTACCAAACACCAAGTCAACACAGCCCTATTAAAGTTAACATCTGTAGTGTTACTTGAGGGCAAAATGCGGTTGCAAATTATAGAGAACCAACATTTGGCAATGTGTGTGAAACAGTTAGAATGCAGAGTTTGGTTTCTAATCCATACTGGAACACCATCTACACATAAGGCCTCAATTAGCATGTCCCAAGTGACACCGGGCCTATCATGGTAATAATCAATATCACTCGTGTGTAGTGGTAGGCGAAGTACCTGCCGAATGGTGGGAATATGAGCATTTACTTGCTTACCTCTGACGAAAACTCGTCTCACCGAGGAGTACGGGGCGTTGGCATAGAATTCTCTGACAAGCATCTTGTTTACCTTAGTGGGTGTTTCAAAAAGGAACTCCATCTCTCGCCGTCGGATCTCATCATACATTTCCGGCTTTTCCGAGCGGATGGCTATTCTGTCCACTTCAACCTCTTGAAGCCACTTTTTGTTCGCTTTGATGTGAAATGCATTTTCCGCCCCTTCATCGGCAAACCGAGATTCATCATAAGTTGGTTGCCTGGATGAGCTAGCACCATGTCGCGGTCTCTTTGGAGCCATGATCCTGTACAATTAAGATAGCCAAAAAGTGTATAAACTGTTAGTTAGTGGAAGGCTACTCAGACTTCGCCATCCTTGATAATTCCCAATTGACCATCAATTATGTGTAATTCCCGCAAACTATTTATCTAACTATTTCCTACATGCCCAATTGCGTACCCCACACTTAGTTCTTGGCACACATACTAGTACCCTATTGACTTAGTCCATCCCCAAAAAGTATTCAATAACCATTTTAAGAGTTGGCATTATGTCTCCTAATTTTCATTAGTCTATTACGCTCAATGTAATGTGCCCTAACTTAACCAACCAACACATATATATGGTAGAACTAATATTTGGGTTTCCAAATCATAAAATCAACACAATTGAAAACCCAACACCCATTCTTCACCAAACATCAATCGTAGAACAATGTTCCTTAGAGTAATTTCATGGCAAGATTAAAAGCACAATGATAAACCAAGCAACATTCATGAATGGACCCTAACTAATACTAACTAAATATTTATACAAACTAAACAATCAAAAGCTAAAAAAAATGGAGCAAAATAAAAGAGAGAAGTAGAGAAACTTACAAGTTATAGTAATGGAGAAGTGGGGTGGAAGAAAGGGATGATTTGGAGAAGAGAGGGATGGGGATTTTTAGAGAGAAGGGAGAGGTTTTGAATTTAGAGAGAGAGAGAGATTTGAGAGGGGAGGGGCGGCTGATTTGGGTGTTGGGAAAGGGGGGTTAAGTTATTTTAGGGTTTAGAAAGGGGGGAGGGAAAATAAAATAAAAAAAAACTTTAAATTTTGCCGACCGCAGAACTGACCGCGACTGTTCGCGGTTCGTTCGCGGCCGCGGATGGACCGCGAACAGTCGAGATTCAGAGGAGGCATTTTTTCGCGGTTGGTTCGCGACCGCGGATGGACCGCGAACAGAGAAGTTCAGAGAGGGTATTTTTCCGCGGTTCATCCGCGGTCCGCGGGTGAACCGCGGACAGTGCTCCTTTATGAAAAAAATTTGACTGCTTCAGCAAAAGATTTTTTTTTGTTTTTTTTCTTATATTACTTACTACTAAGATTAAATTACTTACAACATGTTCGTGGGTTGCCTCCCACGTAGCGCCTGAGTTAACGTCGCGGCACGACTCAGCTTAGCGCATTTTACGGCTCGCTGGACCTTTTAGGTTCATCCAACTGCAATTCTATCTTGTCCTCCATATCATCCAGGCCTATGTATTGTTTCAACCGCTGTCCGTTTACCTTAAATGTACGTGATCCATCCATAGTTTGAATTTCCACAGCTCCGGACTCAAATGCCTCAATTACCTTGAAGGGTCCTGACCACCTTGATTTCAATTTACCTGGGAACAGTCGTAATCTTGAATTGTATAGTAGTACCTTGTCCCCATTTTTGAAGGTACGCTCAACGATATTTTGATCATGGATCCGCTTCATCCTCTCTTTATACAATCTTGTATTTTCAAATGCTAGATACCGAAATTCTTCCAACTCATGCAATCCGGTCAACCTTGCTTTACCTGCTTCATCCAAGTTGAGATTCAATTGTTTCAGTGCCCACCACGCTTTATGTTCTAATTCAACCGGTAAGTGACAAGCTTTTCCGAACACCAATTTGTAAGGAGACATGCCAATGGGTGTTTTGAATGCTGTTCTATATGCCCATAGTGCGTCATCGAGCTTCCTGGACCAGTCGGTTCTTGTAGCGTTCACTGTTTTGGTCAGTACACTTTTAATCTCCCTGTTGGAGACCTCAACTTGTCCGCTAGTTTGCGGGTGATATGGAGTGGCCACCTTGTGTTTAACATCATACTTGGCCAATAATTTCTCAAAGGCTCGGTTGCAAAAGTGTGTGCCCCCGTCACTAATGATGGCCCTTGGAGTCCCAAACCGGGTGAAAATATTCTTCTTCAAAAATCCCACTACCACCTTAGCATCATTGGTAGGTAGTGCTGCAGCTTCCACCCATTTGGACACGTAATCAACAACAACAAGTATGTACTTATTTCCGTATGAGCTAATGAAGGGCCCCATGAAATCTATTCCCCAGACATCGAATACTTCCACTTGCTGAATTGGATTCATTGGCATCTCATGACGCCGAGAGATGTTCCCGGTGCGTTGACATTCGTTGCAACCTTTCACCCACAAGTGTGCATCCTTAAATACTGTCGGCCAATAGAAACCGGCCTCGAGTATTTTGGCAGCTGTACGAATTCCTCCAAAGTGCCCGCCGTATGCTGAAGCGTGACATGCCTGCAACACAGAAGATTGTTCTATCTCGGGGACACATCTCCGGATCATGTTATCAAGACATATCCTAAACAAGTATGGTTCATCCCAATAATAATGCCGACTTTCACGAAAAAATCTTTTCCTCTGGACCGATGATAGGTCATAAGGAACAATGCCACTGGCCAGATAATTGGCATAGTCAGCATACCACGGAGCTTCTAGGAGAGTGGTTGTGAGCAATTGCTCATCTGGAAAGGTTTCCAGAATTTCCCCACTCTCTTTGACAAGTTCGGCTCCTTCAAGTCTTGACAAATGGTCAGCTACTTGATTTTCAGTACCTTTTCTATCTCTGATTTCGAGGTCGAACTCTTGGAGAAGCAACACCCAACGAATTAGGCGTGGCTTAGAGTCCTTTTTATCAATTAAATATCTTAAAGCTGCATGGTCTGTGTATACGATTACCTTTGATCCTATGAGATAGGACCGAAATTTGTCGAATGCAAACACAACCGCTAGCATCTCCTTTTCCGTCACTGTGTAGTTTAGCTGTGCTCCACTCAGAGTTCTGCTTGCATAGTATATTGGATGCATCGGTTTATCTTTCCTCTGGCCCAGTACTGCCCCCACTGCATAATCACTTGCATCGCACATTAACTCAAACGGTTGATCCCAGTCTGGGGCAATGATGATGGGTGCTGTGACCAGCCTCTTTTTCAATTCCTCAAAAGCAATCCTGCATTCGTCAGTAAAAACAAAAGAATGGTCTTTCTCAAGTAACTTACAGAGAGGGTTTGATATTTTGGAGAAGTCTTTAATGAACCTCCGGTAAAAACCGGCGTGTCCAAGAAAGCTTCTTATGGCCCCGACGGATGTTGGTGGAGGCAACTTTGCAATGATGTCGACTTTAGCACGGTCCACCTCAATGCCTTTGCTTGAAACCCTGTGCCCAAGTACTATACCTTCTTGAACCATAAAGTGGCACTTCTCCCAGTTTAGTACTAAGTTTGTTTCCATGCATCTTTGTAATACTCTATTCAGATTGGCCAGGCATTCGTCGAATGAATTTCCAACCACTGAGAAATCATCCATGAACACTTCCATAATGTCTTCTACCATGTCGGTGAAAATAGCCATCATGCACCTTTGAAAAGTGGCTGGTGCATTGCATAGTCCGAATGGCATCCTCCTGAAGGCGAAGACACCATAAGGGCATGTGAAGGAGGTCTTCTCTCTATCTTCGGGGGCTATGGAGATTTGATTGTACCCCGAGTATCCATCCAGAAAGCAAAAGTGAGATCTCCCTGCCAACCTGTCAAGCATTTGATCAATGAAAGGAAGTGGGAAGTGATCCTTGCGAGTGGCTAGATTCAGTTTCCTGTAGTCCATGCATATTCTCCATCCGGTGACGGTTCTTGTTGAGATCAGTTCATTGTTGTCATTTTTCACCACCGTCATGCCTCCTTTCTTGGGTACACATTGGACCGGACTCACCCAGCTGCTGTCTGAGATTGGGAAGATTATTCCCGCATCTAGCCACTTTATTACCTCCTTCTTCACCACTTCCTTCATGTTGGGGTTCAGCCTTCTTTGATGTTCCCTGGAAGGTTTATGTCCATCTTCCAGGAGGATTTTATGCATGCAATAGGCTGGGCTGATCCCTTTTATGTCTGCCATGGTCCACCCGATGGCAGTCTTGCATTCCTTGAGTACCTGTATGAGCTTTTGAGCCTGCATATCTAACAAAGTAGATGAGATAATAACAGGTAATGTGGAGTTAGGGCCTAAATACTCATACCTGAGATGTGATGGTAGTGGTTTAAGTTCAAGCTTCGGTGGCTCTTCTATGGATGGCTTTGCTGGTGGGTTTTCTCTCTTTTCTAGGTGTAGGGGTTCGAATTCGATCTCTCGCTTCCAAAATCCCTTGCCTTCCAAGGATAATACCCATTCGGCCAGACTTTCACCATTTACCTCTTCCATGTTCATCAGGCATGCTTGCAGTGGGTCTTCGATAGTCAATTCTGCATCGTCGGTTTCCACTATTACATCGACCGCATCAACTAGAGAGCAATTTGCAAACTCGCTAGGGCGCCTCATGGATTTTTGCACATTGAAGATGATCTCCTCATCATTCAACCTCATCTTGAGTTCCCCGGTTTCACAATCAATTATGGCTCTCCCAGTGGCTAGGAATGGTCTTCCCAGGATTAGGGGAATTTCTTCGTCGACCCTGCAATCAAGAATAACAAAATCGGCGGGAAACACGAACTTCCCGACCTGGATTAGCACATCATCTATAATGCCAAATGGACGCTTAACCGTCCTGTCCGCAAGCTGTAACAGCATAGAGGTGGGTCTGGCTCTCCCAATACCTAACCTCTTATAGACAACTAAAGGCATGAGATTAATGCTTGCCCCCAAATCACATAAAGCCTTAGCAAAGACATAATTCCCTATAGTGCATGGGATGGTGAAACTACCCTGGATCAGATAGCTTCTCAGCAATGGGTCTGGAAACCACTGCACTACAAGTCTGTGTGAGTGTAACTGTGGCCAAGTCTTGGAAATCAAATTTCCGCGACATTAAATCCTTCATCATCTTAGCATAACCAGGCATTTCTTTTAAGGCTTCAATTAATGGAATGTTTACCTGAATTTGCTTGAGCATGTCGAAGAACTTTTTGTATTGTTCCTCTTTTTGGTGTTTGGCCAGCCTTTGGGGGAATGGTGGTGGAGGCCTCTTCTTCCCGGTGACTTGGGATTTATCTTTGTCTATCGCTTTCTCATCAATCTGTTGCTCTACCTTTTCCGTTACTTTTTCCGCTCCCTGTTGTGCTTCTTTATTATCCGCAATTGGCTGGACTGTGGCTTTTGTCAATCCTGTGGATTCATCCAGTTCAATGGGCAATGGCGCAGGTGTCTCAGCCTGTCTGTCAATATTTTCACTTTCATTCTCAGCATCAAGATCTCTACCGCTTCTCAGAGTTACTGCCATTATTTGCTTTGGGATTTGGTCCTTTGGGTTCGTTTGTGTATCTGCAGGTAATGTCCCTTGAGGACGGTTGTTGAGAGACATAGCAATCTGCCCCATCTGCACTTCCATATTTTTGATCGCTGCATCATGTGCATCTATTCTTTCATTGGTCTTAGCATTTGACCCAATTACCTGCTGCATCATAGCTTCCAACCTTGCAAACCCATCGTCATGCCTGCCCCCATGTGGTGGTGGGGGTGGATGATATCCCTGCTGCTGATTGCCGAAATTCTGAGGTCTAGGATATGGAGCCATGTTGTGTGGTGGCCTCATACCTGCTGCATTGAATTGTGGCTGGGGAGGTCTGTATTGCATTGGAGCCTGTTGGCCCCAGTTTTGATTACCTTGTCTCTGTCCTCCATAGTTAGCCACATAGTTCATATCTTCATGCTGATGATGATGTTCTTGGTCCTGCAGCCCATGGATTACCTATGGGTTGGCTAATGCAAGATGTGCATAAACCACCATTGGTAGTATCTACAATGTGAACTTGCTGCTTAACCCCCGATTCTTCCACCTTCTTTGTCAGGATGCTCATTTGTGTCAATAAAGTTGCCACGTTCTCCTCTAGAGTGTCAGATGGATCCAGAGGTACAGAGTGTACTACTGGTGTGATAGGAGCATTCCTGGACGTCCACCCGGAATTTTGAGCCATCTTGTCTAGCAAATTTTGGCCTTCTCTCCAAGTCTTGCTCAGAAAAGCCCCACCTGCTGAAGCATCTACAATGTTCTTCATGCTGTCCGAAAGTCCCATGTAGAACCTTTGACCCAACATCTGTTCAGGAATCCCATGGTGAGGACACATAACAAGCATGCCTTTGAATCTCCCCCAAGTTTCATGTAGTGTTTCCAATGGTTTTTGTTTGAAGCTCACAATCTCATCAATTTGTTGAGTTGTTTTGTTGGGTGGATGAAACTTGTTGTGGAATTGTTTGACTAACTCATCCCAAGTTGCAATGGAGTTTATTGGGAGTGAGTTTAGCCATATCTGTGCTGCTCCTGTAACTGAGAATGGAAAAAGTAGTAATCTGATAGCTTTCGGAGTTACATTCGGTTGCCTTTGTGTTTTGCATATTGATAGAAAGTTTTTGAGGTGCTTGCTGTGGATCTTCAACCTGAGACCCAGAGAATAATCCCTTGTTTTGCAACAAGTGAAGCATGTTGTTGGTAATCTGGAAAGACTCAGCTTGAATTGCTGGCACAACGATGGCGGTTGCCAAATTATCCGCTGTGGGTTGTGCCCAGTCGAACAATGCACCTTCTTGTGCCTCCTGTGCCTCTTGCATGTTTAGCCCGGCTTGCTGGTTTTGAGCGTTCATGTCACCCATGTCGAAGTCTAGTTTGATTGGTTGTTGAGATTGTTGATTTTGTTTGATGGCTTTGTTACGTGCCCGGAAGGTTTGCTCGGGGTCCTGAGAGTCCTTCAATTAGTTCTCCAGTCCTTGCAGATTTTCTAGGCATGCACCTGAATACCCAAATCAACAAACGTCAAAATATTCAATGTAGAGTGTAGAAAGAACCTGAATACACAAGAATCTTGAAGTTCTGGCAATGGCAATTGATAATTCCGTTAACTCCCCGGCAACGGCGCCAAAATTGATTCACGTCCAAGCAACGGTCGTAGTCAATATAACTTGGTTTAATAAGTCCAAGATCGATCCCACAGAGAATTAACCTACCAATTGCAACTTTCACAACCCCAAAAGTACTTACGAATCAAGTTCCCAAACTTTGAATATATATTTGTGTGTTTTCGAACAACTACTTTGCAAGAATTAAAGAATGCTTTAAAAGAAAGAATTGAATGTTGAATAAAATAATATAGAGAAAGACTAAGGTATTGATTTCCCCTATTGATGGAATCCCTTATCGTTATGCTCATACAAATTGTTAATATATTCTATCAATCATGAACGCTATGTGTATCGTAACCCTCTCCCGAGCAATTACAATAATTTACTAGTGCACTCTCCCGAGCTACCCTAGCTAGCTTTAATTTGAATAGTTCACTTTAGATTGCACCCAAGACTTCGTTATTCCTAACCCCGTCTTTACGCCTAAAATTATAGATTCCTCTAATAACCTAGGTGTGGTGTTGTTCAACAATAAACCTAAATATGCACTCTTTTCCAAGTTATGCACACTAAATAGGCACAGGTAATTGGGGATCCTACCAATTAACTACAATAAGAATGAAGTTGAACAAATAGAAATCTAATGCACAATTTGTAATCACATAAACGATAAGTTCATCAATCAATAGGTTCCATCAAAACCTTAGAAAAGAATTTAGCTACTCATGCTTGAAGAAACAAGAAGAATAATAATTGAAATCATAAAGAATTGCTTGATATAAAAATAAAGAAAGAGTTTGAGAGGAATCTCTCCTACTAAAACCTTGCAAAAGTATTGAAGAAATAAAGTACATGCCTCTATGGGGCAAACTAGGAGTTTATATAGAGGTTTTAGGGCTAAAAAACTAAATTAGAGTCCAACTAGGATTACTGCCGCTGGGACCTCCGCGGTTCGTTCGCGGCCGCGAGCGGACCGCGAACAGTCAAACTTCAGAGGGCTTCGTTTTTCGCGGTTCATCCGCGACCGCGAGTGGACCGCGGATGAACAGTGCTTCTGTTTCTTTACTGCTTCGTCCAGCCCTCTTCACTTTAGCTCTTCTCTTGGCCTTTTCATCAACTTATGGCTTCAAAATGGCTTTTTAAGGCATCCAATGCATCACATGTACCTGTAAAACACAATCAAACACTAATCAAAGCATTTTGTCCTCTTAACAACATTATTCTCATAATAAAGTGTGATTATTTAGGGTATAATTATAGTCAAATTCACCTATTATCAAGTGCGCCGATGTTGAGGCGGAGGAAAGGGATGTGAATTTCCATGTTGTCTTAGTGTAATATGGTATACACGATGTGTTATGGAAAGTTGATAATGGTATATTCTAGGTTTTGAGATCAGTTCATAATATATGGGAAGTCAATAAAATTATTGAGCAGCGCGGACAACTGCAGGTGAATTAAGAATCGATCTTTCTGATAATTTAAGAAAATGGTACTGCTATTCTATTAACTTGGCAGGGAATATGATCCAAAAAGGACAAGGTAATGTAAACTGATAATATCCAGTGGTATGGTGGTATTCTCTTGTTGGATCGACTATAATAATTGAGTCGTTGATGGCATAGTGAAATTTCCGAATGGCTTTCGTGGTATGAATGGACGCTTGATGTGCGTTATGTATTTGTATGGTGAAGTACGGAATCAAGCATGGTGATTCATGTGTTATATGTGTGTTGGAGACTAGAAGTTCTTGTAACCCGCCTACGCAGCGGTGGTATGTCGTGTGTACCGGCACCGTTTAGCGGTTATTGGAAATCGGAAGCCCTAGTGGCTCTCTCTTAGCTTGATATGATGAATTTGGGTTATGATACCTTATTTCAGACTGGTTGACATAAGTCAGGTCGTCTAGACTAATGTGATATGGACTATGTTAGAAAATGCCACAAACTGCGTAGCAGAGTGTATCAGATTATGCTCCAGCAAAATAGATGTACCCTAGGGCCAGCAGACGGCTGGTAGGCATTGTTTTGTCAGTTGGGCCTTTGTGGCGGATGCCAGTGTAGAGGTATCTACCATTGATTCAGTTCCGGTATTGAGAAACGTTGTCGGATGCGTTTCATGTGGCCGAGCTTGAGGCTATATATATATATATATATATATATATGTTTGCTGTAATGAGAAAATTCGACTCGATATGCATTTCTTTTTTGCGAGATTTATGCGTGGATCGGGTGGCACGCCGCCACGGGTTATTTGGATCGGGTGGCACGCCGCCACAGGTATGATATCTGGATCGGGTGGCACGCCGCCACGGGTATGTCATTGGAGCAGGTTGCACGCCGCAACAGAATATTGTGAAAATAGAGTTAGTTATATATTACCTGGCATACAATACTTCCTAGTTTCTGAGGAAGAGTCTGTATTGAGTATCGCTTGGCGAATGGCACATCGGCTGTGTTCTTTCAGGATTTAATAGCATACGTTAATTGTTTCACCGTGGGTGAGGTTGATTGCTTGGGTTTAGACCTAAATATGTGTGTGGTTGATCGTTTGAGCTTGGTAAATTGAGGTGCTTCATGAGTAATAGTGTTTGGATAGAATCATGAATCGTGGCAAGGCCACGTGATGTTATGACCTCTCGAGGAGGATTTAGGTACTCTATTTCTATAATACGAGACGCGATCTCAGTTCTATGATATGATGGCACAGAGGAATTGAATTGCAGCTCTTCTGCTGGAGACAGTTGTCATGAATTGAGCTGTCATGATTCGAGTGTGTGCAGACGTTTCTATTGGAGCCTATGTTGTGCTCGTCGTGGCTTAGGCCGGTGTTAAGGTGTCATAGCACCAGTGCGGTGTGTTACAGTTAAAATGATTGTTGGAGCCAATAATGAGTGTGAGTGTGTGTGATCCCAGCTGGTTAGAAAGGTAATATCGAGGTCCAGCTCCGAAATCTGTTGTGGTATCAGTTAAAAGGGAAATGGATTCATGAATGGTTGACCTGAGAGATGGGTTCGATATATCGCGTGTTTGGTTGTCGTGGGCATGATATGAAAGTGTTGGAATAAGACTTTAGCTAATGAAAGAGGTTTTCATCTAGTAATTGGTTATTGTGGCCAGTTGTTGTGATTAGAGACTATCGTCTCGAGTGATGGGGTTGTCGATACATCATATGATCTCACCCGGAGTAGTGAATATGGCGCCATCACGACCGGATTTGGGTCGTGACAATAGGCATGGGATTTGCATTTGGCCTATGATTTCAGAAAGTGCAATGTGATTTATGGTTCAGATGGTCCGTGAAATTTTGACTATATGGTGTTTTCGGACTTATGTGAGATAGGGTGACGTATGATCGCCCGAGTATAAGCTTGGTAAGGTCATTCAGCTATTGAGTTGTTTCTAGTACAACTGTAAGTCGCTCGAGGATGAGCGTTTGTTTAAGTTGGGGAGAATGTAATGACCCGGCCCGTCGTTACGGGAATTTACCACCCTGTCATGTTGCAATTACATGTTTTATGCTTTTATATCGGTGTTAGAGCCTATCGGGTGAGTTAGGAGTGAATTGAATTGAAAATGAAGCAAATAGCATGTTTGAAGGAAGTTTGAATATGGAAAGTCAACCTAGAGTTGACTTTCGAGTTAGAGTGCTCGGAATTAGATTCTGATGATTCGACTAGTTTCGGGGGATCATTTATGACTTAGGAGAGCAATCGGAATTGAATTTGGAGGTCCGGTGTAGTTTTAGGCTTGAATTGGCTAAGGTTGAATTTTGGCGAAAACCGAACGGTAGGTGAGATTTTGATCCGGGAGTCGGAATGGAATTCTGACAGTTGCAGTAGCTCCGTTAGGTGATTTTGGATATGCCTGAAAAGTTTCAAGTCATTCGGACGTCGTTTGGTCGGGTTTTTGATTGAATGAGCAATTCGGGAATTTTCAAGAAACTTAGGCTTGAATCCGTGTGTAATTGGTGATTTTGATGTTTAGGATGGTGTTTTTATGATTGGAACAAGTTCGTATCGTGTTTTGGAGTATGTTGGTGGTTTTCGTTGGGGTCCGGGAGCCTCGGGATGAATTCGGGGGTCCAAACGGACCAATTTGTGCCAAAGGCACTGTTGTTTCTGCTGCAATAAATGCAGAGGATTTTTGTGCTTCGCGATCGCGAAGCTATGTATGCGATCGCGTAGGGTAAAGCTGGGAAGCTCTGCGATCACAAGGTTGAGTCTGCGATCGCGTAGTGTATTGATGTAAGGCCGGAAATTTGTTCTTCGCGAACGCGGGAAGAGTGATGCGATCGCGTAAGGTCGACTGGTTGTGTATCGCGATCGCGGGTGTATTGATGCGATCGCGTAGGGTCGCTAAGTGGGTCACTGTGATCGCGTCCAGGTTCACGCGATCGCGTAGAGCAAAAAGTTGGCAGCCCAGGATTTGTGCATCGCGATCGCGAGCCCAGTGCTGCGATCGAGTAGAGTTAAATGTTCAGGCAGTAAGTTTAATTGCAGAACACAGGGCTTACGGGTTCATATACCCAAAACACCATTTTTGAGCCCTAAAGAGAAGAAATCACGGGAAAACGCTGGGAAATCATTGGGTATTCATCGGAGGTAAGTTCGTTGACTCAAAAACATCATTTTATGGTAGAATTAACATCAATCTTCATGAATTTGGGTAGAAATTGTGAAGGATTGTGGCCTAGATATAGAAAACGAAAATTTGGGTTTTGAAAGGCCAATCGAACTCCGATTTTGGTAAATTTTATATGTGCGGACTCGTGGCGAGACGAGGGTTCTAGAAATATGAGTTTCGAAATTTTTCGAGATGTGGGCCCGGGGCTCGGGTTATGCAAATTTCGTGATTTTTGATATTTTTTGAGTTCTTTCGATTGGGTTATGTTCCATTAGCCTATTTGATATATTTGTGCTGATTTGTGCTAGTTTTGACGTGCGTGGATGCCGGTTCGAGGAGCTAAGGCATCGCGGGCATGAGCTTTCGTCGGTTCGAGGTGGGTAATACTTGTAAATGATGTCCTGAGGGTTAGTAAACCCCGGACTTGCACATCTTAGTGTTGTGTTGAGGTGACTTGCACGCCGGATAACAGGCGTGGGGTAGAGCACCATTGGGGATTGTGACTTGGTCCGTCCCGCGTAATAAATAATAACACCTAATTGTTAAAATGAATTGGACTAATTATCATGTTTGGGCTTCGTTCCAATTATTTGAGTCCTTCAGGGATTGGTATCACTGTTTTGATAACACTGTGCATATTTTATTCTAAATTTAAGTTTTAAAATGGTATTTTTGCTATTCAGCATTTTTATAAGGTTATGAAAAAACTTGAACAAGGTCTTAATAACATCTTTAGCTGTGAGCTAATATGATATTGTTGCCGTAGGGCTTTCTCGATTATTTGTTAGATTGATTGGGGCCGAGGGCCATATGTTAGGGCATGACATTTCATGTGAGCATATGCATACACATGCATGGATCGGACCGCACGCCGCAGTGGTATACGGATCGGGCTGCGCGCCGCAGCAGGTGTGATATTAATATTGTGCTTGGGCTGTAGGAGCCCCTCCGGAATCTGAACCCCCATAGTGAGCATGAGTACCCAAATTGGTCGGGCTACACGCCGTAGCGGTCATATGCATTGCATGGCATACATACATTGGTTTACGTGTACTACGTGGCATAACATTCAGAGCACTCATACATTACTGGCACACATGCATTAGTTGCCTTATTGACCAGATCTCCTGGTGTAAATTGATAAGGAGTGCTGAGCCCGATGGGCTGATTTGAGTGCGGACTTGCACTGCTTGAGATTGTATCCAGGTATTGGTGTATTATTATGAAAGAAAGTAGCTAAAATTGAGATTTCTAAATAATCTACTCACATATGCTTGAAAGGAATAAAAAGATAGTTATGTATTGTGTAGCATGAGATAGTGCCTATCGTGGATTTTCTTCCCTTCAGCATTATTTACTTTTATTACTGCTGAGTTGGAAGTACTTGATGAGTGGTGATTTTACCACTCATTTTAGCCTTCTTTCCTTAGCTTTTGTGTAGTCTTATGTATGCAGTGAGATTGTTTACAGTGGTTATTGTGAGATTTTCAGGTACATGATGCTATGAGGTGTGTTGAAAGGAATTTGGGTATTTTTGACTGGAATATAAAGGAAAAATGACTGCTGGGCGAAATACTCTACGCGATCGCGGTCACCATCACGCGATCGCAGAAGACCAGGCAGCAACTCTACGCGATCGCAGACACCAGCATGCGATCGCAACAGACCAGTCAACAATACTACGTGATCGCAGAAGCTATCACGCGATCGCAGAATTGAAACGACTAAAGCTACGCGATCGCATAATTGTATCACGCGATCACATAAGACACATACCTAAAGCTACGCGATCGCAGTAATGGTTCACGCGATCGCGGAAGGTTAAACCACTGCTCTACGCGATCGCGAGCCAAAACACGCGATCGCGATGTGTTGCATCTGGGCCAGATCTGGGCAATTTCGGCATTTCACATATTTTTCACCCCAAATCATTTTATACTCGTCCAAACAGATATCTCGGAATCTCTAATCAATTAGCACAACCTTTGAACATATTTTTACTCTTTGGCTTAGAGAGAAGGCTAGGGCTTTGCACACACACTTGGGTCTTGAAGATTAAAGCTTGTGGTTAAGAATTTCTTACCCATTTATGTTTATTTCTTCATTTCCTTGCTTTGTATTGTATATCTAAGTGTGTAGTATTTATTTCCAACACTTGAATCTTGTTTATGGGAATAATCATATTTAAAGTGTGGATTAAATACCTTGTTGTGCTTATGTATTGAATGATTTTTATATATTTATGAATTGAGTTATTGTTACTTTAATTATTCTTGTTCTTCAATGTTTCCAAAGAGATTAGCTAACTCTAGGGCTCGCCCATTTACTTTGAATTAATTTTGGAAAAGATAATTCGAAGTTGGGAAAGAATAATTAACAAGAACTTGAGGCGTTAACCTTCACTTTATAGATTCAACCTAGGGATAGGATTGACTACTTGTAGTCTACCGGGTGCGCTTAATCTTCTAATTGAGATTAGGGATAATTCAATTAGGAAGTCTTGTTAGTCTTTGGAAGAAGCTAATTAAGAATTATTATCCGTGGCTAATTAACATAAACTCACTCATATTTGTAAAATCATGAAATACATTGGATCGTTACTTGAGTGTAATTCCCGATGCATTCATACTTGTAGCCATTGAGCATTTTATTCGCTTTCTAGGTTAGTTTACATTTCCGCATTTAGATATAAACATTTTCCAAAAACCAAAATCTTAAGTGTTTGGCTTAGCGCGACTAGCGATAATTTTCTTGCATTCCTAATCGCCTACATATTGTTCTCTGTGGGATTCGACCCCGACTCATAGTTGGGTAAATATATTGCATACGACTGTGTCTATTGCTTTTTAGCGGTGGAAATGGACGTTATCAAAAATGGCGCCGTTGCCGGGGAACAATTTGGCGTAATTTAGGTTGTTTGAGAAGTAAGCGAAAGTGCTTTGGTCCAAACTTGTAAATATTTGTGTAATTATTTTTCTTACCTTGGGTCTATTTTTAGTGTTTGTTTCTTGTTTATTTTCTTAATTTTGAAAAATGGCATCATATAACGAAAATTGGTCGGATAGTAGTTGTTCATATTTTGATGATCCTTGTCCTTATTGTGGAGGACCACATTCTTGGCAAAATTGTTTAAATTCTCCCGGGGGTGGATTGTGCGCACAATTCAAAACCCATGAGTGGAGTATTTGTGATAAGTGTGGTTTCCAAAATGGCCATTGGGATGATTGTGCTTACTTTTTATTCCCTTCCCCAAGCCCCTACTATGATGGTTCTATTTGTTTTGATGAGAATAGGGTTATGGAGGTGAAAGAATTTGAGCATGGTCAAAATGGAGAATTCAAGCTCATGTTGGAGTGTTTACTTGAAGAAGGAAACAAGGAAGAAAATGCCTTGGAACATCTTTTGGAGACTAGTCTCCAAAATGGTTTAGCACTGGAAAGGTTACACTCACAAATGGATGAAATGATCAAAGCCTCGGAAGTAAGTGAAAACCAAGAATCCTTCTTGGATGTTGAAAATGAAAATCCTTCCTTGGCTATTGATCAAAACCAAGAAGAATTCTCTAATGCCCAAAATGAGAGAAAATTGCTCATGTTGGAGGTCATTATTGAAAATGAGGAGAAGCGCAACTTTGCACTCGAGGACTTGAAACAATGCATAAATTACAATGGTGAACACATCCGCACTTTGGAGGATCAAATGCAAATTTTGGTTGAGGCTAACTATGCCCAACAAATTTCGTGTGTGGATGAAAGCCAAGAAGAGTCCAATTCCGAGGAAGAGAGTGAGCTTTACTTTGAGGAGTCAATAATTGAATATCCGCCAACCAACTCAATGAGTATTGTTGATGCCAGCAAAAACATGGAATTGGAGTCAACCGGTGTAAATGCTAATGTTGTTGTTGTTGACTCTAATCCGGGGGAAAAAGAGAATGTCAACATAGAAGAATTGCAAAGTGTGGGCTTAAAGTCACATTCCAAACATTTTTCAACCTTGGAATCGTGTGGTGACACGGGAGTTGAACCACATGAATCAATGAAGGAATGCAAGGAGGAACAACTTTGGCCATACATTTTACAGTTTGAGGAGGCAAGAAATCAAAACGACATTCCTAACTTGAAAGCCAAGAAGTGCAAAATGAAAATTTTAAGCATTGGCTCGAACATCCAATTACCACCCCCATTGCTCGTGGTCATAAGCTTGATTCCAAGCTAGGGGCCCAATTCATATCATCCAAGTGGCGAGAAAAGTGGTAATGTTGTTTGTGTCGTGCCACGACATTAAATGCGGCGCTTGGTGGGAGGCAACCCATCGGTTTTTCAAAATTTTTCATCATTTTGAAAATTTTCTTTTTTAGAATTGCTTAGGATATTATTTTTGATAAATCTGCCAAGTTTGAGAATTTTTGGAGTTGATTTGAGCAGGTCGGGATATCCGGGCAGACACAAACCAGTAGCTGAAGGAATCTGCCAGAAAAGGCAATGAATCGCGATCGCAGTAAACCTCACGCGATCGCGTGAGGTAAGCTTTTGGCCAATGCATCGCGATCGCAGAAAACTGGACGCGATCGCGTGAGTTGAAAAATTTGTGTACTGCGATCGCAGTAGCAGCCACGCGATTGCGTAGCATCGCAGCAGTTTCAGACTTGAAATACACTGGATTTGTAAACATTTTGCCCAATCTCATTTAAAACGAAAAAATAGCTCTGCTCCCATTTTTTCTAAAAAAAAAAAAAAAACTCACCAAGAAATCAAATTGATTTAACTTCAATAGCATAAATCTTTCATTGCTCTCTCAGGTATGTTACTCCCCCACCCCTAAAGCTTGTTTAATTGTAGTTTAATGGTAAAAGTAGGGTGTGGGCTGCTTTATTTTTCAGAAATTTGGGGTTTAAAATTTGTGGTAGTATGAAAAGCCATTGTTTAATCTATTGTCATGCTTGCTTGCTGTGAGTGATTGGTTGAGAGAAAGGGAGTTTTTATATGGAAAATTTTGGGGCAAATCAGCATGTTTTGTTGGTGTAAATTAACTCTTAAAAATCAAGAGCATCAGTTGTTCAACGAAATGCCACAAAGACACTGGTTCTGGGCGAGGAAGAAGACTAACGCGATCGCGATGACCAATTCCGCGATCGCGTAAGTCAAATTGTGGCCGTTCAAATAGTTACTCATCGCGATCGCGTGAATGCCTCTGCGATCGCGATGTGTTCCCAGCTCTTTACTCTACGCGATCGCGTGACATTGTCTGCGATCGCGTGACTTGAACTGGTTTCCTCTCCGCGATCGCGTGACATTGTCTGCGATCGCGATTCACACTTGCCCAGTGCACAAACCAGTGACTTCGCGTATTCTGCCCCGAAAGCTTTCTAACCTATTTCTTTGGCATAATTACCTCTAAATGCAATGCTGAAAGTCACTATATGTTTGTTTGACATTAAAACTTTGTGTGTAGGTATTTTAAGCTAAAAAATGGATTCGGCGACTAATGAAAATGTGCAAGAATATGCCGAACAAGTGGCAGCTGAGGAATATTATGATGCTACCACATTCTCCTCACGCAGGTGCTATGAACGCTATGACAAACAACTTTCTAAGAGTATGATAAGGGAAAGAGGCATACAATTGGTCGACCTGGAAGATAGATGGCCTGAATTCCATGGCAGGCTGCTTACTAGTGGCTGGATATGCTTCGCCGCAGAGCCCAGACCAGCCAACTATGAAGTTGTCCGAGAATTCTATGCAAATGTTGTAGAGACAGACTTCAACAATGAGTTGGTAGTCACTGTCAGAGGTTGCGAAGTCCGTTTCAGTCCAGAGAGGATAAATGCTCATTACAACCTTGCCAATGTTGATAATCAGGTGTACCAGGAGAGAGCCAAAGAGTTGGGGAGCCAATGGTTCATCACTCATTTGCACGGTGGTCAGGTGCCTAAATGGATCAAGAATCACACCAGGATCGAGTCTTCGGATTTCACTGCGGAGGCCAAGACTTGGCTTTCCGTAATATGTGCTCGCATCATGCCTTCAAAGAATGAAACAGAGGTGACACCTGAGAAGGCAAGAGTGATTTGTGCACTTCTAGAGGGGATGCAGGTAAATGTAGGAAAACTTATTGTTGATGAGATAGCTGAGGTGGTGGCAGAGCGGACCAAGAGTTTGTTCTTTCCATCATTGATCACTCACCTATGCTATGAGGCTGGGGTGCAACCCAGACCTACTGAAAAGGAGAAGCAACCAGAGAAGCTTATCCATCCCCTACTAAGGTCAAGAGCAGGAGCGCCACCAAAGAAGAGACGAATTGATGTAGCATCTCCCAGTTTTGGCCGGTTCACAGAAACAGAGATTAATGAAGATACCTCCAGCACTTCCACAGCTATCATTCCACTCGAGGAGGGACCTCTTACTCTCAGGTACATCTCTCGACAGGTTTATGGTATGGACACTCAGGTACGACAGCTTGTAGCTGGTCTTCCGTCTGGACCATCCGGAGAGAGCACCTCTGCAGGCCCAGCTGGCTCAGAAAGGCTCCCTACATTGTCCGACCTTGCAAAGGAGCAACAGAGCATCAAAGCAAAGCTGGGAAAAATTGAAAGAAGGCAACGGAAGCATAGAGAGTATGAGAGGAAGAAAAGCAAGTTCCTCAACAAGATCATGAGCACGTTGCGCAAATTCTGTGGACCTGATGAGACAGAGGATGATGACTTTGAGCTTGAGCCTCCCAGTTCCTCCAGTGGAGATTGACACCATTCAGGGAGCACCTCCTTTATTTTTTCTTGAATTGCATAATTGCAATGGGGACATTGCAATATTCTTACTTGGGGGTGGTCCTTGAACTTTGAAATATTTTCTTAGACATTGAAGCATGAATTAATTGTGTAACCTTGAACTTGGGTGGATATGTATTTTGTTAGTAGTAAATCATTGTTAGTTATTATCTTTCTTGTTGATTATATTTTTTTTAGTAGCTTCTTTAATGTTTGTACCTTTGTAGTAGTTGTTAATTTCCTTGGGTTTTCTTCATGCTACGGTTCTTTCCCAAGGAACAATTTAGTGAACCGGGTGACTTTTCCCGATGAGAGATAGTGTGACAACCTTCTTAAGGGAATTAGTCTTGTTTTGTTAGGATGAGGATTTTGGATTATTTGGTACTAATAAAATTAGCCTCTTGTATGTAAATTATGAATTAAGAATACCCCTCCAAAAATTTGTATTAAAGTGTTAAAAACAAGTAAGTTGCTTGGTGTAAAACAATTTTGGTGATAAATTTTTGGCTGTTTTAGTGACTTCTAGCTCACTAGTTTTATAGAATTGATCCGTCTTCATTAATTCATGTGCCATGTGTGTTAGCGAGTGTTGAAATAAATCTTGTGTTTACTTCCATCATCTAGAACTTGCCCGGTTAGTTTTTCAATGCTAATGATAGTATATTTGGTTGGAGGAATGATCTTAGGCATTCTTTGTTTTAATTTTAAAATCTCTTTAGCCTTTCAAGCCTACCGTTGCATAAATAATGTCACTAGTACCCATTTTGAGCCTTTAAACCTTTCTTTGGCCAACTCATTACAAACCTTTCCCTTTTTGTATAATAATTCCTTCTCTTGAACCCGTCCCTCTTTGAACACTGAGAATGAGGCTAAAAGCCTAAGTTGGGGGTGGTGTCAAAATGGAGATTGGTAAGGTTGTGCATTGAGTATCCACATGCCTCAAAGTATTTGTTTTAAATTATTCAAGCTCCTTATATATAAAAAAAAAAAAAAAAGTTAGTCTTTACATATACGTGTAAATATGTACATTGTGGAGCCTTGAATAAAATTTGGGAGAGGTATGTGAAGTGGTTCTATATTGGGAACTAGATGCCAATGAGGCTATGTAAGTTAAAGAGAGTCAATATACAAAAGAATGAAACTTGTGAGTAGTGTTCAAGGAGGATGAAGTCACTTGTACCCAAATACTTATCCAACCTTCCCTAAACCTACATTACAAGCTTAAAAAGTCCTTATGGGACCTCCAACTAAGCATTCTTGAATAAGCATTGAATTAAAATAAGGGCAAGCTTATGGTATGAAGTGTCGTAACACTCGAAGTTTCTTTGTGAGAGCGAGTGTTTTCGAAAACTTTGTCCCTTGTGTTGTGTTGTAAATATAATGTTCTTTGTTGGGACTTTCTTTCTTGTGAGGGCGCATGAATTAGAAAAGACCGGTGAAATTGTTATAGTGAACTAGTGCCCTTGAGTCACTCATTGAGGCTTGTTTTTGTCACTTGATTGTTTTGGAACTCCCTTGCACATTGTTGAAGTTTTTTTTAGGAGGGAGTTATTTGAAAAAGATATACATACTTGAGCCTAATTTTTAGTACCAACCAAATCCATAAGTAGGGTGTTTAAATGAAAGAATGTGATATGTACATAATAGCAATGCCACTTGTATTTTAAATGATGAATCCTCATTGAAGTTGTGAATTTGATATGCTTGAGGACAAGCAAACGCTTTAAGTTGGGGGTGTTGATGAGTGGTGATTTTACCACTCATTTTAGCCTTCTTTCCTTAGCTTTTGTGTCGTCTTATGTATGCAATGAGATTGTTTACAGTGGTTATTGTGAGATTTTCAGGTACATGATGCTATGAGGTGTGTTGAAAGGAATTTGGGTATTTTTGACTGGAATATAAAGGAAAAATGACTGCTGGGCGAAATACTCTACGCGATTGCGGTCACCATCACGCGATCGCAGAAGACCAGGCAGCAACTCTACGCGATCGCAGACACCAGCATGCGATCGCAGCAGACCAGTCAACAATACTACGTGATCGCAGAAGCTATCACGCGATCGCAGAAGTGAAACGACTAAAGCTACGCGATCGCATAATTGGATCACGCGATCGCATAAGACACATACCTAAAGCTACGCGATCGCAGTAATGGTTCACGCGATCGCGGAAGGTTAAACCACTGCTTTACGCGATCGCGAGCCAAAACACGCGATCGCGATGTGTTGCATCTGGGCCAGATCTGGGCAATTTCGGCATTTCACATATTTTTCACCCCAAATCATTTTATACTCGTCTAAACAGATATCTCGGAATCTCTAATCAATTAGCACAACCTTTGAACATATTTTTACTCTTTGGCTTAGAGAGAAGGCTAGGGCTTTGCACACACACTTGGGTCTTGAAGATTAAAGCTTGTGGTTAAGGATTTCTTACCCATTTATGTTTATTTCTTCATTTCCTTGCTTTGTATTGTATATCTAAGTGTGTAGTATTTATTTCCAACACTTGAATCTTGTTTATGGGAATAATCATATTTAAAGTGTGGATTAAATACCTTGTTGTGCTTATGTATTGAATGATTTTTATATATTTATGAATTGAGTTATTGTTACTTTAATTATTCTTGTTCTTCAATGTTTCCAAAGAGATTAGCTAACTCTAGGACTCGCCCATTTACTTTGAATTAATTTTGGAAAAGATAATTCGAAGTTGGGAAAGAATAATTAACAAGAACTTGAGGCGTTAACCTTCACTTTATAGATTCAACCTAGGGATAGGATTGACTACTTGTAGTCTACCGGGTGCGCTTAATCTTCTAATTGAGATTAGGGATAATTCAATTAGGAAGTCTTGTTAGTCTTCGGAAGAAGCTAATTAAGAATTATTATCCGTGGCTAATTAACATAAACTCACTCATATTTGTAAAATCATGAAATACATTGGATCGTTACTTGAGTGTAATTCCCGATGCATTCATACTTGTAGCCATTGAGCATTTTATTCGCTTTCTAGGTTAGTTTACATTTCCGCATTTAGATATAAACATTTTCCAAAAACCAAAATCTTAAGTGTTTGGCTTAGCGCGACTAGCGATAATTTTCTTGCATTCCTAATCGCCTACATATTGTTCTCTGTGGGATTCGACCCCGACTCGTAGTTGGGTAAATATATTGCATACGACCGTGTCTATTGCTTTTTAGCGGTGGAAATGGACGTTACCAATAAACAATTTCAAAATCAAAAGGTGCTAGTTAAGCCTACATCATAGCATGGCTGATTCTATTGCGGCTCGGGAGTGCTTTTGGACAGTCGAGGTAGCTGCCAGCGTTCGCAGGACCTGATTCTCCAGTTTGTCTGTATTTTGTTCCGATCATCCCACACTTGTGCACAGTTATATTCACTATTTACACTTTGTATACTCTGTAGAGGCTCATGACTCTTGACCCTTCGGTCTATGGGAGTTGACACGTGTTAGGACTTGGTTCCCTGTTTTTAATATATCTATCACTATTAAATTATTCCGTTATGCTTAAATTGGATAAAGTGAGCTTATGGCTCCGTGATTGTTGTTAATTGGTCAGGCTGGCCTAGCAGTGTGCTGGGCGCCCTCACGACCGTATTTGGGGTCGTGACATTTCTGGTCATTATTGGGGGTTTGGAGACCCGAGTGGACCCATTGCTTCTCAGCATGATTGATTTTGATGTTATATTGGGAATGAATTGGCTATTTCCATGTCATGTTATTCTGGACTGTCATGCCAAGACAGTCACTTTGGCTATGCCGGGCATTCAGAGGATCGAGTGGCGAGGCACGACTGATTATGTACCCAGCAGGGTAATATCTTTCCTTAAGGCCCAAAGAATGGTTGGGAAAGGATGTCTTTCTTATTTGGCATTTGTGCGGGAGGTCGAAGCTGATACTCTCAGTATTGATTATGTCCCCGTTGTGCGGGACTTTCCTGATGTATTTCCCTCAGACCTGCCGGGCATGCCGCGGGACAGGGATATCAATTTTGGGATCGATTTGGTGCCAGACACTCAGCGTATTTCTATTCCTCCATACCGTATGACACCAGCTGAGCTGAAATAATTGAAGGAGCAGCTCCAGGAACTCCTAGATAAGGGGTTCATTCGGCCAAGTGTGTCACCCTGGGGTGCACCGGTCTTGTTTTTTAAGAAGAAGGATGGTTCTATGAGGATGTGTATTGACTATAGGCAGCTGAATAGGGTAACAGTGAAGAACAAGTATCCTCTGCCTCGCACTGATGATTTATTTGATCAGCTCCAAGGAGCTAGGGTATTCTCGGAGATTGATCTTCATTCAGGCTACCACCAGCTGAAGATTAGAGAGTCTGATATTATGAAGACAGCCTTCAAGACAAGGTATAGGCATTATGAGTTTCTTATGATGTCTTTTGGGCTAACCAATGCCCTAGCCACGTTCATGCATATGATGAACAGTGTATTTTGGCCATATTTGGACTCTTTTGTGATCGTGTTCATAGATGATATTCTGGTGTACTCCCGTAGCCAGGAGAAGCATGCCCAGTATCTTAGAGTTGTATTATAGAGGTTGCGGGAAGTGAAGTTGTACGCCATGTTCTCCAAGTGTGAGTTCTGGCTTGAGTCCATGGCATTCTTAGGACACGTGGTGTCCAGTTATGGTATTTAGGTGGATCCGAGGAAGATAGAGGCAGTGCGGAGCTGTCCCAGACCGACCTCAACTACTGAGATTCGTAGCTTCTTGGGATTGGCAGGGTATTATTGCCGATTTGTTCAGGGGTTCTCTTCCATTGCTTCACCCTTGACTAGATTGACTCAGAAGGGTGCTCTTTTCATGTGGTCCGAGGAGTGTGAGGAGAGCTTTCAGAAGCTCAAGACAGCATTGACCACAGCACCAGTCTTGATACTACCGTCAGTTTCAGACCCTTATACTGTGTATTTTGATGCCTCGGGAGTTGGAATTGGTTATGTATTGATGCAGGAGGGTAGGGTCATTGCTTATGCTTCTCGACATTTGAAGACCCATGAGAAGAACTACCCTATACATGACTTGGAGCTAGCAACCATAGTTCACACTCTGAAGATTTGGAGGCATTACTTGTATGGTGTCTCTTGTGAGGTGTAAACCGATCATCGCAGTCTTCAGTATCTGTTCAAACAAAAGGACCTTAATTTGAGATAGCGGATGTGGCTGGAGTTGCTTAAGGACTATGACATCACTATATTATATCATCCGGGGAAGGCCAATTTTGTGGCTGATGCTTTGAGCCGAAAGGCAATTAGTATGGGTGGCTTAGCTTATATTCCAGTTGGGGAGAGGCCATTTGCATATGATGTTCAGGCGTTAGCCAATCGGCTAGTGAGGTTGGATGTTTTCGAGCTGAGCCGAGTATGGGCTTGTGTTGTTTCTCGGTCTTCTTTATATGATCGCATTAGAGAGCGTCAGTATGATGATCCATATTTGCTTGTCCTTAAGGACAGAGTTCTGCACAATGATGCTAGAGATGTGACTATTGATAGTGATGGTGTTCTGAGGATGCAGGGCCGTATCTGCGTGCCCAATGTGGATGGCCTTCGAGAGTTGATATTAGAGGAGGCTCATAGCTTGTGGTATTCCATTCATCCGGGTGCCGCGAAGATGTACCAAGACTTGAGACAGCATTACTGGTGGAGAAGGATGAAGATGGATATTGTTAGGCGTGTAGCCAGGTGCCTCAACTGCCAGCAGGTCAAGTATGAGCATCGGAGACCGGGCGGTGTTCTTCAGCGTATGGTTATTCCCGAGTAGAAGTGGGAAAGGATTACCTGCATTTTTTGACTGGGCTCCCTCGGACTTCGAGAAAGTTTGATTCAGTGTGGGTGATTGTTGATCGGCTGACCAAATCCGCACATTTCATTTCAGTATGTACTACTTACTCATCGGAGCGGTTAACGGGGATCTTTATACGAGAGATTATCAGGTTGCATGGGGTCTCGATGTCTATCATATCTGACAGAGGCACTCAGTTCACTTCTCAGTTCTGGAGAGCATTTCAGCGGGAGATGGGTACGTGGGTTGAGCACTGCATTTCATCCTCAGACAGACGAACAGTCTGAGCGCACTATTCAGATCCTAGAGGATATGTTGCGTGCTTGCGTGATCGATTTTGGAGGATCATGGGATGAGTTCTTGCCACTTTCTGAGTTTGTCTACAACAACAGTTATCAGTCGAGTACTCAGATGGCCCCGTACGAGGCATTGTATGGCAGGCGGTGCAGATCTCCCGTGGGATGGTTTGAGCCCGGTGAGGATAGATTGATAGGGACTGAGTTAGTTCAGGATGCTCTGGATAGAGTGAATTTGATTCAGGAGAGGCTTCGCACAGCACAGTCACGCCAGAAGAGTTATGCGCACCGTAGGGTTCGAGGGTTGTCTTTCATGGTTGGTGATAGAGTATTGCTTGAAGGTTTCACCCATGAAGGGTGTCATGTGGTTCGGGAAGAAGGCGAAACTAAGTCCAGGTACATTGGTCTTTTTGAGATACTCAGGAGGATTGGGGAGGTGGCATATGAGCTGGCCTTTGTCACACCTCCTTTTTCCGCTGACCCGCGAGGGTGCGAGTGGAGTTTTTCCACTTAAAGGACAATCAAAACGGGATTTATTTAATTAATTCAGAGTCGCCACTTGGGAGATTTATGGTGTCCCAAGTCACCGGTTGAATCCCGAATCGAGGAAAAGAATGACTCTGTTTAACAGTCCACGAACCAGAAATCCGGATAAGGAATTCTGTTAACCCGGGAGAAGGTGTTAGGCATTCCCGAATTCCGTGGTTCTAGCACGGTCGCTTAACTATCATATTCGGCTTATTTATCTGATTTTAACAGTTATGTACTTAATGCAAATTAATATCCCTTTGCCGCTTTTATTATTATTATTATTTACGAAAGAGAATGTTGCCTAAAAATATGTTTCAAATCACGTCACATGAAATGCACCCGGATCCTCGACACATTCTTATTCAACATTTTGGGATTTGGATTTGGGCCGCATGAAATGCACACCCGTATTTAAGAAGGTAAAATTACTAAAATACGCGCCTAGAGCGGTTACTTATTTACATTTTTGAGAAGGCCGTGAAATTCGCTAAGAAAAGACACATCTCGAAATCTAAGTATTTTATATATACATTTAGGAAAATCCCGCAATTTTTTGTCTTTTTATTCGGCGGGATTCGTCTTATTTATTTAAAAGGATGATCCTAAAGTTGCTATATTTTCTTTATTAAATTCATTTCTAAAAAATGCAAAATAAGAAAAGATTCTAATTTATTCACATGATTTAAACTCATTGTAACCGGGTTTTGACCACAATTTGCTAATTCTAAAATAAATATGGCTATGCAGTCTTTTGACAATTATGGGCCCAGGCCCAACATGAGTAGTACAAAACATGGACCTGGGCCCATCTTTATTTTAGTTGGGCCAAACTAACTTATTTTATACATACTCATACTTTGCAAACTAAAAATGGTGTTATTTTTGTTAACAAATATTCTGCCAATTTAAAGTGGTATTCTGCTTAAAGTAAAAAAAAAACTTGAAAGTCTGATTTTATTTAATTTAAGTCATTTACATGCTGAAATTAACCAATTATATCTAATTAAACAATATTCCTATAAGATTCAGAATAACCTTTTGTTTAGTGGTAACTATCGGATTATCCAAGAATAGTCTAAATGGCCTAAATTGTTTATGCCATTTTTTCAAAAACAAAATATAATAACATAAAATAGCCTATCGCGCTATTAATACCTTTGAACTGGCATACATGTGAAGTTCGCACACTACACTACTATAAAGTGTTCAGTCATACATAAACAAACATCTACATGATTCTAAAGGAATCAATATTCTAATGTATATACAAAATAAGTAAATAACTATAATAAGTTTAAAATTTCAGATCTTTATTTTTCTTTGCATTCATGCTTCAATTTTCAGCTTACAAGAACCAATGTATTAGTTGTGTACCTGGTATTTGGAAAGTAAAGAAGAAGATAGTCAGCAGTAGCAAAGCAACAACACAGCAGCAACAACCAGTATAATCAAACAAATACCCAGTGCAGATTTGAATCCGAAGAAAACATCAGCAGAAAATCAAGGGAACAGTAGCAAAATATCTTAATAACAATCAATGGAATAATAACCCAACACTTCAACTATTTTCTGAAATCTAAAATCTAGTAAGAAAATTTCAGCCTTAATGTCACTCTTTTAGCTCTATTATTTTCTGAAAATAAACTCTATTTTTTCAATCTTTTGCCAAAAACTCTCAATCTTTCTCTCAATATTTCAGTGCTTAAGTCCTCTTTACTTCTCCTAAATCAGTCTATTTAAAGACTAACATTGGTCCATTTTTATTCCAAACTTTTACTTTTAGCCTGTTTTTATTCCTTTCCCATGTGCCTTTGCACCCTTTTATCATTAATCCCTCTTGTTTCTGATTTCCAGCCTTTAAAGGCATTAGGCATGGTGTATTCTTACACTACAGATCCCCTTTTGTTTAAAGTATTCATTAGTTAATGACATATTGCATATTCTTACTGGCAGACCACTAACACTAACTATTTTAAATCTTCTATCATCCAAATATACCCTGAAAAATCCCTTAACAATCTGTATTTAAACCTCTCCTGATTTACAACTAACTGATTATTAGCTACTAGTCACTACACAGCTATAACCAATCCTTAAATCAAATTCACACAAACAACTCAAGAAGAAAAATTTGACCGAATAAAAAGTCTTGAGGGAGAAGAAGAATTAATGAACAAGATAAGATTGCAAACAACACTTTAAAGAAAAGTAGATAATCTGAAAAATAAAAATGAACAAAACAAAAATTATAACTAACACTTTAAACCAAGAACATCAATCTAAAAAATAGGAAGGATAAAACAATATTCATAACCAAACTTTAAACCAAGCACAAAAAATCTGAAAATTTGAAATGAACAAGACAAAAATCGTAACTAACACTTTGAACAAGAAAAATAATCTGAAAGGTAGAAGAAATTCGAAGACAACATGCCATGACTGCTGCCGGTGACAGACAACTTGCGATGAGTCGTCGACAGGACGACGACACTGGTCGTTGATGGTAAAACTGCTGCCGGCGACCAACTGCTGGACGGACGAAGCTGCTGTAAAAATGACGACCAACTGCTGTGACGAACGACGGATATCGGACATGGCTGCTCGTCGTCGGAGAAAACACGGCCATGGACGAACTTGGTGGTGACGGGACTCCATGGCTGGTTGTCGACTCTACTGCTGGACGGGAAAACGCAGCAGCGTGGTTGTTGGTTGAAGCTGCGCGACGGGGTCGACGAAGTTGCTGGAGAACGGCGGCCATGGCTGCTGGACGATCGACGACCATGGCTATTTGTTTTTGGAGATGAAGGCGACGGACAGTGGTGGTGAAGACGTCGTTCATTGCTACAAGAGTCGATCGAGATGGAGACGATGATGATGCTCCATGGCTGTTCGTCGACAGCCAGTGGTGACTGGCGTTCCAGCAGCGGTTCGAAGGGCGGTGATGCTGCTGGCGGTCGCCGGCGGTGAGGGCTGGTGGTTGGCGGCTAGGATTTGGGTTAGGGTTTTGTAATGTGTTTGTTGTTTTGGAGAAAGAAGAAGACTTAGTCTTCTAAATGGGAGATGGAATGTGACAAAATGAAAAGGGGGCTGCTGAAATTAAGGGTAGGGTTTGGGATATTTGGGTTGGGTAGGGTTAGTTTTTGGGCCTAATTTTAATTCCGAAAATTGGCCCAATCCGAGTTTGTTCTTCTTATTTTTTTCTCTTTTCTTTTAATTAATAAAACTAAAATTCTAAATTAAGTTATAAACTAAGTTATCTAGAAAAACACTAATTAAATTCCTAACAATAATTATTATACACAATAAACACCAATAAAAATAAAATTGCGCAATTTTAACATTAAATGTTAAAAAATGCGAAAGATGCCTATTTTTGTAATTTTCATTTTTGTAAAACAAACTTGATTACTCCTAGTTGTAGAATTAAATCCTAAATGCCAAATGTGACATATTTTTGTATTTTATTTTATTTTTTTTATTAATTTTAAACAAACAAATACGCACAGATAAATACAAACAATAAAAATAAAAATAACAAAACAAATCCACAAAAATCACACACAACCCAAAATTATTTTATTTTGACTTTTTGGGAGTGATTCTCTTATAGGGCAAAAATCACGTGCTCACAGCTGCCCCTCTTTGCGCGGAAACATGAAGAGTTTTCGTGCAAAGATAAGTGAGCGGATACGAGCGATTTTTGCCCGTTTGAGCACTCCGTATGAAGCATTTTTTGGAAAAGTTTGACCGAACCTTTACTTCAGAAGGTCTCCTACATATTCCTGGCTAAAAGGGAATCAGGTCAATGTAGTTCGGGAAGTTTTGGTAGCTGGGACTACCATGAAGTTGTGATCTTGCTGTTTTTGCTGTTGCTGCTGATGCTACTGCTTAACTGATCTCCTTATTACACCATGCTAAACAAAAAATAAGAAGCTAAACTAAGTTACAGTATTGCAAAATCTTATCTATCTTTTCAACTTGATCTTGTCATGTTCCTTGCCATTCTGTCGGACTTGATGTTCCTTCTGATGCTTCTTCTCTTCTGCCAATTGTTATTTCGGCCTATCTTGATTGCCGAACTCCGACCGTTGGTCCCTTCCTTATGATCTTCGAACTATTCTCCTTCGAAGTCTGAATCTATCTTTCTGATCCTTGTTGCCTTCCTTCTGATTTTGAACTTGGATTCATGCTGGGGATTTCTGGGATTTCTGTCGCTTTCCAACTCTTCACTATCCTTATCAAATCTTAGAACCGGAGACGTCGTTCTGCTTTTTCGGCAGGCTTTTGACTTTATCGACAAACTCTAATCATAAATCGCCACTCCATTCTTCGGGCGGGCTCCCTGACTTCCACTATAACTTCAAAATAAATCGCCACTACATTCTTCAGGCGGGCTCCCTGACTTCAACTACAACTTCAAAATAAATCGCCACTCCATTCTTCAGGCTGGCTCCTTGACTTCCACTACAACTTCCAAATAAATCGCCACTCCATTCTTCAGGCGGGCTTCCTGATTTCAACTTACAACTTCAAAACTAAATCGCCACTCCATTCTTTAGGCGGGCTTCCTGATTTCAACTTACAACTTCAAAACTAAATCGCCACTCCATTCTTCAGGCGGGCTCCCTAACTTCCACTACAACTTCAAAATAAATTGCCACTCCATTCTTCAGGCGGGCTCCCTGACTTCAACTACAACTTCAAAATAAATTGCCACTCCATTCTTCGGGCGGGCTCCCTGACTTCAACTACAACTTCAAAATAAATTGCCACTCCATTCTTCAGGCGGGCTCCCTGACTTCAACAACCAAATTCAAAAATAAATCGCCACTCCATTCTTCAGGCGGGCTCCCCGACTTCCACTACAACTTCAAAATAAATCGCCACTCCATTCTTCAGGCGGGCTCCCTGACTTCAGCTACAACTTCAAAATAAATCGCCACTCCATTCTTCAGGCGGGCTCCCTGACTTCAACTACAACTTCAAAACTAAATCGCCACTCCATTCTTCAGGCGGGCTCCCTGACTTCCAGTACAACTTCAAAATAAATCGCCACTCCATTCTTCATGTACCATTTTCTTCTTCCTGCATCATCTCTTGGGCCACCTTTTCTTCTGAATTACCTTGTTTTGGAATTGCTTTCTTCCTGGGTCGTGTTATTTTTCCTTTGACTGCTGGGGATATCCTTGGAACTGTTTACTTACCTGCTAGAGATAATGCTATTGGGGAAGTATTCTTTATTTCCTCTTTTTCTGCTTCATTTAACCTTGATTCTCTCCCGGGCTCGCTGGGGGTTGAATTTTCATTGACTGGGGATTACCCTGGCAGGGACTCCCTTTTCCCTCTTCCTCTTTCCCAACCTCCTTCGGGACTTGTGCTTTGCTTCCTAAAAAAAACTTATGGTATATAATGTTGCTGGGGAAATCTCAAAAATCAGTGTTTCATTTCTCCAAGAACTGCTGGGGATGGTACTATACTCAAAGATCACTTCCTCGTGTTATCTGACGTCTTTCAAAACTACTCCGTTCGAAGCTGGTATTTTCCTTCTTCCCAAAATCTTGTGTTGTTTTCTATCCTTATCCACTGGGTATTTGCTTTCAAGAAAATTTTCGCAATGGGAGAAAATTTTCTACCCCAGTTTGATAACCTTCTACGTGGCATGCTTTTCCGCCGAAGAACCCTCTTTTCCTGCTTTAAATCAAAGAAAAATTGTTAGTTTCAAAATGCCGTGAGTGGTCATGCCGCTCTTGCTGGGACAATTTTCCTTTTCTCTTTTAGCTGCTTTGCCTTCCCCGAACTTTGGGGACGACGTTGATACTTGCTGGTGGATGGTGCTTTTTCCAACATGATCTCTCATCTCTCCTTTTTATTCCAAACTTCAGTATGGTCCGACCCTCTTAGTCAGTGATCTGTTGTGAGAAACTATCTTCCGGATGTGTAATATGTGTCCACCCTACTCCGTAATTCCTGTGAACCTTCCAATCAACCTGTCGTTCCAATCTTAATATCAGAACGACTTTTGCCTTATTGCCTTATTCCACGCCTATTCATCTTCATTGTACCACTTTGGGAGACTTGGTAGTAAGCTTTGAAAAGTCAATTTTCGACATAGACATAAAAAATCTTTAAAAAGAGAGAAAAATGACAGATAAAAATGAAATAAAGAATGCTGACCGCGAATGACAAAAAGAAAGGGAAAACTTTTCTGAACTCAAAACTGGGAAAAACTTATCTGAATGTATAACTGATCCAATGGTTATGCCGTGCCTTCGAGATTAATCTACCCAGTCTATTTATGTCAATCACTTTCTGACGGCTGCGTTTTGCTAGAGGCAAATGAGTGTCCCAACCTTGTCTCATGCAGACACCTTGTAACCATCTCGCCTTGTCACCTCATGTGAGCACGTGATTTTTGCCCTACGTAAGATTTACTCCCAAAAATTCAAAATAAAATAGCTTTGGGCTACACTTGATTTTTGTGGATTTTGTGCTGTCTCTCCGAAGCATTTAGCATTGGTATGTGTGTTTATTTAGCTAGAAAATACAAAAAAAATACGCATTGCATATTTGGGAATTAAGTGCGCGTTATGAGAATAAATCGGACATAGGAATTAATTGTAAGAAAATCAAAAAATGTGTGCACCTCGATCATCATGTGATTTTATTTGAATGCATAAATTGTGTTAATCATCAAGTGTTAATTAATAGGGGTAATTTCATTCCCTTTAAATTGATTTATTTAAAGTAGTTTTTGGTTTAATTAGAGTTAGTTAATAAAATTAGAAATAAGTGTGAAAAACAGGCCCAAGAAAGGCTGAACAACCCAGGCCCAAGCCAAATCCGGCTCAGGCCATCTCCAGAGGTACCCAAACGACACCGTTTCTGTTACACCCATCATGACCGTTGATCTCATTCAATCAACGGTCCAAGTCCCACCTCCAAACCCCACCCGTTAACCAACCCGACCCAATTTAACACCGCCCCGATCTCCCTAACGCCAAACGACTTCGTTTTGTGTTGACAAGACGATCGCATCCGTTGATCTCTTATAATCCAACGGTGTGGATTAATTGGGCAATTTTGATATACCAATCCCTTACCCCCCCCCCCAAACCCCGCATCTGCCCTCATTTCTCTACCCCTCCATCGTCTCTATCAGAGACAAAGCTAAACCCTAGCGCTGCCCTCCCGTTCCACCACCTGAAACCCGGCGGCAACAACTCCGCCGGTCACCAAAATAACACCCTTGAACCACCAAACCACCCTGAGCATGAATCCCTTACCCACCAACCTCGAATCATTCCCAAATGTCTCGAATCTTCAATTGAAGATTCGAGTCCAAGTTCAACCTACACTAAATACTCCCAAACTCACACCACAACCTCCCCAGACCTCCCCCACGACCCCACCAAGATTGGTCCGGCTCGAATATGACCGGAACCAGTAAAGCCCCAAACTTGGACCCTCAAGAACCCTAGAAAATCAAGATGTTAAAATTCGTCCAACGAATCAAAGATTTGGGGTCTAATGGACCTTAATCGAAGTGTTTTTATTTAAGAACACTTCGACTAAGGTTCGTTCGACCTCAAAGCAAGCAAAGTCTGTTCGATTTCGGATTCTTTACTTAAGGTATTTCATTTTTCTCTTTCTGTTTTCATTTATTATCGTGTTCATTATTTGGTTGAATCTTTCATTTGTTCTATTTTGTGTTCAATTTTAATCTTCTTTGCTTCTTCTCCAATCCGACCTTTTATTTGGTCAACTGTGGTTTTCTATTTTTGTTTGTGTGATTGAGTATGCCATAGAGTACATATTCGCGTCGATTAGCGTCGTCGAATAATTTAAATCCTTTGTTGGTTTAAGAAATCACTGGTCAGTCGATTGGTATGTTCTCGTTTTGTTTATATACGTTTAACTACTCTATGGAATCAATTGTTAAATGTCGTCGTTTAACTGCGTAAGTTTGGTTGTTTAAAATTCCGGACAGTGATTAGCATTGTTGAAGTGAGTTTAGGTTTGTTTGATTTGAAACTGAAATAGATTTTAAGCTTAGGATTAATTGGATATAGTTGTTGGGATTGGATTAAGGTTAGTTGTTTAATCACCTGCCCATAAGAGGGGCTAGTGGAACCTGCTGTACAGCAGGGGATCCCACTAGTGTCCTGCCACCATCATTACTAATGTCATAGCCCATACCTGGACACTGGATAGTGGGGAGTTCAGAGAGCAATGTGATTTGGACAGAAGCAGGGATGGGCAAGGGTTTTTAATTGGGTTTTCTGACCATCCATGTTTAAAGGGTTGGCTATAAGTATAAAATGATAGATACAGTGGAGGGGGGGGAACTCTTGGAGAGCATTCTGAAATATACAGATAGATACACACAGGCCTTAAACAGAAACATTGAAGAAAATAGCTCTTAGACAGAGAATAGGCACCACTTCTTCGAGAGAAAACAGAGTGAGAGTTTTGATTCTTCTTGGGTTACCATTGGATCCCTGGTTACTGTTTCATTGGATTGTTGTTTGAAGTTCATACGGATCTCTTGCATCTATTTCTAGATCGATTGTTTCTGCTGGTCGAAGTTTTATTACTGGTTTGCTGAGTATTGTGTTTGGGTACTACTGTTGGTTGTGTCTGGTTGCTGTTTGTTGTTGTGTTTTGTTGCTGCTGGCTGCTGGTCTACTGTTTGGTTGCTATCACTGACATAGCTGATCCCTTAGTCCTCTATTTTTGCCAATTTCCAGGTACACACCTTCAATTGATGTAACTTTGAGTCGAAGTCGAAATAAAATTCATTCACGACTTGGTTGCCTGATGATGTACTCATTAGGATTGATTGTTTGTCAATGCTTAGACACAAGTTGATTTCTATGTAGTACTTTAATTTAGTTTTACATGATTTGTATAATTAGGACTGTTAATTAGTAGATTGTTTAAATAATTAGACGTGCTCCTGGAAACGTGAAAACTCAGTAGTTATTAGTAGTTTAACTTAGTTGAGGTTGGGTTACTAGTGTGATGAAGAATCTCAGTTGGCCTTCATATGCATTTCATTGTTTGTTTTGGATTATTCAAACTTGGAATCATCTAGTTATAGTTTTCACAAAGCTAGTACCTATTTTTCTTAGAGTTATTCGGTTTTTTAAAAGAAGAATCAGAAACATTTGGATTTGGGGTTTGATTTCGAAATCTAGTTTAATTTCAAACTTAACTTGTGTTGTGCTGCAGCAATTCATATCTTCGTTAATATGTAAGTGTTAATAACTTTAGGTTAATGGTTCAAATGAATAGTTTACTTGAGTTGAATTAAGCATCATTAATTGGATTGGCTCGAGTTAGTTAACCTGTTCGAATTTAGTCCAGTTAGAATTAGTGAGGGATCATTGCTTCAGTAGTTCAAGTGTGTGAGTATTATTTTTCCGTAATTGCCAACTGTCAGAGCACATCAAGAGTAATTTGAAGTAATTCCAGCAAACCTTTGTTTAATTAAATTGTGGTTCAATTGAGTTTAAAGAGTCAGGGATATAACAACCTATTCCCAGGCATTGGGGCCTCAGGCCATTTGCTGCACGGGCCGACGTGTAGAGTTCATTTCCTTCACATTTGGACCTAGGCCAATGCCTGGTTTATCTCAGCCCAATAACAAATTATTTAGGACTTTTTTCTTGTGTTTTTTTAGAGACAAATGTACAAATACGAATTGGGCTTTGAATAGCCCAATGCACTTCGGTGCATTTCCCTTGTGTTGGATACGATTTCCAGACCCAAAATACATAATGGCCTGGATGTGAATGGAATATATAATTGAACAACATTCATAGTTATATTAAACAGGGGATAAAAGTAATATAAAAAAAAATATAGCACACCATAGGTTTGACCTTAAAAGATGAAATGAGATGGGCCTCGTTATAAGGCAAGAATGCACGGGGCCCTCGAATAATTGTCATGAAAACTTAGACTTGGAAGGACCGTTTAGTGAATTTCACGGCCCTTTCCCAAAGTTAAATAGACGATAGACTCTTTAGGCACGATTTGAAATAAAATTACTTTCCTAAATACGGGTGTACATTTATGTGACCCAAATCTTACTCCCGGCGGAACTGAAATACATTAAAGTCACAGGCGTACTGGTTGCGGTGTGGCTCGAAATGTGTTTTCGTGACGTCGCAATTCTTCTAAAAATTAAAGCGGAATATAAAAAAAAATCAGATAGAAACAAAAAAAAAATTGCAGTTGAGCGATCGTGTTAAAACCACGGAATCCGGGAGTGCCTAACACATTCTCCCGGGTTAACAGAATTCCTTATCCAGGTTTCTAGTTTCGCAGACTATATTACAGAGTCATAAATTTCCTCGGTTCGGGACTAAACTGGTGACTTGGGACACCATATTTTTCCCAAGTGGCGACTCTGAATTAAATGAATTGATCCCGTTTCGATTGTCCTTTAATTGGAAAAACTCCCTCGTGCCCTCGCGGGGTGCGTAAAAAGGAGGTGTGACAGCTCTGGCGACTCTGCTGGGGACTACAATTCGACTCAGAATTTCGATTCAGGGCTTAAGAATTAGAGCTCAATTAAATTGTTGTTTTTGTCTATATCTGATTTTATTATATGTGCTACATGTCTACCGCTTTGATACTAGTTGCACTGTATATACAAACTACTATATGTTTACCGCTTTGATATTGCGTGAACTGTATATAAAATTGTGCCGAAAACCCTTCACTTCTCACCCCGGGGATGTGCTCACTGGTTGAGACTCCTTATTCTGTTAGTGTCATACCCCGAAATAATGAAGAGGCTCGGAAAGTTTCTAAGCCGGTTGGCCTTTTGGTTCCCGGAAAGGAGCTCCTTCCTTAGCCCGAGTTGTCCGCTTGGGTACACAGTCTAGATCATGTACCGAGGTTTTGAACTTAGAATAACATAACCGCATACCGGATCCCTAGTAGGAAACGCTTATTTGCATCACGTTGCATTTGACTTAGGGGACTCAACACAGGGGTTGGGTCCGTCTAGGACAGGCAACCTGAAATGAAAAGACCACCCTGCTATGCCATGTTTGTTTTCAGCATTTATTCGGACTTGCATGCTGACCAGCTTTTAAATACTGAAGAAAAACGAAAAAACAAAAGGAAACAGTATGGGGAAATAGATATTTTTCAGAAAATACAAAAATGTGTTTTACCAACGAATCAATAATTTAGTTTGCTAATAAAAAGACGACGGAAGAATGACTTTGCCAACAAAATGGTTTTCTTAACCAAATGTGTTTCTTTGTCAGTCAATAAAAGGAAAAAAAAATAGTTTGTTTTTACGGACCGAACTACGCGGGTTTGATTCTCACTGGATGTGAGATACGTAGGCAACCCCCGTCGGGTCCAACTTGCCCTTTTTCAAAAAATACCAAAATTGTAAATTTTGAAAAAAATAGTCCAATCATTGCCAGCCAAAATGATCTTCTTCTTTAAATAAATGTGCAGGATGAGCACGATTCAAAATGAACCCTTTTCACTCATGACTAAAATCCCGGTACAAATACGACTATGGTGGGATGATCTAGGCAAAGAAGGGCAGGATGAGGTTAAAAAGTATTTGAAAGGTCTCACAGGTCTGCTTGAAATAAAACCTCGAGGGGACATCATAAGAGCATTAGTCACATATTGGGACTCCGCGCACAATGTCTTTCACTTCTCGGACTTCGAGCTCACCCCAACTGTGGAGGAGATGACCGGATACATAGGAAACACTGATATACCATTGGGGCATCAATATCTAATCGCTCCCAGGGTTGTCGCCATACACCGGTTTTTAGAGTCACTGAAGACGGCCAGAACGGTACGTAACCCAGATCTAGCACAAGGGTTTTGTACTTTAAACTTCATCTATCAAAGGTACGGTCATGTGGGAGGTTTTGACAAGCCAGAGAACAAATTATGCAGCAAGGGTAATCGCCAGAAATGGGAGGAGCACAGACGAGTTGCCTTCATGATAGCCTTCTTAGGACTCGTGGTATTCCCGAGGAAAGACGGGAACATTGATATAAAGGTAGCCGGAGTCGTCAGTACTTTGCTTGACCAAAGCGAAAGTACTCTTGCTCCCATGATACTATCAGACATATATCGAGCCCTCACAACCTGCAAAGCCGGAGGAGATTTTTTCGAAGGCTGTAATTTACTGCTACAGATGTGGATGATCGAGCACTTGTGTCGTCGCACCCAATTCTTGAAATATGGGTTGGTTGAGAAAACTTGCATAAGCGAATTCTATACAAGGATTGAGAGGACCGTCTTGCCTGAAGGAACATTGGCATGGAGGGCATACTTTCGGGCTCTCAGCGCAAGTCAAATACAATGGACGTTGGGTTGGTTACAGATAGACAGAATCGTGTACATGCCAGCGGCTAGGTCCCACTTTCTCTTAATGGGACTTAAGAGCATTCAACCTTACGCGCCCCATCGGGTGTTGAGACATCTTGGGAGGTGCCAGATAGTACCCAAAGAAGAAGACCTGAGTACCCAGGTTATTGAAATTGGTCCCGATGGTCAATTCCCGGAAGCAATGTTCCGCCAGATCTGGAGCAAATGCCAATATCTAGAGGCAAACACTTGTGTGCAGGATCGAGCTAGAGGAGAGGTTGTACCCGGATATCTTACTTGGTACAAAGGAGAAACGTCGGGTGAAAGGCCAGCCAAAAGACCTCACCTCAGGGAATTTGCTGAAGTGTCACAAGAACAATGGGACTGGTTAGCTAAGGAAGAGGTTTACGGAACAAGGATTGGCAAGATAGAGCAACGGGTCCAAGATCTCCAATTTGAAAAGGATATGCAAGCTGCCGCCGACGAAGGAGATAAAAAGAAGTTCGCACAAGAAAATGACTTTTTGAGAGCTCAAATCCAGCAAATGAAAAGGGATGCTGACAGACAGTTGAGGAGTCGAGCGGACGAAAAATTGATAAAGGGTTTGAAAAACCAAGTTGCCGGTGTCCAAAGAGAATTGGAAGAGTCAAAGACCCAAACAATGAGGATCCGTTCTAGCCGGAGAAAGGAGGCACATCAACATGCACTTCACCTACAACGGGTGGAAGAAGATTACACTGAGATCATCACTAGTCTAAGGGAAGCAAATGTTATCCTCAGGGAGCGGGTTTTCAAGCAAGCCCGAGGTGCCAGAGCAGACCTCGACCATTGCCACGATTTGATGGCCCAACTGCAAGAACAAGTGGATAGGCTCCTAGACCAGGTCACCAACAATGCTCGAAGATTGGGGGCGAAAAACCAGCAGATAGAACAGCTACTCAGAGAAAGGGACATGATCAAGGACAGAATTGGAGAAATCAGGCACTATTTCACCATGAAGTGTTTAGCTTGTGAACAAATACCCCGCCCCGCCCTTTTTGCTTCGGTTATGGGCTATGTTCATCAGATCATGAGAGAGTTAAGGGGACTACACAAGGACCTCACACCAAGGCCCGCGGCAAGGCCGAATGATGCCTCGCGGGCCCCCAGGAATTTTAGAGCATTAGACTTCTGATTTAAAAATGTATTTTGAAATATTGAGTCAAGATGGTTGGCATTTTATTCTCCTTTTTTGAGTCAAGCATTCCTCTATTTTGTCGATTATTGTAAGACATGTTTTGTAACTTTAAGGTTTTATTTGATATAAAAGTTATTGAATTTTGCCAACAATCTTGTTACCAGAACTACGCTCGGTCTGATTCGCGTGAGGACGTAATACGTAGGCAATCGACATAAGATTCGACCACCACTAAAAAGAAAGGAAAAGAATACAAAGGTTAATAACAATAAGGCTTTCAAGGATAGTTGAAAAAGAAAAAAAAAGAGAAAAAGAAAAAGAGAAAAAGAGAGAAGCTGGAATGACGCATGTGATGAGTACATGTAGAAAGGGTCATTTGGTTAGGTGCATTGCATCCAACGTGCTATAACATATCTGTTAAACTCGGTAAACTAACAAGTTTGTTGCATTTCCAGAAAAGTTTAGCAGTTGGTTTGACAGAATATACTGGCCAGCCACCATTACCGTACTAGATCTAAAGGGCCAATTTCAGCAAGCATGTCTAGTTCCGGTAAACGTCTCGAGGAAGAGAAATCAGAGATACAAATCATGAAAGAAGAGGTTGACCGGTTGAAACAGCAGATAACAGAGATGCACCTAGCCTGGGCTAGGGGACAGTTGATGAGTTGGTATTTTACCATCTCATCTTGTCTTTAAATTAATACTTTTGTTATGTTTGAGCAATAAAATTGTGTATTCGATGCAAATTGCTTCTATTTTACAGGTTGTATGTGATTTAGAAGTAATAGGGAAGAAGCCAAGTGAGAACAAGTAAAAAGGAGTCAAGAAGAGAGAAAATCTGGGAAATGGCCTCTGTAATCGCAAATGCGAAGAGAACCTTCGCAATTGCGAAGTGAGCAGAAAAAGAGAACCATCGCAAATGCGATAAATCAACTTCGCAAATGCGAAGTAGGCAGAAAAAGACAAGCATCGCAAATGCGATGATCAGCTTCGCAAATGCGAAGTGGGTAGGAATAGAGAGGCATCGCAAATGCGAAGATCAACTTGGCAAATGCGAAGTCAACTGGAGAAGTCAATCTTCGCAAATGCGAAGAAGCCTTCGCAAATGCGAACCTTGGCATATAAGCATGGGTCGCAATTGCGACCATATGTTCGCAATTGCGAAGGTCGGGCTTCAGTTCTGGGCAATATTGGAATTTCACAAATCTAAACCCCAAATCATTTTTATACTCGTCCAAACAGAGATTGAGGGGATATCTCTGAATCTCTAATCAATTTCTACACGCTTGAACATATTTTTACTCTTTGGCTTAGAGAGAAGGCTAGGGTTTTGCACACACACTTGGGTCTTGAAGATTAAAGCTTATGGTTAAGGATTTCTTACCCATTTATGTTTATTTCTTCATTTCCTTGCTTTGTATTGTATATCTAAGTGTGTAGTATTTATTTCCAACACTTGAATCTTGTTTATGGGAATAATCATATTTAAAGTGTGGATTAAATACCTTGTTGTGCTTATGTATTGAATGATTTTTATATATTTATGAATTGAGTTATTGTTACTTTAATTATTCTTGTTCTTCAATGTTTCCAAAGAGATTAGCTAACTCTAGGACTCGCCCATTTACTTTGAATTAATTTTGAAAAAGATAATTCGAAGTTGGGAAAGAATAATTAACAAGAACTTGAGGCGTTAACCTTCACTTTATAGATTCAACCTAGGGATAGGATTGACTACTTGTAGCCTACCGGGTGCGCTTAATCTTCTAATTGAGATTAGGGATAATTCAATTAGGAAGTCTTGTTAGTCTTCGGAAGAAGCTAATTAAGAATTATTATCCGTGGCTAATTAACATAAACTCACTCATATTTGTAAAATCATGAAATACATTGGATCGTTACTTGAGTGTAATTCCCGATGCATTCATACTTGTAGCCATTGAGCATTTTATTCGCTTTCTAGGTTAGTTTACATTTCCGCATTTAGATATAAACATTTTCCAAAAACCAAAATCTTAAGTGTTTGGCTTAGCGCGACTAGCGATAATTTTCTTGCATTCCTAATCGCCTACATATTGTTCTCTGTGGGATTCGACCCCGACTCATAGTTGGGTAAATATATTGCATACGACCGTGTCTATTGCTTTTTAGCGGTGGAAATGGACGTTATCAAAAATGGCGCCGTTGCTGGGGAACAATTTGGCGTAATTTAGGTTGTTTGAGAAGTAAGCGAAAGTGCTTTGGTCCAAACTTGTGAATATTTGTGTAATTATTTTTCTTACCTTGGGTCTATTTTTAGTGTTTGTTTCTTGTTTATTTTCTTAATTTTTAAAAAATGGCATCATATAACGAAAATTGGTCGGATGGTAGTTGTTCATATTTTGATGATCCTTGTCCTTATTGTGGAGGACCACACTCATGGCAAAATTGTTTAAATTCTCCCGGGGGTGGATTGTGCGCACAATTCCAAACCCATGAGTGGAGTACTTGTGATAAGTGTGGTTTCCAAAATGGTCATTGGGATGATTGTGCTTACTTTTTATTCCCTTCCCCAAGCCCCTACTATGATGGTTCTACTTGTTTTGATGAGAATTATAGGGTTATGGAGGTGAAAGAATTTGAGCATGGTCAAAATGGAGAATTCAAGCTCATGTTGGAGTGTTTACTTGAAGAAGGAAACAAGGAAGAAAATGCCTTGGAACATCTTTTGGAGACTAGTCTCCAAAATGGTTTAGCACTGGAAAGGTTACACTCACAAATGGATGAAATGATCAAAGCCTCGGAAGTAAGTGAAAACCAAGAATCCTTCTTGGATGTTGAAAATGAAAATCCTTCCTTGGCTATTGATCAAAACCAAGAAGAATTCTCTAATGCCCAAAATGAGAGAAAATTGCTCATGTTGGAGGTCATTCTTGAAAATGAGGAGAAGCGCAACTTTGCACTCGAGGACTTGAAACAATGCATAAATTACAATGGTGAACACATCCGCACTTTGGAGGATCAAATGCAAATTTTGGTTGAGGCTAACTATGCCCAACAAATTTCATGTGTGGATGAAAGCCAAGAAGAGTCAAATTCCGAGGAAGAGAGTGAGCTTTACTTTGAGGAGTCAAGAATTGAACATCCGCCAACCAACTCAATGAGTGTTGTTGATGCCGACAAAAACATAGAATTGGAGTCAACCGGTGTAATTGCTAATGAGGTTGTTCTTGACTCTAATCCGGGGAAAAAAAAGAATGTCAACATAGAAGAATTGCAAAGTGTGGGCTTAAAGTCACATTCCAAACATTTTTCAACCTTGGAATTGTGTGGTGACACGGGAGTTGAACCACATGAATCAATGAAGGAATGCGAGGAGGAACAACTTTGGCCATACATTTTACGAGTTTGAGGAGGCAAGAAATCAAAACGACATTCCTCACTTGAAAGCCAAGAAGTGCAAAATGAAAATTTTAAGCATTGGCTCGAACATCCAATTACCACCCCCCATTGCTCGTGGTCATAAGCTTGATTCCAAGCTAGGGGCCCAATTCATATCATCTAAGTGGCGAGAAAAGTGGTAATGTTGTTTGTGTCGTGCCACGATATTAAATACGGCGCTTGGTGGGAGGCAACCCATCGTTTTCAAAATTTTTAGTCATTTTTCAAAATTTTTCATCATTTTGCAAATTTTCTTTTTTTAGAATTGCTTAGAATATTATGTTGAACTAATCTGCCAAGTTTGAGAATTTTTGGAGTTGATTTGAGCAGGTGAGATGACCAGGAGAGGCCAAACCAGTAGCTGTAGGAAAATGCAGGGCCAGTTGTCGCAATTGCGAAAACATGTTCGCATTTGCGAACATCATCCCTCGCAATTCCCATGAAATCTTCGCAATTGCGAACAGTCCAGGAATGTGTGACCTTCGCAATTGCGAAAGGTCTGTCGCAATTGCGACTTCAGAGGCTAAAAAGTGATCGACATATCACTTTTGAAACAAAACCGATTGAAACACTGGTAAGGTTCCCAAGCTCACCTCCATCACCCTCATCACCGAAATTTCATCTTGTCTCACTCCTCATTGCAAATAATCAGGTATGAAGCTTAATCTCACTGTTCCTTCTTCCTTTTCCTCATCTTCTCTCTTAATTTTTTTTATTTTCTTGTTCTATTATGGCAGCCCCCTTTTTCCCCAAAATGGTAAAAATAGTTTTCGTGAAAAATTGAAATTTCTGGGTGAGGCTTGGTTGAGAGTGTGTGCGTTCGTTGTTGTGAAGGAAATTGGGGAAGTCTGAGTACCCAAAATACTTGTCAAATAGAGGAAAACTTGTGTGCTTTTGATGTGTTCGATGGAAGGCCCGAATGAAATTCTTGGCCAAACCATCGACATTTTTATTCAGGGTTGTTTATGAAGCTTAATACATGAGTTATGCTTGATTAATGATTGGGTTAGTCAAAATAATAGCTGGGATTGAAAAATTTTAGGGTTTAAGCTAAATACTCTGAAAATTGATTCTGGGACGATGGGTTCGCAATTGCGAATATTGTTTCGCAATTGCGACTTCGCAATTGCGAGGAATTAACCGAAATTGCGAAAAACGCTGCCCCAGCACAGTTCGCAATTGCGAGGAATTAATCGCAATTGCGAAGATCCCTGCTCTAGCACACTTCGCAATTGCGAAGATTTTGGTCGCAATTCCCAATCCAGCAGGCTTCGCAATTGCGAATATTTCCTGGGAAATGCGATATCAGACAGTGCACTTCTGAAAACCTGGAAAATTTGAATTTTTTTCTATGTCTGAGTATTGACTGTCCGATCATTCTTTTGGCATGTTTGCTTCATTTTGCACCATTCTTCATCGCCATGGCATGTTTTCACTTTTGTCACTTGTGGCAGGTATTATAATTGAACAATGAGTGAAAATCCCGAAGGATCCTCAAGTGACAACCCTGTGGATGAGGAGCAGGCATTTGATCAACATCGATTTCTATCAGTAGAATGCCAAGAAAGATACTATGCCGAGCTGATTTCGAAGAAGTTACTCCCGTAGAGTGGCATAGAGATGGAAAATGTCCAGGAACGCCTTCCAGAATTCCATCGAAGGCTGGTAGCAATAGGATGGGACTGTTTTGCTCCCGAATCTTGCCGAGCAAATGAACAATGGGTGAGGGAATTTTACGCAAATCTCCCGGCTATCAGGTTGAAGAAGCCACAGATGAGAATTCGAGGCAAGGTAGTGCGATTCGGAGCCGAAGACATCAATGCTTTCTATCACTTGCAAAACCATGATATGGGTCCATTCAGAGAGAAAGATTGTGCTTCAGGAGAATGGCTAGTGGCTAAACTTTGTCCAGGTGCAGTTGTTCCATGGGCCACTGAAAAAGAGGGATCACCTCAAAAGAATTCACCGCGGAGGCGAAGATATGGCTGGCCATTATATGCAGTCGCATCTCCCCGGTGTCAAACATTTGGAACATCCCTGTTACTCGAGCTCAAATGATAGCTTGCATTCTCGATGACATTCAGCTCAATGTGGGTGAGATCTTCATCAATGAACTGAGAGAGTACCGGCTTCAAAACAGCCCTTCTTTGATATTTCCATCACTTATCACCGAGTTGTGCCAACTGGCTGGAGTAGAAGAAGTTCCAGGGGACAATTGGGTAGATCCAGGGAAGCTTATTCATCCTTTGAAGAAAAGAGGAGAGGGTGGAGCAGTTAAGAGCAAGAAGAGGAAGATGGGCTATTCCTCTCATGTTGATCCGAGCAGTCAGCCGTCATCCTCTACAGCAGGACCATTTGTTGTGCTTGGCGAGGAAATGCGAGTGATTCGCGAGCTAGTGGCTGGTCTTCCCCAGGGGCCTGGGGAGACATCTGAGGGACCTGCCTATGTTTCAAAGAAAGACTTCCAGAAATATATTGAAGATCAAAAGAAGCAGGGAGACCACCTCAAAGCACTGGAGAAAGCGTACACTGAGCTGGCCAAAAGGCATGGCACATTGAGTACCTCACTGGACACCCTAGAGAAGTCCCACACCCAAATGGTCAAAAGGGAGAAGAAGCGAGATAAATTCTTCACTCGCATGTGGAAGGGTGTAAAGGGGCTATGGAAGGTCCTCAAGCCTCAGGAGAGGCTACCATCGAGCAGGGCAGTGGAGGATGATGAGATTCCAGCTGAGTGGGCTGAGGAGGAAGTAGAGGAGGAGGACTCAGACTCCGATAGCGAGGAGAGCGATTGATGCAGTATTCAGGGAGCACATTCCTTCATTTTTACTCTATTATATTCTGTTGCATTGGGGACAATGCAACATCTGTGGTTGGGGTGGCTTCTTGTATAACTGTTGTTTTGGTGGATTGATATAGTAGTTATTTTCATGTCGGTATTAGTATATTTTCTTAGTAGTTTTTAATTTTTTATATAGTAGTTTTTAATTGATATAGTAGTTTTTAATTTTTTTTTTAGTAGTATGTTATATAATAGTGGCAATATCCTTGGTTTTCTTTATACCACGGTTCTTTTTCCAAGGATGCCAATGTTCTTCTTGAACCGGGTAAATTTTTGTTGACTTTTCCCAATGATGGATAGATTGACAGCTTTCTTAAGGGAATTAGTCTTGTAATTAGGAGTAGCTTTTGTTAAAATTAGAAAAATAAATGGTTTGGAGTTAGGATTTGTGTCCATTGGCCTAGTTGTGATTTGCTTGGTACCAACATACTTAAACCTTGGCATATGAAATTTTACTTGTTGAAAAAGAAAAAATGATTGAAGTAAAGATGTCATGACTTTTAGCCTCAACTTTTGGCTCTTTAATTCACTAAATAGCTTCCTTTATGCTATATGTGACCTCTTTGAGTCATTTGTTTCAATTGGATTTTGGATTTGTATTCCACTTGAGTTGTCATGTGCCATGTGTGGTGAGATTTATTTATGAATTCTTTTGTATTACTTGTGGTCTAGAACTTGCCCGGAATGTGCTTCAAGGCGAAATCATAGACTAACTTGGTTTGAAAAATGATATTAGGCCTTCCTTGGACCGCTAGCATGCCTTAAAAATTCCTACCCTTAAAGATTTTTCCTAGTCAACCCATTTTGAACCTTTAACCTTATTCTTTGGCAACCGTATTACAAGCTTTAACCCTTTGTTCTTAATTAATCTAGCTTTTGGCACCCTACCTCCCTAAGTACTTTGAAAGTATAAGCATAGGCTAAAAGCCTAAGTTTGGGAGTGAAGGTTGGAAATTGTGATATGTAAGTTATTTGAAAATGGAAGAAGGTAAAAAAAAAATATATATATATATATATATATGAATATTGTGATAAGAAATTGTGAAAAAAGGGAAGACTAGGTGTGAAATGAAAAAGCAAAGAAAGGATGGAAAATACTTTTGAAGGAAGGAGACTTTAATTATAAATATTGTAGTGCTTTGGGAGGTTTTGGAGTCACTTTAACCGAAATTTTGCCTTACCTTAACCAAATGCCTAAACTACAACCCTTAAGTCCTAATTGATTTTTAACTAAGTTGTCTACATTAGTGGAGGAATACATGAAGGGCAAGCCTATGGTACTACTTGTATGCATTTGAACATCTTTTTGAGAGAGAGTGAATTCTTTCCATTTCATATCCCATTTTTGTTTGAAATTAAGATTCATGAGTGTGGGATTCTCTCTTAAATGTGAGGGCATATGAAATTTGGGTTGTGAATATAATCTCATCTTCAATTGGAAAGAATGGCAAAAGAAAGTTGATTGTGATAGAGAGGCAAATTTTGAAGCTTTAGTGTCATGACTTGTTTGTTACTTTGATTTGCATTAGTGGTTGAGCACTTGAAGTACAATGAAGTTTATGTGATGTGCTTGATAATTCATATGCCTTGGAATAATTGTTGGTACCAATTGAAGTCATGCAATTGTGCTTAAAGTAGACTTTCTTTTTGGCTTGGTATTATGAAGATGCATCATTGAGTTAACCACTTAGGATGAGAGTTTGTTGCTTTTGTTGCTTGAGGACAAGAAATAGTTCAAGTTTGGGGGTGTGATGAGTTGGTATTTTACCATCTCATCTTGTTTTTAAATTAATACTTTTGTTATGTTTGAGCAATAAAATTGTGTATTCGATGCAAATTGCTTCTATTTTACAGGTTGTATGTGATTTAGAAGTAATAGGAAAGAAGCCAAGTGAGAACAAGTAAAAAGGAGTCAAGAAGAGAGAAAATCTGGGAAATGGCCTCTGTAATCGCAAATGCGAAGAGAACCTTCGCAATTGCGAAGTGAGCAGAAAAAGAGAACCATCGCAAATGCGATAAATCAACTTCGCAAATGCGAAGTAGGCAGAAAAAGACAAGCATCGCAAATGCGATGATCAGCTTCGCAAATGCGAAGTGGGTAGGAATAGAGAGGCATCGCAAATGCGAAGATCAACTTGGCAAATGCGAAGTCAACTGGAGAAGTCAATCTTCGCAAATGCGAAGAAGCCTTCGCAAATGCGAACCTTGGCATATAAGCATGGGTCGCAATTGCGACCATATGTTCGCAATTGCGAAGGTCGGGCTTCAGTTCTGGGCAATATTGGAATTTCACAAATCTAAACCCCAAATCATTTTTATACTCGTCCAAACAGAGATTGAGGGGATATCTCTGAATCTCTAATCAATTTCTACACGCTTGAACATATTTTTACTCTTTGGCTTAGAGAGAAGGCTAGGGTTTTGCACACACACTTGGGTCTTGAAGATTAAAGCTTATGGTTAAGGATTTCTTACCCATTTATGTTTATTTCTTCATTTCCTTGCTTTGTATTGTATATCTAAGTGTGTAGTATTTATTTCCAACACTTGAATCTTGTTTATGGGAATAATCATATTTAAAGTGTGGATTAAATACCTTGTTGTGCTTATGTATTGAATGATTTTTATATATTTATGAATTGAGTTATTGTTACTTTAATTATTCTTGTTCTTCAATGTTTCCAAAGAGATTAGCTAACTCTAGGACTCGCCCATTTACTTTGAATTAATTTTGGAAAAGATAATTCGAAGTTGGGAAAGAATAATTAACAAGAACTTGAGGCGTTAACCTTCACTTTATAGATTCAACCTAGGGATAGGATTGACTACTTGTAGCCTACCGGGTGTGCTTAATCTTCTAATTGAGATTAGGGATAATTCAATTAGGAAGTCTTGTTAGTCTTCGGAAGAAGCTAATTAAGAATTATTATCCGTGGCTAATTAACATAAACTCACTCATATTTGTAAAATCATGAAATACATTGGATCGTTACTTGAGTGTAATTCCCGATGCATTCATACTTGTAGCCATTGAGCATTTTATTCGCTTTCTAGGTTAGTTTACATTTCCGCATTTAGATATAAACATTTTCCAAAAACCAAAATCTTAAGTGTTTGGCTTAGCGCGACTAGCGATAATTTTCTTGCATTCCTAATCGCCTACATATTGTTCTCTGTGGGATTCGACCCCGACTCATAGTTGGGTAAATATATTGCATACGACCGTGTCTATTGCTTTTTAGCGGTGGAAATGGACGTTATCAACGTCCCTTTTGCCGGGGACGCTACATCAGCTCCAGAACATCCACCCCTTGATCCTTCGACAAGCGCCCCACTCTATCCATACTATCAAGGGGAAAACCCTTACATCACCCAAATTCTACCAGCCAAACAAAATCCTCCTCCGGTCACCCCTGTTTTTGTGGCACCCCCACATGCTACTCTACAAAAGTCGTCCGGTGAGCCGCATGTTCAAATCCATGACAGTTCTTACTATCCTCCCGAGCCTACCTTTAGGGCTCCTGAACCACATCCATACACCCCTCATTGGGATAACCCGACAGAACCGGAAAAGCACCTCCAAAGTTTGGAGCACGAGGAAGTTATTCGAAAAGTTAAAAGCTTGGAGCAGTCTCTCAGGAATATGCACGACTTGGGCAACCAGGTCAGTGTCGCTTACAAGGACCTGTGTCTATTCCCAGATGTCCAGTTGCCAGCCGGGTTTAAAATGCCCAAGTTTGACCTATACGAGGGACACGGTGATCCAGTAGCCCATCTTCGAGGGTTTTGTAGTAAAATGCGAGGAGCCGGAGGACGAGATGAGATTCTGATAGCTTACTTCGGTCAGAGTTTGGGGGGATCCGCACTAGAGTGGTACACTAGGCAGGATCCCAGCAGATGGTTTACTTGGGATGACTTGGCTCAAGCATTCATTGGCCAGTTCCAGTACAATCTTGAAATAATCCCACACCGCTTATCATTGCTAAAGTTAGAGAAGAAACCCGCCGAAAGTTTCAGAGAATTTGGTTTCCGCTGGAGGGAACAGGCAGCAAGGGTAGATCCGCCTATGAGAGAGAACGAAATGGTGGATTACTTCTTGCAGACATTAGAGCCAACCTATTTCGGACATCTGGTGACGTCCGTGGGTAAGTCATTCACTGAGGTGATAAAAATGGGGGCTATGATCGAGGAAGGCTTGAAAGCCAACAAGATCATGAGCTATTCAGCATTGAAAGCCACCACCCAAGCTATTCAAAGTGGTACTGGAGGAGTGCTTGGGAAAAAGAGGAAAGAAGAAGTCACGGTAGTCGAGTCCGGAACATGGTTCAGAAACAGAGGCCCCGCACCCCAGTATAACCCGCCACCGCCTCACCACCAAAATTACCTCCACAATCCATATAACCACCCGCAACATTACTATCCAGCACCTGATCCCCATTTTACTGTCCATCACGCTCAGTCATATTCCGCACCTCCCGTCCAGGCACCATGGCGTGCGCCAAATCCACAGAACAATTACCCACCCCCAAGAGCCTATAGAAATCCCACGGGTGCGGGCTTTCGCCCGAACCAAGCATTCAAGGGCGACCGGGCGCCAAGGCCAAAGACTTTCACTCCCTTGGGGGAGTCCTACACCAGTCTGTTCCACCGTTTGAAGCAAATAGGGCTGTTAAATCCGGTCGAGGCTAAGCTACCAAACCCTCTTCCGAAAAACCTGGACCATTCAATAAATTGTGCATACTGCTCAGGATGTCCGGGGCACGACACGGAAAAGTGTTGGAGGTTGAAAACAGCCATCCAGGAACTCATCGACACTCGCTGAATTGAGGTCCAGACTCCGGCGGAGCCCAACATCAACCAAAATCCACTTCCAACTCATCGTGAGACCAACATGATCGAGTTGGTACGGGTAGAAGAGGGAAAGGAGAAAACCTCTCAGACTGTAATGATGATCAAGTCTAGCGGGGTAGGAATGAGAAAGGGGCCAAGCCTTGATGAGTCACGCATTTGCAAGAAGGACGTACAAGGGGGTTCGGAAGCAGAAAAGGGAAGCGTGAACAAAGTACCGGTGAGGCCGGGGGAAGCAAAAATAGTTGTACCAGGGGTAGCAACCAAACCCGTCTTGACGGTAGCAGGTGTTCGAATGGATCCTTTCATCATCAAGCCAGTAATACAGTTGCCAATAACTGATAGCAGAGCTATTCCATGGAATTATGATCGGGTTACGACAACCTACAAAGGAAAGGAAGTTAAAGAGGAAGTTTGCGAAGCACAAGGTTTGACCCGCTCGGGGAGATGTTTTGCCCCCGCGGAGTTGAGGAAAACTGCTCCGGCAACACTGAAAAAGCCGGTGACTGACGAAGAGGCAGAAGAATTCCTGAAAAAGATGAAGCTGCATGATTATTCTGTCTTAGAACAGCTGAAGAAAACCCCTACGCAAATCTCATTGCTGTCCTTGCTGATACATTCCGAAGAACATCGGCAAGCTTTGATGAAAGTTCTGAATGAGGCCCACGTACCTGATAAAATCTCAGTGAGTCATTTGGATAAGATCACCAATAGGATCTTCGAAGCGAATCGGATCACCTTCACCGATGATGAGTTGCCTGAGGAAGGCACTGAGCACAACAAGGCTTTGTATCTTACGGTAAAGTGTGAGGAGTCGGTGGTTACCAAAGTCCTTGTCGATAATGGGTCCAGTGCTAACATATGTCCCCTCTCTACACTGAACAAGCTGAAAGTGGACATCGGCAGGATACGCAAGAACAGCATATGTGTTCGAGGGTTTGATGGAGGAGGCAAGGCGTCGGTCGGGGACATAGTGTTAATCTTGACAATTGGGCCGGTGGAGTTCACCATGGAATTCCAGGTGCTGGACATGGTAGTGTCATATAACCTTCTGATAGGGCGACCGTGGATCCATGCCGCAAGAGCAGTTCCATCCAGCCTACACCAACTCGTCAAGTTTGAGTGGGACCAACAGGAGATCGTCGTCCATGGAGAGAACGATCTACAACCAAGCACCATCGTCCCCTTTGTTAAGACAGAAGAAGATGTGGGGCTGTGGGTATACCAGATCTACGATGTGGTATCCGCCAGCCGAGTTCCAGAAGGGGAATGCATTCCCAATGACAGAATAATTACTGCAGACGTCATGGTGGCTCATGAAATGTTGAGACACGGTTTCATACCCGGCAAAGGTCTAGGTGCATCTCTGCAAGGAATCATACAACTGGTATCTATGGTCGAAAATGTGGGAACCTTCGGCTTAGGATTCAAGCCAACATCAGAGGACATCCAGCGAGCCAAGAGGAATAAGCAGAAGACATGGGTGCTCCCGAAGCCTGTTCCACGCCTTTCCCGATCTTTTGTCAGGTCCGGAGTAAGAGGACATCCGGCGACAAAGGTTCCCAGTCCTATGGTTAGGCCAGACGAAGAGTTCTTAAGAAAGTTCGAGGACCTATTCGCAGATGTATGCATGCTCGAGGATGGCGAAGGATCCAACCATGCCGAGATATAGTTTGTAGGATCGAAAGCAAAATTGAATAATTGGAAGGCTACTCCTCTCCTTGTCCGGAAGGAGTCTTGGTAGTTTGTTTTGGATTGTTTTCTTTCGAAATTTCGTATTGGGGTTGTCTCCAGAGTAAAATCCGTTTGTTTTAGTTCATTTTGATTTGAGTTTGCAAGTTTGTTTCTCCTTGTACTGTTCCCATTAATGAAATTTTGTTCCCTTCGTGTCTAATTTTGTTTATTTTCTTATGTTTTACTTTTCTGAACAGCTTTCTTTCAACTGATCTTAATGATATGGCGTGCTTAAAGATTAATCAACCCAGTCTAGAAAGTCAATCGGGTTTGGAAATAATAACGCATGAAATAATAAGTGACGAGAATGAATCGGAATACGGCGATGATGAAGCCGTAGAAGAAATCGGTGAAGAATTAAATCACTTCGAGGAAAAACCCAAACCAAACTTAAATGATACTGAGGCCGTTAATCTGGGGAGCGCGGATGACGTCAAAAAACCAGAATAAGTGTCCATATTGAACCCAACCCGAGAGAAGAGTTGATCAAAACACTCATGGAGTTTAAAGACATTTTCGCATGGTCGTACGACGACATGCCAGGACTCCGCACTGATCTAGTGGTTCATAAATTACCCACTGATCTGGCATATCCTCCCGTCAAGCAAAAACTGCGGAAATTCAAGACGGAGATGAGTGTAACGATCAAGGAGGAAGTAACCAAGCAGTTGCAGGCAAAAGTCATTCGTGTCACTCGATACCCTGAATGGTTGGCTAACGTAGTACCGGTGCCAAAGAAAGACGAAAAGATCAGAGTATGCGTGGACTACCGCAATCTCAACAAGGCAAGTCCTAAGGATAATTTCCCGCTTCCCAATATCCATATCCTGATTGATAATTGTGCCGGACGCGAAATCGGATCCTTTGTGGATTGCTACGCGGGATATCATCAGATCTTGATGGATGAGGAGGACGCAGAAAAGACGGCTTTTATCACACCGTGGGGGACTTATTGCTATCGGGTGATGCCGTTCGGTTTGAAGAACGTAGGGGCAACATACATGAGAGCGATGACTACGGTATTCCATGAGATGATACACAAGGAAATTGAAGTGTACGTGGATGATGTGATCATAAAATCTAGACATCGAGAAGACCACGTTGCCGACCTCAGGAAGTTCTTTCAAAGACTTCAAAGATATGATATCAAGCTCAATCCGGCCAAATGCGCATTCGGGGTCCCATCAGGAAAGTTGCTAGGATTCATCGTCAGCCGACGGGGCATTGAGTTGGACCCATCCAAAATCAAGTCCATTCAGGAGCTACCCCCGCCGAAGAATAAAACAGAGGTAATGAGTCTGTTGGGAAGGTTAAATTACATCAGTAGGTTTATTGCTCAGCTTACAGCAACCTGTGAACCTATATTCCGTCTGTTGAAGAAAGACGCTGCGATAGAATGGACGACGGAATGTCAGGAAGCGTTTGACCAAATCAAAGGGTATCTGTCAAACCCACCCGTACTGGTTCCGCCTGAACCGGGTAGACCCCTGATTCTTTATCTAACGGTTTTGGAGAATTCGGTCGGCTGCGTACTGGGGCAGCATGATCTTACTGGCAGGAAGGAACGGGCCATTTACTATCTCGGTAAGAAATTCACGGTCCACGAGGTTAAATACACTCATTTAGAAAAGACCTGTTGTGCTTTGGACTTGGGTAGCCCAAAAGCTGAAACATTATTTGTCTTCTTACACCACTTACCTCATTTTGCGTTTGGATCCGTTGAAATATATTTCCCAGAAACCTATGCCTACAGGGAGGTTAGCAAAATGGCAAATATTACTTACAGAGTTCGACATCATATATGTGACAAGGACGGCTATGAAAGCCCAAGCCCTAGCCGATCACTTAGCTGAGAATCTTGTCGATGACGGATACGAACCTTTGAGGACGTATTTTCCGGACGAAGACGTAGTGCAAATTGATGGGTTGGAACTAACTGAGGATCCGGGGTGGAAGATTTTCTTCGATGGAGCGGCGAACGCAAAAGGAGTCGGAGTAGGGGCTGTGCTCATCTTTGAAACAGGACATCATTATCCTGTTACTGCTCAACTGCGTTTTCATTGTACCAATAATATGGCTGAATACGAGGCATGTATCTTGGGGTTGCGATTAGCGGTGGACATGGATGTACAGGACGTCTTGGTCTTGGGGGACTCGGACCTTCTGGTACATCAGATTCAGGGAGAATGGGAAACGAGAGATTTAAAGCTTATCCCGTATCGTCAGTGTTTGCATGATCTGACCAAGCGCTTTCGGGTCGGTAGAATTCAGACATATCCCAAGGATGCATAATGAGGTTGCCGACGCTTTGGCTACTTTGGCGTCAATGCTACATCACCCGGACAAGGTTCGCGTCGATCCGTTACATATTCAGGTTCGGAATCAACATGCTTATTCTAATATGATAGAAGAAGAGATGGATGGTGAGCCATGGTTTCATGATGTCAAAGAGTACCTCAGGTTAGGAATATACCCAGAGCAGGTAACTGGAGATCAAAAGAGAGCTATTCGGCGGTTGGCAAACGGATTTTTCCTTAGTGGAGGGGTACTGTACAAAAGAACCCCAGATTTGGGATTGTTAAGATGTATAGATGCGAGTCAAGCCACAACAGTGATGACAGATATACACTCCGGAGTTTGTGGACCACACATGAGCGGGTACGTATTGGCAAAGAAGATTCTTCGAGCAGGATATTATTGGCTCACTATGGAGCGTGATTGTATAAGTTTCGTGCGAAGATGCCATCGGTGTCAGATACACGGAGATTTGATTCATTCTCCACCAACTGAATTGCATACAATGTCAGCACCATGGCCGTTTGTTGCATGGGGTATGGATGTTATTGGACCTATAGAGCCTGCGGCTTCCAATGGTCATAGGTTCATTCCGGTAACGATCGATTATTTTACCAAGTGGGTGGAGGCCAAAACCTTCAAATTAGTAACCAAGAAGGCGGTGGTGAACTTCGTACATTCCCACATCATCTGCAGGTTTGGAATTCCAAAGATAATCATCACAGATAACGGTGCCAATCTTAACAGCGGATTGATGAAAGAGGTATGTCAGCAATTCAAGATTACATACCGAAATTCCACACCATATCATCCCAAAGCAAATGGTGCGGTTGAGGCAGCAAACAAGAATATAAAGAAGATATTGAGGAAGATGGTAGAAGGTCTAGGCAATGGCATGAAAAGTTACCATTCGCACTGTTAGGTTATCGCACTACCATCCGGACTTTGGTAGGTGCAACTCCTTACTTGTTGGTGTACGGGACTGAAGCAGTAATACCCGCAGAAGTTGAAATTCCATCCCTCCGAATTGTCGCTGAAGTTGAGATTGACGATGATGAGTGGGTCAAAACCCGATTAGAGCAATTGAGCTTGATCGATGAAAAGAGATTGACAGCAGTATGTCATGGCCAATTGTATCAAAAGAGAATGGCAAGATCATATAACAAGAAGGTACGTCCCAGGAAGTTTGAAGTGGGACAACATGTGTTGAAGAGAGTTCTACCATATCAGGCCGAAGCGAAAGGCAAGTTCGCTCCAAATTGGCAGGGACCATTTGTTGTGACTAGGGTATTATCCAACGGCGCGCTATGTCTAACTGATATTGAGGGAAGATGCACTGATATGGCTATCAATTCTGATGCAGTCAAGAGATATTATGTGTAATTCTTTAATGCATTTGTCAACGCTTGGTTTCGTTCATTTGTATTTGGCATTTTTTTGGAGAATGAAATGACAGAGGCAATTTTTCTACTAACCAAACACTTTAACCCTTGTTTCCCCCTTTGAGCCTTAATTATTCTTTCATATACCCTCTTTTGGAATCCTCAAGGAAGATGTATAACAAAATAGAAAAAGAAAAAGAGAAAAAAAAAACACAAGAAAAGTGAACTACGTTTGACATGATTCCTCAAGAAGGATACGTAGGCGCCACACGGCTCGGTCATAATAAAGTAAAAATCAAAGGTTCCCAAAGCAACAAAACTGGGGCAGAAGTCATTGTTTCGTTTGAAAGATAGTGTGGATTCCGAAAGTTGTAATGAGCTAACCGTTGAGGTTAAATCCCCTTTTCTTTAGTCTCACGCGCAGAAACCACATTAAGAACCAAAAAGACCTCTCGATCAGTCTTTGAGAAATGCCAAGTCATGCGAATGAAATTACGAATGACACTTCAATCCTCGACTGAATTTAGGACTTACAAGCTGAAAAGGGATGGCCCCTTTAGAGGAAATTCTATGGATAATACCCCAGCCCACCGCAGGGAAAGAATGCGAAATGAGAGAGTCTTAACGGTGAAAACCCTCGCGGGCACCTTAAGGCGAAGAAAGCTGAGAGAAATAAAATGAGAGAGTCTTACGGTGGAAACCTTTACGGGCACCCTAAGGCGACGGGAGGTCGAGAGAAATGAGAGAATCTCATTAGTGAAAACCCTTTGAAGGGCACTATGAGGTGACAAGGCGAGATGGTTACAAGGTGTCTGCATGAGACAAGGTTTGGACGTTCGTTTACTTCTAGCAAAACGCGGCCATCAGAAAGTGATTGACATGAATAGACTGGGTAGATTAATCTCAAAGGCGCGGCATAACCATGGGATCAGATGTACATTCAGATAAGTGTTTCCTATTTTTGAGTTCAGAAAAGTTTTCCCTTTCTTTTGTCATTTGCGGTCAGCATTCTTTTTCTTTTGCTTTCGTTTTCGAAAATTGATTTTTCAAAGCTTACTACCAAGTCTCCCAGAACGGTACAAGGAAAATGAATAGGCGTGGAACGAGGCAATAAGGCAAAAGTCGCTCCGATATTAAGATTGGAACGACATGTTGATTGGAAGGTTCACAGGAATTATGGAGTATGATGGACACATATCGCACGTCCGGAAGACGATTTCTCACAACAGATCACCGGCTAAAAAGGGTCGGATCAAATTAAAGGTTGGAATAAAAGGGAGAGATGAGAAACCATCTGTGGGAAGAGCATCATCCCTAGCAAGCGTCAACGTCGCCCCTAAAAGTTCAATGGAGGCCAAGCAGCTGAAAGAGAAAAGGAAAATGGCCCCCAACAAGAGTGACACGACCACTCACTGCGTTTTGAAACTAACAATTTTTCTTTGATTTAAAGCAGGAAAAGAGGGTCATCGGCGGAAAAGCATGCCGCGTAGAAGGTCATCAAAATGGGGCAGAAAATTTTCTCCCATTGCGAAAATTTTCTTGAAAATAAATACCCAGTGGATAAGGATAACGAAATCTCGCGAAATACCAATTCTGAGCAGGATAGTTTTGAGAGAGGCCAGACAACACGAGGGGGTGATCTCTGAGCCTGGTATCATCCCCAGCAGTTGTTGGGAAAATGAAACACTAACTCCAAGATTCCCACAGCAGCATTATATCCCATAAGTTTTTCAAGGAGGCCAAAGCGTGAGTCCCGAAGGAGGCCTGGAAAGAAGGAAAAGGAAAAGGGGTCCCCCGCCAGGGTAATCCTCAGTTAATGACATTTCGATCCCCAGCGAGCCCGAGAGATAATAAAGGGCGAAGGAAATAGAAAAAGGGGAAATAAAGAATACTTCCCCAGCAGCATCATCTCCAGTAGGTGAGTAAACAGTTCCGAAGATATCTCCAGCAGCCAAAGGAAAAGCAACATGACCCAGGAGGAAAGCAATTCCAAGACAAGATAATTCAGAAAAAAGGTGGCCCAAGAGGCGATACAGGAAGAAGAAAATGGTACAGAAAACAAAGGAAGGCGATAAGGATGGGTTGAAATTAGGAAGTTGTGGTTGAAGTCAGGGAGCCCGCCTGAAGAATGGAGTGGCGATTTTATTCTGAAGTTATGGTTGAAGTCAGGGAGCCCGCCTGAAGAATGGAGGGGCGATTTTATTCTCGAAGTTGTAGTTGAAGTCAGGGAGCCCGCCTGAAGAATGTAGTGGCGATTTATTTTGAAGTTGTAGTTGAAGTCGGGGAGCCCGCTTGAAGAATGGAGTGGCGACTTATTTTGAAGTTGGTTGAGGAAAGCGGTAGAGTATAACGGAAATCTCCAGCATGAATCCAAGTTCATAATCAAAAGGAAGGCGGCAAGGACCAGAAAGATGGGTTCAGACTTCGAAGGGGAATAGTTCGAAGATCACAAAGAAGGGACCAACGGTCGGAGTTCGGCAATCAAGATAGGCCGAAATAATAATTATCGGAGGAGAAGAAGCATGTGAAGAAACATTAGAGTCAGCAGGATGGCAGGGAACACGACAAGATCAAGTTGTAAAGATAGATAAGAATCTGCAATACTGTAACTTAGTATAGCTTCTTATTTTTGGTTTAGCACGGTGTAATAAGGAGATCAGTTAAGCAGTGGCAACAGTAGCAGCAGCAGTAACAACAAGATCACAGCAGTCATGGTAGTCCTAGCTGTATTTGAAGTCAGGGAGCCCGCCGGGAGCCCGCCTGAAGAATGGAGTGGCGATTTTTAAGTTGTATTTGAAGTCGGGGAGCCCGCCCGAAGAATGGAGTGGCGATTTTATTGTTGTAGTTGAAGTCGGGGAGCCCGCCTAAAGAATGGAGTGGCGATTTTTAAGTTGTATTTGAAGTCGGGAGCCCGCCCGAAGAATGGAGTGGCGATTTATTTTTAAGTTGTAGTTGAAGTCGGGGAGCCCGCCTGAAGAATGGAGTGGCGATTTATTTTGAAGATGTAGTTGAAGTCAGGGAGCCCGCTTGAAGAACGGAGTGGCGATTTTATTTTGAAGTTGTAGTTGAAGTCAGGGAGCCCGCCTGAAGAATGGAGTGGCGATTTATTTTGAAGTCGTAGTTGAAGTCAGGGAGCCCGCCCGAAGAATGGAGTGGCGATTTATTTTGAAGTTGTAGTGGAAGTCAGGGAGCTCGCCTGAAGAATGGAGTGGCGATTTATTTTTGAATTTGGTTGAGGAAAGCGGTTGAATGTAACGGAAATCCCCAACATGAATCCAAGTTCGTAATCAGAAGGAAGGCAACAAGGATCAGAAAAGATAGATTCATACTTCGAAGGAAAATAGTTCGAAGATCACAAGAAAGGGACCAATGGTCGGAGTTCGGCAATCAAGATATGCCGAAATAACAATTGTTAGAAGAGAAGAAGTATGTGAAGAAACATCAAAGCCGGCGGGATGGCAAGGAACATGGCAAGATCAAGTGGAAAAGATAGATAAGAATTTGCAATACTGTAACTTAGTCTAGCTTCTTATTTTTCGTTTAGCACGGTGTAATAAGGAGATCAGTTAAGCAGTGGCATCAGCAGCAACAACAGTAACAGCAAGATCACAACAGTCATGGTAGTCCCAGCTACCAAAACTTCCCGAACTACACTGACCTGATTCCCTTTTAGCCAGGGATATGTAGGAGACCTTTGAAGCAAGGTTCGGTCAAACTTTTCCAAAAAATGCTTCATACGGAGTGCTTGAACGGGCAAAAAATCGCTCGTATCCGCTCACTTATCTTTGCACGAAAACTCTTCATGTTTCCGCGCAAAGAGGGGCAGCTGTGAGCACGTGATTTTTGCCCTACGTAAGATTTACTCCCAAAAATTCAAAATAAAATAGCTTTGGGCTACACTTGATTTTTGTGGATTTTGTGTTGTCTCTCCGAAGCATTTAGCATTGGTATGTGTGTTTATTTAGCTAGAAAATACAAAAACAATACGCATTGCATATTTGGGAATTAAGTGCGCGTTATGAGAATAAATCGGACATAGGAATTAATTATAAGAAAATCAAAAAATGTGTGCACCTCGATCATCATGTGATTTTATTTGAATGCATAAATTGTGTTAATCATCAAGTGTTAATTAATAGGGGTAATTTCATTCCCTTTAAATTGATTTATTTAAAGTAGTTTTTGGTTTAATTAGAGTTAGTTAATAAAATTAGAAATAAGTGTGAAAAACAGGCCCAAGAAAGGCTGAACAACCCAGGCCCAAGCCAAATCCGGCTCAGGCCATCTCCAGAGGTACCCAAACGACACCGTTTCTGTTACACCCATCCTGGCCGTTGATATCATTCAATCAACGGTCCAAGTCCCACCTCCAAACCCTACCCGTTAACCAACCCGACCCAATTTAACACCGCCCCGATCTCTCTAACGCCAAACGACTTCGTTTTGTGTTGACAAGACGATCGCATCCGTTGATCTCTTATAATCCAACGGTGTGGATTAATTGGGCAATTTTGATATGCCAATCCCTTACCCCCCCAAACCCCGCATCCGCCCTCATTTCTCTACCCCTCCATCGTCTCTATCAGAGACAAAGCTAAACCCTAGCGCCGCCCTCCCGTTCCACCGCCTGAAACCCGGCGGCAACAACGCCGCCGGTCACCAAAATAACACCCTTGAACCACCAAACCACCCTGAGCATGAATCCCTTACCCACCAACCTCGAATCATTCCCAAATGTCTCGAATCTTCAATTGAAGATTCGAGTCCAAGTTCAACCTACACTAAACACTCCCAAACTCACACCACAACCTCCCCAGACCTCCCCCACGACCCCACCAAGATTGGTCCGGCTCGAATATGACCGAAACCAGTAAAGCCCCAAACTTGGACCCTCAAGAACCTTAGAAAATCAAGATGTTAAAATTCGTCCAGCGAATCAAAGATTTGGGGTCTAATGGACCTTAATCGAAGTGTTTTTATTTAAGAACAATTCGACTAAGGTTCGTTCGACCTCAAAGCAAGCAAAGTCTGTTCGATTTCGGATTCTTTACTTAAGGTATTTCATTTTTCTCTTTCTGTTTTCATTTATTATCGTGTTCATTGTTTGGTTGAATCTTTCATTTGTTCTGTTTTGTGTTCAATTTTAATCTTCTTTGCTTCTTCTCCAATCCGACCTTTTATTTGGTCAACTGTGGTTTTCTATTTTTGTTTGTGTGATTGAGTATGCCATAGAGTACATATTCGCGTCGATTAGCGTCGTCGAATAATTTAAATCCTTTGTTGGTTTAAGAAATCACTGGTCAGTCGATTGGTATGTTCTCGTTGTGTTTATATACGTTTAACTACTCTATGGAATCAATTGTTAAATGTCGTTGTTTAACTGCGTAAGTTTGGTTGTTTAAAATTCCGGACAGTGATTAGCATTGTTTAAGTGAGTTTAGGTTTGTTTGATTTGAAACTGAAATAGATTTTAAGCTTAGGATTAATTGGATATAGTTGTTGGGATTGGATTAAGGTTAGTTGTTTAATCACCTGCCCATAAGAGGGGCTAGTGGAACCTGCTGTACAGCAGGGGATCCCACTAGTGTCCTGCCACCATCATTACTAATGTCATAGCCCATACCTGGACACTGGATAGTGGGGAGTTCAGGGAGCAATGTGATTTGGACAGAAGCAAGGATGGGCAAGGGTTTTTAATTGGGTTTTCTGACCATCCAGGTTTAAAGGGTTGGCTATAAGTATAAAATGATAGATACAGTGGAGGGGGGGGAACTCTTGGAGAGCATTCTGAAATATACAGATAGATACACACAGGCCTTAAACAGAAACATTGAAGAAAACAGCTCTTAGACAGAGAATAGGCACCACTTCTTCGAGAGAAAATAGAGTGAGAGTTTTGATTCTTCTTGGGTTACCATTGGATCCTTGGTTACTGTTTCATTGGATTGTTGTTTGAAGTTCATACGGATCTCTTGCATCTATTTCTGGATCGATTGTTTCTGCTGGTCGAGGTTTTATTACTGGTTTGCTGAGTATTGTGTTTGGGTACTGCTGTTGGTTGTGTCTGGTTGCTGTTTGTTGTTGTGTTTTGTTGCTGCTGGCTGCTGGTCTACTGTTTGGTTGCTATCACTGACATAGCTGATCCCTTAGTCCTCTATTTTTGCCAATTTCTAGGTACACACCTTCAATTGATCTAACTTTGAGTCGAAGTCGAAATAAAATTCATTCACGACTTGGTTGCCTGATGATGTACTCATTAGGATTGATTGTTTGTCACTGCTTAGACACAGGTTGATTTCTATGTAGTACTTTAATTTAGTTTTACATGATTTGTATAATTAGGATTGTTAATTAGTAGATTGTTTAAATAATTAGACGTGCTCCTGGAAACGTGAAAACTCAGTAGTTATTAGTAGTTTAACTTAGTTGAGGTTGGGTTACTAGTGTGATGAAGAATCTCAGTTGGCCTTCATATGCATTTCATTGTTTGTTTTGGATTATTCAAACTTGGAATCATCTAGTTATAGTTTTCACAAAGCTAGTACCTATTTTTCTTAGAGTTATTCAGTTTTTTAAAAGAAGAATCAGAAACATTTGGATTTGGGGTTTGATTTCGAAATCTAGTTTAATTTCAAACTTAACTTGTGTTGTGCTGCAGCAATTCATATCTTCGTTAATATGTAAGTGTTTATAACTTTAGGTTAATGGTTCAAATGAATAGTTTACTTGAGTTGAATTAATCATCATTAATTGGATTGGCTCGAGTTAGTTAACCTGTTCGAATTTAGTCCAGTTAGAATTAGTGAGGGATCATTGCTTCAGTAGTTCAAGTGTGTGAGTATTATTTTTCCGTAATTGCCAACTGTCAGAGCACATCAAGAGTAATTTGAAGTAATTCCAGCAAACCTTTGTTTAATTAAATTGTGGTTCAATTGAGTTTAAAGAGTCAGGGATATAACAACCTATTCCCAGTCATTAGGGCCTCAGGCCATTTGCTGCACGGGCCGAGGTGTAGAGTTCATTTCCTTCACATTTGGACCTAGGCCAATGCCTGGTTTATCTCAGCCCAATAACAAATTATTTAGGACTTTTTTCTTGTGTTTTTTTTAGAGACAAATGTACAAATACGAATTGGGCTTTGAATAGCCCAATGCACTTCGGTGCATTTCCCTTGTGTTGGATACGATTTCCAGACCCAAAATACATAATGGCATGGATGTGAATGGAATATATAATTGAACAACATTCATAGTTATATTAAATAGGGGATAAAAGTAATATAAAAAAAAATATAGCACACCATAGGTTTGACCTTAAAAGATGAAATGAGATGGGCCTCGTTATAAGGCAAGAATGCACGGGGCCCTCGAATAATTGTCATGAAAACTTAGACTTGGAAGGACCGTTTAGTGAATTTCACGGTCCTTTCCCAAAGTTAAACAGACGATAGACTCTTTAGGCACGATTTGAAATAAAATTACTTTCCTAAATGCGGGTGTACATTTATGTGACCCAAATCTTACTCCCGGCGGAACTGAAATACATTAAAGTCACAGGCGTACTGGTTGCGGTGTGGCTCGAAATGTGTTTTCGTGACGTCGCAATTCTTCTAAAAATTAAAGCGGAATATAAAATAAAAAAAAATCAGATAGATACAAAAAAAATTGCAGTTGAGCGACCATGTTAAAACCACGGAATCCGGGAGTGCCTAACACCTTCTCCCGGGTTAACAGAATTCCTTATCCAGGTTTCTAGTTTCGCAGACTATATTACATAGTCATAAATTTCCTCGGTTCGGGACTAAACCGGTGACTTGGGACACCATATTTTTCCCAAGTGGCGACTCTGAATTAAATGAATTGATCCCGTTTCGATTGTCCTTTAATTGGAAAAACTCCCTCGTGCCCTCGCGGGGTGCGTAAAAAGGAGGTGTGACACCTCATAGTGCCCTTCAAAGGGTTTTCACTAATGAGATTCTCTCATTTCTCTCGATCTTCCGTCGCCTTAGGGTGCCTGTAAAGGTTTTCACCGTTAGACTCTCTCATTTTATTTCTCTTAGCTTTCTTCGCCTTAAGGTGCCCGCGAGGGTTTTCACCGTTAAGACTCTCTCATTTTGCTTTCTTCCATGCGGTGGGCTGGGGTATTACCCACGAGATTCCCTCTAAAGCATTATCCCTTTTCGAGCTTGTGCATCCTGGACTCAATCGAGGATCGGAGTGTCATTCTTGGCTTTCATTCACATGACTTGGCATTTCTCAAATACTGATCGAGAGGTCTTTTTTTTCTGGTCATTAATGTGGTTTTTGTGCGTGAGGCTAAAGAAAAGGGGTTTAACCTCAACGGTTAGCTCAGTACATCTTTCGGAATCCACACTATCTTTTGAAACGAAACAATGACTTCTGCCCCAGTTTTGTTGCTTGGGGACTCTTTGATTTTTATTTTACTATGACCGAGCCGTGTGGCGCCTACGTATCCTTCTTGAGGAATCAGGTCGAACGTAGTTCACTTTTTCTTGTGTTTTTTCTTTGTTTCTTTTTCTATTTTGTTATACATCTTCCTTGAGGATTCCAAAAGAGGGTATATGAAAGAATAATTAAGGCTCAAAGGGGAAAACAAGGGTTAAAGTGTTTGGGTAGTAGAAAAAATTTGCCTCTGTCATTTCATTCTCCGAAAAATGCCAAATACAAACAAACGAAACCAAACGTTGACAACTACATTAAAGAATTACACATAATATCTTTTGACTGCATCGGAATTGATAGCCATATCGATGCATCTTCCTTCAATATCAGTTAGACATAGAGCGCTGTTGGATAATACTCTAGTCACAACAAATGGTCCCTGCCAATTTGGAGCGAACTTGCCTTTCGCTTCGGCTTGATGTGGTAGAACTCTCTTCAGCACATGTTGTCCCACTTCAAATTTCCTGGGACGTACCTTCTTGTTATATGCTCTTGCCATTCTCTTTTGATACAATTGGCCATGACATACTGCTGTCAATCTCTTTTCATCGATCAAGCTCAATTGCTCCAATCGGGTTTTGACCCACTCATCGTCGTCAATCTCAGCTTCGGCGACAATTCGGAGGGATGGAATTTCAACTTCTGCTGGTATTACTGCTTCGGTCCCGTACACCAACAAGTAAGGAGTTGCACCTACCGAAGTCCGGACGGTAGTGCGATAACCCAACAGTGCGAATGGTAATTTTTCATGCCATTGCCTAGACCCTTCTACCATCTTCCTCAATATCTTCTTTATATTCTTGTTTGCTGCCTCAACCGCACCATTTGCTTTGGGACGATATGGTGTGGAATTTCGGTGTGTAATCTTGAACTGTTGACATACCTCTTTCATCAATCCGCTGTTAAGATTTGCACCGTTATCTGTGATGATTATCTTTGGAATTCCAAACCTGCAGATGATGTGGGAATGTACGAAGTCCACCACCGATTTGAAGGTTTTGGCCTCCACCCACTTGGTAAAATAATCGATCGTTACCAGAATGAACCTATGACCATTGGAAGCCGCAGGTTCTATAGGTCCAATAACATCCATACCCCATGCAACAAACGGCCATGGTGGTGACATTGTATGCAATTCAGTCGGTGGAGAATGAATCAAATCTCCGTTTATCTGACACTGATGGCATCTTCGCACGAAACTTATACAATCACGCTCCATAGTGAGCTAGTAATATCCTGCTCGACGAATCTTCTTTGCCAATACATATCCGCTCATGTGTGGCCCACAAACTCCGGAGTGTATATATGTCATCACTGTTGTGGCTTGACTTGCATCTATACATCTCAACAATCCCAAATCTGGGGTTCTTTTGTACAGCACCCCCCCACTAAGAAAAAATCCGTTCGCCAATCGCCGAATAACTCTCTTTTGATCTCCTGTTGCTTGCTCTGGGTATATTCCTAACCTGAGGTATTCCTTGACATCATGAAACCATGGCTCACCATCCATCTCTTCTTCTATCATATGGCAATAAGCATGTTGATTCCGGATTTGAATATGTAACGGATCAACATGAATCTTGTCCGGGTGATGTAACATTGATGCCAACGTAGCCAAAGCATCGGCAACCTCATTATGCATCCTTGGGATACGCCTGAATTCTACTGATCGGAAATGCTTGGTCAGATCATGCAAACATTGACGATACGAGATAGGCTTCAAATCTCTGGTTTCCCATTCTCCCTGAATCTGATGTACCAGAAGGTCCGAGTCCCCCAAGACCAAGACGTCCCGTACATCCATGTCTACCGCTAATCGCAACCCTAAGATGCATGCCTCGTACTCAGCCATATTGTTGGTACAATGAAAATGCACAGTTGAGCAGTAACAGGATAATGATGTCCCGTTTCAGAGATAAGCACAACCCCTATTCCGACTCCTTTTGTGTTCGCCGCTCCGTCGAAGAAAAGCTTCCACCCTGGATCCTCGGTTAATTCTAACCCATCAATTTGCAATACTTCTTCGTCTGGAAAATACGTCCTCAAAGGTTCGTATCCGTCATCTACAGGATTCTCCGCTAAGTGATCGGCCAGGGCTTGAGCTTTCATAGCCGTCCTCGTCACATAGATGATGTTGAATTCTGTAAGTAATATTTGCCATTTTGCTAACCTCCCTGTAGGCATAGGCTTCCGGAAAATATACTTCAATGGATCCAAACGTGAAATGAGGTAAGTAGTTTAAGAAGACAAATAATGTTTCAGCTTTTGGGCTACCCAAGTTAAGGCATAACAGGTCTTCTTCCAAATGAGTGTACTTAACCTCGTGGACCGTGAATTTCTTACTGAGATAGTAAATGGCCCGTTCCTTTCTGCCAGTAAGATCATGCTGCCCAAGTACGCAGCCGAACGAATTCTCCAAAACCGTTAGATAAAGAATCAAGGGTCTACCCGGTTTAGGCGGAACTAGTACGGGTGGGTTTGACAGATACCCTTTGAACGCTTCCTGACATTCTGTCGTCCATTCTATCGCAGCGTCTTTCTTCAACAAACGGAATATGGGTTCACAGGTTGCTATAAGCTGAGCAATAAACCTACTGATGTAATTTAACCTTCCCAACAAACTCATTACCTCTGTTTTATTCTTTGGCGGGGGTAACTCCTGGATGGACTTGATTTTGGATGGGTCAAACTCAATGCCCCGTCGGCTGACGATGAATCCTAGCAACTTTCCTGATGGAACTTCAAATGCACATTTGGCCGGATTAAGCTTGATATCATATCTTCGAAGTCTTTGGAAAAACTTCCCTGAGATCGGCAATGTGGTCTTCTTGACGTCTAGATTTTATGATCACATCATCCACGTACACTTCAATTTCTTTGTGTATCATGTCATGGAATACCGTAGTCATCGCCCTCATGTATGTTGCCCCTGCGTTCTTCAAGCCGAATGGCATTACCCGGTAGCAATAAGTTCCCCATGGTGTGATAAAAGCCGTCTTTTCTGCGTCCTCTTCATCCATCAAGATTTGATGATATCCCGCGTAGAAGTCCACAAAGGATCCGATCTCACGTCCGGCGCAATTATCAATCAGGATATGGATATTGGGAAGCGGGAAATTATCCTTAGGGGTCGCCTTGTTGAGATTGCGGTAGTCCACGCATACTCTGATCTTTCCGTCTTTCTTTGGCACCGGTACTACGTTAGCCAACCAATCAGGGTATCGAGTGACACGAATGACTTTAGCCTGCAGCTGCTTGGTTACTTCCTCCTTGATCTTTACACTCATCTCCGTCTTAAATTTCCGCAGTTTTTGCTTGACGGGAGGGCATGCCGGATCAGTAGGTAATTTGTGAACCACTAGATCAGTGCTGAGTCCTGGCATGTCGTTGTACGACCATGCAAAAATGTCTTTAAACTCCATGAGTGTTTTGATCAATTCTTCTCTCAGGTTGGGTTCGATATGGACACTTATTGTGGTTTCTTTAACATCATTCGTATCCCCCAGATTAACAGCCTCAGTATCATTCAAATTAGGTTTGGGCTTTTCCTCGAAGTGACTTAATTCTTCACCGATTTCTTCTACGGCTTCATCATCGCCGTATTCCGATTCACTCTCGTCACTTCTTATTTCATGCGTTATTATTTCCAAACCAGATTGACTTTCTAGACTGGGTTGATTAATCTTTAAGCACGCCATATCATTAAGATCAGTTGAAAGAAAGCTGCTCAGAAAAGTAAAAAGAAGGAAAATAAACAAAATTAGAGACAAAGGGAACAAAATTTCATTAATGGGAACAGTACAATGAAAAACAAGCTTGCATACTCAAACAAAAAACGAACTAAAACAAATGGATTTTATTCCGGGGACAGCCCCAACACAAAATTTGAAAGAAAACAATCCAAAACAAACTACCAAGACTCCTTTCGGATAGGGAGAGGAGTAGCCTTCCAATTATTCAACTTTTCTTTCGATCCCACAAACTGTATCTCGACATGGCTAGGTCCTTCGCCATCCTCTAACATGCATACATTATAGAACAAGTCCTCAAACCTTCTCAAGAACTCTTCGTCTGGCCTGATCATAGGACTTGGAACCTTTGTCGTTGGATGTCTTCTTGTCCCGGACCTGACAAAATATCGGGAAAGACGCGGAACAGGCTTCGGGAGCACCCATGTCTTCTGCTTATTCCTCTTGGCTCGCTGGATGTCCTCTGGTGTTGGCTTGAATCCCAAGCCGAAGGTTCCCACATTTTCGACCACAGATACCGGTTGTATGATTCCTTGCAGAGATGCACCTAAACCTTTGCCGGGTATGAAACCGTTTCTCAACATTTCTTGAGCCACCATGACGTCTGCGGTAATTATTCTATCATTAAGAATGCATTCCCCTTCTGGAACACGGTTGACGGATACCGCATCACAGACCTGGTAAACCCATGGCCTAACATCCTCTTCTGTATCGACAAAGGGGACGATGGTGCCTGGTTGTAGATCATTCTCTCCATGGACTATGATCTCCTGTCGATCCCACTCAAACTTGACTAGTTGGTGTAGGCTGGATGGAACTGCTTTTGCAGCATGGATCCACGATCTTCCTATCAGAAGATTGTATGAAACTACCATGTCCAGCACCTGGAATTCCACGGTGAACTCCACAGGTCCGATTGTCAAGACTAACACTATGTCCCCGACCGATGCCTTGCCTCCTCCATCAAACCCTCGGACACATATAATGTTCTTGCGTACCCTGCCGATATCCACTTTCAACTTGTTTAGTGTAGAGAGAGGACAAATGTTCGCACTGGACCCATTGTCGACTAGGACTTTGGTAACCACCGACTCCTCACACTTTACCGTAAGATATAAAGCCTTGTTGTGCTCGGTGCCTTCCTCAGGCAACTCATCATCGGTGAAGGTGATCCGGTTTGCTTCAAAGATCCTATTGGTGATCTTTTCCAAATGACTCACAGATATTTTATCGGGTACATGTGCCTCATTCAAAACTTTCATCAAAGCTTGCCGATGTTCTTTAGAGTGTATCAGTAAGGACAGCAATGAGATTTGAGCAGGAGTTTTCTTTAGTTATTCTAAGACAGAATAATCATGCAGCTTCATCTTTTTCAGGAATTCTTCTGCCTCTTCGTCAGTTACCGGCTTTTTCAGTGTTGCCGGAGTAGTCTTCCTCAATTCCGCAGGGGCAAAACATCTCCCTGAGCGGGTCAAACCTTGCGCTTCGCAGACTTCCTCTTTAACTTCTTTTCCTTTGTAGGTTGTCGTGACCCGATCATAATTCCATGGAATAGCTTTGCTATCAGCTATTGGCAACTGTATTGCTGGCTTGATGATGAAAGGATCCACTCGAACACCTGCTACCGTCAAGACGGGTTTGGTTGCTACCCCCGGTACAACTATTTTTGCTTCCCCCGGCCTCACCGGTACTTCGTTCACACTTCCCCTTTCTGCTTCCAACCCCTTTTGTACGTCCTTCTTGCAAATGGGTGACTCATCAAGGCTCGGCCCTTTTCTCATTCCTACCCCACTAGACTTGATCATCATTACAGTCTGAGAGGTTTTCTCCTTTCCCTCTTCTACCAGTACCAACTCGATCATGTTGGTCTTATGATGAGTTGGAAGTGGGTTTTGGTTGATATTGGGCTCCGTTAGAGTCTGGACCTCAATTCGGCGAGTGTCGATGAGTTCCTGGATAGTTGTTTTCAACCTCCAACACTTTTCCGTGTCGTGCCCCGGACATCCTGAGCAGTATGCACAATTTATTGAATGATCCAGATTCTTTGGAAGAGGGTTTGGTAGCTTAGCCTCGACCGGATTTAGCAACCCTACTTGCTTCAAACGGTGGAACAAGCTGGTGTAAGACTCTCCCAAGGGAGTGAAGGTCTTCGTCCTTGGTGCTCTGTCGTTCTTGAAGGCTTGATTCGGACGAAAGCCTGCACCCGTGGGATTTCTATAGGCTCTTGGGGGTGGGAAATTATTCTGTGGATTTGGCGCATGCCATGGTGCCTGGACGGGAGGTGGAGCATATGATTGGGCATGATGGACGGTAAAGTGAGCATCAGGTGTTGGGTAATAGTGTTATGGATGGCTATATGGATTGTGAGAGTAATTTTGTTGGTGGGGCTGTGGCGAATTATACTGGGGTGCGGGGCCTCTGTTCCTGAACCATGCTCCGGAATCAACTGCCGCGACCTCTTCTTTCCTCTTTTTCCCAAGCACCCCTCCGGTGCCACTTTGAATAGCTTGAGTGGTGGCTTTCAACGCTGCATAACTCATGATCTTGTTAGCTTTCAAGCCTTCCTCGATCATAGCCCCCATTTTTATCACCTCAGTGAATGACTTACCCACGGACGTCACCAGATGTCCGAAATAGGTTGGCTCCAGTGTCTGTAGGAAGTAATCCACCATTTCATTCTCTCTCATCGGCGGATCTACCCTCGCTGCCTGCTTCCTCCAGTGGAAACCAAATTCCCTAAAACTTTCGGCTGGTTTCTTCTCTAACTTTAGCAATGATAAGCGATCGGGGATTATTTCAAGATTATACTGGAACTGGCCGATGAATGCTTGAGCCAAGTCATCCCATATAAACCATCTGCTGGGATCCTGCCTAGTGTACCACTCTAGTGCAGACCCCCCCAAACTCTGACCAAAGTAAGCTATCAGAATCTCATCTCGCCCTCCGGCTCCTCGCATTTTACTACAAAAACCTCGAAGATGGGCTACTGGGTCAACATGCCCTTCATATAGGTCAAACTTGGGCGTTTTGAACCCGGCTGGCAACTGGACATCTGGGAATGGACACAAATCTTTCTAAGCGACACTGACCTGGTTACCCAAACCATGCATATTCCTGAAGGATTGCTCCAGGCTTTTGACTTTCCGAATAACTTCCTCATGCTCCAAACTTTTGAAGTGCTTTTCCGGTTCTGCAGGGTTATCCCAGTGAGGGGTGTGTGAATGCGGTTCAGGAGCCTTAAAGGTAGGCTCAGGATCATAACAATGATTGTCATGTATTTGAAAAAGCGGTTCACTGGACGACTTTTGTAAAGTAGCAGGTGGAGGTGCCACAAAAACAGGGGTAACCGGGGGAGGAGGATTTTGCCTGGCTGGTGAAACCGGGGATGTATATGGGTTTTCCCCTTGATAATAAGGATAGATCGGTGCACTTGTCGAGGGGTCAATGGGTGGACGCTCTGGTGCTGGTGGAAGAGTAGGAAGGTTTGGTGATGATTGTCCCCTAGCCCAGGCTAGGTGCATCTCTGTCATTTTCTGTCTCAACCGGTCCACCTCCTCTTTCATGATTTGTATCTCTGTTTTCTCCCCATCGATACTTTTGCCGGAACTAGACATGCTTGCTGGAATTGGACCTTTTTGATATTGTCTTGTAATGGTAATTGGCCAGTACGCTCTAACAAGCTGACTGCTAAAAATATCTGGAACGCAACAAACTTGTTAGTTTTCAGAGTTTAACGGATATGTTATTGCACGTTGGATGCAATGCACCTAGGCAGTTTAACCATTTCTACATGTATTCACTGCATGCGTCATTCCAACTTTTATCTTTGAAAACCTCATTTGTTATTAATCTCCCCATTTTTTTTAGTGGTGGTCGAATCTTATGTGGATTGCCTACGTATCACGTCCCCGCGTGAATCAGACCAAGCGTAGTTCTAATAACAAGATTGTGGCGAAATTCTGGAATTCTTATAATGAAAACCTTTACGGTTACAAAACATGACTTTCAATAATCAACAAAAATGAGAGAAATGCTTGACTCAAGAAAAAACATAAAAATAATAAATAAAAATGCCAACCATTTTTTTTTCAAAATTCTTTTAAAAAAAATACATCTTTTAATCAATAGCCTAATGCTCTTAAACTCCTGAGGGCCCGCGAGGCATCGTTCGGCCTTGCCGCGGGCCTTGGTGTGAGGTCCCTGTGTAGTCCCCTTAACTCTCTCATGATCTGATGAACATAGTCCATAACTGAAGCAAAAAGTGCGGTGCGGGGCATTTGTTCACAGGCCAAGCACTTCATGGTGACATAATGCCCGATTTCTTCAATTCTGTCCTTGATCCTGTCCCTTTCTCTGAGTAGCTGTTCTATCCGCTGATTCTTCGCCCCCAATCTTCGAGCATTGTTGGTGACCTGGTCTAAGAGCCTATCCACTTGTTCTTGCAGTCGGGCCATCACATTGTGGCAACGGTCGATGTATGTCCTGGCATCCCGGGCTTGTTTGAAAACTCGTCCCCTGAGGGTAACATTTACTTCCCTACGATTGGTGATGACCTCGGTATAATCTTTTTCCATTTGTTGTAGATGAAGTGCCTGTTGATGTGTCTCCCTTCTCCAGCTAGCGCGGATCCTCGTCGTTTGGGCCTTTGACTCTTCCAATTCTTTTTGGACATTTGTGACTCGACTTTTTAAACCTTTTATCAATTTTTCGTCTGATCGACTCCTCAACTGTCTGTCGGCATCCCTTTTCATTTGCTGGATTTGAACTCTCAAAAAGTCATTTTCTTGTGCCAACTTCTTTTTATCTCCTTCGTCGGCGGCAGCTTGCATATTCTTCTCGAATTGAAGGTCCCGGACCTGCTGTTCTATCTTACCAATCTTAGTTCTATAACCCTCCTCCTTTGCTAGCCAATTCCATTGCTCTTGTGAATCCTCCGTGAACTGTTGGACATGGGCTCTTTTAGCACATTTCCGACGAATCTGAAACCTTTTCCCGAACCAGACATTGTACTTTGGATCTACCTCACCCTTAGCCAGTTCTCGAACCATAGTCTTAGGCTTAAGGAATCTACATTCATGCCACAACTTTCTAATCTTTTCTTCGGGGAATACGACTCCTGGGCTTAACTCAATGGCGTGCTTTCTTAGATCTTCATCAGTAGGAATAACCTGAAATCTTCCTAGTTGACGTAATACCCGATGAGGAACATATGGTTGGATACTGCAAATCCCTATCAGAAGAATATAACATTCCTCGGCTGCCATGTATACTACTTCGGTATCAGGTAACCAACCGAACGCCCATTCAACCTGATCGGCTTCTATTGAGCTTAGTCGTGCAAGCCATGCTTCGACGCCTTCGGGGAATACAGCGCCTATCATCCGTTCCTCAAAACCACTGATACAGCTTTTCCCAGTCAACCCATGGTTCATGTATTGTGCCCGGTGATGGAGGTGTTCTTGCATCCACAATTGGAGTAACAGATTGCATCCTTGAAAGAAATTGCCCCTTCTCGGCATATAGTCAAGGCTCGGTAGATTTCGGACAAAACCAAAGGGACTACCGTGCTGGTAGCCTTTTTGATTGCAACATCGGCTATTCCTACAAGATTTATCTCTATTTTCTTATCTTCGCGTGGACAAATCACAATCCCCAAGAACGTCGTTATGAATGCCGGAATTCGTCTAGCCACCCACTTGGTTCTATTCCCTGCGTGAGTTAGTCCAAGATTTGATTCTTCAAAACCTCGAGGAGTGTCGTACCGTTGGTATAAGAATTGGAGATCGCAACATCCTCCTGATAAATCATCATTTTTCACTTTCCGACTAATGCTTAGCAAATCCAGAAACCCATGCGGAGATACCGGTCTTGGTGAAAGCAGGTATTGTCCTCTTAATTTCCCATTTAATCCTGCATAGCCTGCAATCTCCTCTAGCGTGGGTGTAAGTTCAAAGTCGACAAAACGGAACACATTGCGGGTCGGATCCCAGAACGATATCAGTGCCTCGATGATGTCTTTCCTTGGCTTGATATTCAGCAGATTAACAAAACCTCCCAAAATTCTTTCCACTATCTTTTTACTACTGTCTTCCAAATCATTCCACCATATGTGGAGCTGCTGAGGGACCTCGCTACAGACTGAAAATGATTTATTCTGATTTGTGCTCATCCTGCACATTTATTAAGGTGATTAAAGAAAGAAAAACAACTTTGTTTTACTAAACAAAACTCAGTTTTCAATCACGGCCTTTCAACGCCTCGGGGACAAAGATTTTAAGGCTGTGCGGGTCAATCGATCAAAAATCAAAAAATCGACCCAAAGGTGGTTATTTATACAAAATCAGCCTTACGGCGTCCCTTTCGGGAACATTCGGCTGCTGTTTTTGAAAACAGCACCACCGATTTATTTACGACGAGAGAAAAAAGAAAAATTAGTTTTGATGTTTTTTGGTTATTTTTGCAAAAGGGGAAGTTGGACCTGATAAAGGTTGCCTACGTATCTCACATCCAATGAGAATCAAACCCGCGTAGTTCGGTTTAATAAAAACAAATTACAATCTCTAAATGAAAACTATTTTTTATTTTACTGAAAAACAAGTAAACTATTTTTTTTATTTTAAGAATAAAACACACAATTTTTTTTTATTAAAAAAAAAAACGTTTTTTTCTTTTTTTTTCTTTTTTTCTATTTTTTTTTAAAAAACAAACTATTTAAAAAAAAATTCTCCAAATTTAAAAACCGGGGAGCATGCAAGTCTGAAGCAAATAAATGCATAAAACAAACAGGATGCAGCAGGATGGTCGTTTTATTTCAGGTCACCTGTCCTAGACGGACCCAACCCCTGTGTTGAGTCCCCTAAGTCAAATGCAACATGATGCAAATAAACGTTCCTACTAGGGATCCGGCATGAAGCTTTGTTATTCTAGGTTCAAAACCTGAGTTTATTGTTCTAGACCTGGCTTACCCGAGCGGACAGCTCGAGCCGGGGAGGAGGCAACAACCCGGGAATACAGAAGCTTCACCGGTTTTGTAACTTATCCAAACCTCGTTCTAAAGTGGGAATTAGACACTATACAGAAAAGAAGTCACACGAAGTGCACCCTTCTTCATGATTTAGAAGACTTAGAGAGGAGATTGGTTTCGGCACAATTTATATGTACAATTCATAAAAATATCAAAGTGGTAAAAACAACATTTAGCACATTAAATACAAACATATAATAAAATCAGATAATAATAAGCCAAATACAACAATTATTCAAAGCTCGAATTCTTAAATCCCGAACCAGTGGTTCTGGGTCAAAGGTCCCCAGCAAAGTCGCCAGAGCTGTCACACCTCCTTTTTCCGCTAACCCGCGAGGGTGCGAGTGGAGTTTTTCCACTTAAAGGACAATCAAAACGGGATTTATTTAATTAATTCAGAGTCGCCACTTGGGAGATTTATGGTGTCCCAAGTCACAGGTTGAATCCCGAATCGAGGAAAAGAATGACTCTATTTAACAGTCCGCGAACCAGAAATCCGGATAAGGAATTCTGTTAACCCGGGAGAAGGTGTTAGGCATTCCCGAATTCCGTGGTTCTAGCACGGTCGCTTAACTATCATATTCGGCTTATTTATCTGATTTTAACAGTTATGTACTTAATACAAATTAATATCCCTTTACCGTTTTTATTATTATTATTTACGAAAGAGAATGTTGCCTAAAAATATGTTTCAAATCACGTCACATGAAATGCACCCGGATCCTCGACACATTCTTATTCAACATTTTGGGATTTGGATTTGGGCCGCATGAAATGCACACCCGTATTTAAGAAGGTAAAATTACTAAAATACGCGCCTAGAGCGGTTACTTATTTACATTTTTGAGAAGGCCGTGAAATTCGCTAAGAAAAGACACATCTCGAAATCTAAGTATTTTATATATACATTTAGGAAAATCCCGCAATTTTATGTCTTTTTATTCGGCGGGATTCGTCTTATTTATTTAAAAGGATGATCCTAAAGTTGCTATATTTTCTTTATTAAATTCATTTCTAAAAAATGCAAAATAAGAAAAGATTCTAATTTATTCACATGATTTAAACTCATTGTAACCGGGTTTCGACCACAATTTGCTAATTCTAAAATAAATATGGCTATGCGGTCTTTTGACAATTATGGGCCCAGGCCCAACAAGAGTAGTACAAAACATGGACCTGGGCCCATCTTTATTTTAGTTGGGCCAAACTAACTTATTTTATACATACTCATACTTTGCAAACTAAAAATGGTATTATTTTTGTTAACAAATATTCTGCAAATTTAAAGTGGTATTCTGCTTAAAGTAAAAAAAAAACTTCAAAGTCTGATTTTATTTAATCTAAGTCATTTACATGCTGAAATTAACCAATTATATCTAATTAAACAATATTCCTATAAGATTCAGAATAACCTTTTGTTTAGTGGTAACTATCGGATTATCCAAGAATAGTCTAAATGGCCTAATTGTTTATGCCATTTTTTCAAAAAAAAAATATAATAACATAAAATAGCCTATCGCGCCATTAATACCTTTTAACTGGCATACATGTGAAGTTCGCACATTACACTACTATAAAGTGTTCAGTCATACATAAACAAACATCTACATGATTCTAAAGGAATAAATATTCTAATGTATATACAAAATAAGTAAAGAACTATAATAAGTTTAAAATTTCAGATCTTTATTTTTCTTTGCATTCATGCTTCAATTTTCAGCTTACAAGAACCAATGTATTAGTTGTGTACCTGGTATTTGGAAAGTAAAGAAGAAGATAGTCAGCAGTAGCAAAGCAACAACACAGCAACAACAGTAGAGCAGCAACAGCCAGTATAATCAAACAAATACCCAGTGCAGATTTGAATCCGAAGAAAAAATCAGCAGAAAACCAAGGGAACAATAGCAAAATATCTTAATAACACTCAATGGAATAATAACCCAACACTTCAACTATTTTCTGAAATCTGAAATCTAGTAAGAAAATTTCAGCCTTAATGTCACTCTTTTAGCTCTATTATTTTCTGAAAATAAACTCTATTTTTTTAATCTTTTTCCAAAAACTCTCAATCTTTCTCTCAATATTTCAGTGCTTAAGTCCTCTTTACTTCTCCTAAATCAGTCTATTTAAAGACTAACATTGGTCCATTTTTATTCCAAACTTTTGCTTTTAGCCCTGTTTTTATTCCTTTCCCATGTGCCTTTGCACCCTTTTATCATTAATCCCTCTTGTTTCTGATTTCCAGCCTTTAAAGGCATTAGGCATGGTGTATTCTTACACTACAGATCCCCTTTTTGTTTAAAGTATTCATTAGTTAATGACATATTGCATATTCTTACTCGCATACCACTAACACTAAATATTTTAAATCTTCTATCATCCAAATATACCCTGAAAAATCCCTTAACAATCTGTATTTAAACCTCTCTGATTTACAACTAACTGATTATTAGCTACTAGTCACTACACAACTATAACCAATCCTTAAATCAAATTCACACAAACAACTCAAGAAGAAAAATCTGACCGAATAAAAAGTCTTGAGGGAGAAGAAGAATTAATGAACAAGATAAGATTGCAAACAACACTTTAAAGAAAAGTAGATAATCTAAAAAATAAAAATGAACAAAACAAAAATTATAACTAACACTTTAAACCAAGAACATCAATCTAAAAAATAGGAAGGATAAAACAATATTCATAACCAAACTTTAAACCAAGCACAACAAATCTGAAAATTTGAAATGAACAAGACAAAAATCGTAACTAACACTTTGAACAAGAAAAATAATCTGAAAGGTCGAAGAAATTCGAAGACAACATGTGTGACGACCCAAAGGGGTCATCACTTATTTAATTAATCAATTCGAGCTTCTGAGGCCTTGAAAACCTCATTCCATATTGCCTCGATTTACGTGCACAATCCGAGCATGTAGCCGGAAAGATTTTGTGATAGAAAATATGAATTCTATGAGAAATTTGGATAAAAATGATATTAATATTGATATGGTTGACTTCGGTCAACATTTTTGGTAAACGGATCCGGACCGAGATTGGATGGTCCCGAGAGGTCCGTAGGAAAATATGGGACTTGGACATGCGTCCGGAGTCGAATTCTGAGGCCTAGAGCCCAAGTTATGAATTTTTCTATGGAAATTGTTTTTGATGTAATTGTTAAAGGAAATGAATTAATTGACCTTGGTATCGGGCTCGTATTTTGGTTCCGACGCCCGGTACAAGTCTTAAATATTATATATGTGATTTCTGTAAAGTTTGGTGACATTTGGATGTCGTTTGAGATGTTTTGGAGCTTGAGTCCCAAGTTTGAAAGTTTTGAAAACCAAAGGTATGAAAATCATGAATTTGAGGCTTGATTTGATGAAAACGAGGTGATATTGGCGATGTGATCGCACGAACAAGTTCATAATGTGTTTTTGAGGTTGTGTACATGTTTGGTTTTGAGCCCGGGGGGCTCGGGTAAAGATTTGATAGGCCGTTGGATGAAATTCTGAATTTTTGCACTGCTGGTTTTTCACCCAGCTGTTGGCTTCGCAATTGCGAAGTATTTCTCGCAATTGCGAAGGGGCAGTACAAGGCAGGGCTCGCAAATGCGAACCCTGATCGCAAATGCGAACGCCTCATAACCCAGCCTTGTTCGCAAATGCGAACATTGCCCTTTACTGCCTGTGTTCGCAAATGCGAACATCAGTTCGCAAATGCGAACACTGCCCTTAAATGCCTTTGTTCGCAAATGCGAACATTAGTTCGCAAATGCGAACACTGCCCTTCCCAGCTTGGTTCGCAAATGCGAACATATGTTCGCAAATGCGAAGCCCCAGTTTTTGCCTTGGCTTCGCAAATGCGAACAAAAGTTCGCAAATGCGAACTTCCCGGCCTTAGCTTATTTTTCAAACTCCAGAAATTGGTCGGGGTTCGCAATTGCGAACCCATGTTCGCAAATGCGAACACAGAGACCTGTAAAACACGATTTTCAGTTCATTTCTTCACTTTTTACAAAACAAAAACACCCGTTTGCGATTCTTCACGGATTCCTTCTTCATCAAAACAATTGTAAGTCACTTTTTACTTAATTCTTTCAATTCCTAACATCATTAAACATGTTTTTCATTAGAAATCAAAGGTTTTCATGGTAGAATTCTTGTTTTTGTTAGAAAATAGGGTTTTTCATAAATTGGGGAATTGGACCTCGAATTGAGGTCCGATTTTGAAACAAATCATATACATGAACTCGTGGGGGGATGGGTAATCGGATTTTGGTCCTAACCCCGAGTTCCGACCATGTGGGCCCGGGGTTGAAATTCACTATTCCGGGCGCAGAATGTTGTAAAAGTTGTATTTGGTCTTAAGAATTAGTTTGTTGAGTAGTATTGATGATATTAAATCAATTGTGTATAGATACGATTGGATTGGAGCCAAATTTGAAAGAAAAAGACATTTCCACGGATTGAATTGTTCATAAACACTCGAGGTAAGTGTTTGTTCTATCCTAGCTTGAGGGAATAGGATTATGTGCTATGTGTTATGTGATCGAGTGCGGTGTATGGGCTGTGGTGACGAGCATCCATACACTGGCGTCTAGTATGACCGTGAGTCGTTGAAAAATGATTATTTTGAGATATATTACGGATGAATTGTTATTGTTCTCCCTTGTTGGGACTTGTTGTGAAGATAATTATTGATTGCCCTTGATGGGACGGTTTATGAATTACTGTTTCTTTCTTTGCCCTTAACTGTAATTGTTATTTGGGTGAGGAAGAGTGATAATGCACGAAGGGTGATGTCGTGCCATGTTTATTTATTTATGCACGAAGGTTAATGTCGTGCCATGTTTATTTATTGATTATGCACGAAGGATCATGCCGTGCCCTGTTATTGAACCATGTACGAAGGATCATGTCGTACTATGGATGTGAGGATGAGAGTAAAAACACGAAGGGTGATGCCGTGTACTTTATTTGTTTATTTGGTGAGGATGAGAGTAAAAGCACGAAGGGTGATGCCGTGCAGCTGCTTGCTATTTCTTGAATTGATATTACTTGTGTTTACATTATACTTTGTTTTTCCTTGTGAAATTATTAACTGTGGTTAATTGTTTAATTCTTTGAGATATTCCTTATTGTGTTAATACTTGGTTATTTCTTGTTATTTTGTGGTATACATATATATTGAATTGCACAGGTTTATGTAGGTGTCTGGTCCTAGGCTTGTCACTACTTCGCCGGGATAGGCCAGGCACTTACCAGCATATGGGGTCGGTTGTGCTGATATTACACTTCTGTGCGTTTTTGCACAGGTCCAGGTTACGATCAGGAGCAACAGCAGCAGTAAATAGATTGCGTGGGAGTTGATCATATTTGAGACCGAGGTAGCTTGCGGACGTCCGCAGGCCCGGCGTCTCTCTCTTTATTTATGTTATTAGCTGGAGTCTCTTTGTTCCGAGACAAACAGAATTATGTTATATTTCCTTGAGACTTTTATGTGTAGTATTCCATAGTAGTTCGTGAGTTGGTGACTCCACGTCTTGGGTAGAGGATTTCAGTATGATTTTCACCTTGTGATTTGTTATTTCCATTTCGATAAAGTATTCCGCATTTATTTAATTAAAATTGTGTTAAAAACGGGATAGTATGAATACAGTGGCTTGCCTAGCTACCACGAGTAGGCGCCATCACGATCCCGATGTTGGGGGAAAATCCGGGTCGTGACAAGTTGGTATCAAAGCTCTAGGTTACATAGGTCTCACCACTCATGAACAAGCTTAGTAGAGTTTGAGAGGTAGGTACGGAGACGTCTGTACTTGTCCTCCAGGGTCTATTGAGTTAGGAAAGAGTCTCTCATTTGTTCTCTCTTGTCGAGCGACTTGTTCCTCAATTACTAATTGAATTTCTATTCTGTCCTTTCGCAGATGGTGAGGACACGCGCTTCTTCGTCCGCTGACCAGCAGCCCGAGCCCCAGGCAGCTCCCGTGAGGGGCAGGGGCCAAGGCCGTATCAGAGGCCGTGGTAGGGGTAGAGCTTAGCCCCAGGCAGCTACCCCATAGGTGGAGCCTCATATTGAGATTGACGAGGAGGTTCCGGTTACAGCAGCTCCAGTGGGCCCAGCTCAGGTCCCAGGAGAGGCTTTATTTACCCCGGATCTCCGGGATGCTTTGGTCAGAATAGCGGGATTCATGGACAGCATTGCCAGAGCGGGTTTATTATCAGTTGCCCCAGCCGCTTCTCAGGCTGGAGGAGGGGCCCAGACTCCTATTGCTCGTACTCCGGAGCCAGTAGCTCCTCAGCCTCAGGCAGTAGTGGTTCCAGCCAGCTGTGGCCACTCAGTCAGGTACCACAGCTCATGCCGGTGATGGAGCGGCCATGACTTCTCATTCGTTATGGAGACTTGATCGGTTCTCCAAGTTATTTACCACTACATTCAGTGGAGCCACATCAGAGGATCCTCAGGACTTCTTATTCAGTTGCCATGAGATTCTCAAGACTATGGGGATCGTGGAGACAAACGGAGTTGACTTCTGTACCTTCAGGCTTGCAGGATCCGCCAAGACTTGGTGGAGAGATTGTTGCTTGACTCGACCAGCAGGGTCCCCAGCTTTATCATGGGACCAGTTTGCGGAACTATTTATGGAGAAGTTTCTCCCTGCTACTCAGCGGGATGTACTTCGGAGGCAGTTTGAGCGCCTCCATCAGGGCACTATGACAGTTACACAGTATGAGACGAGATTTATCGACTTGGCTCGTCATGCGGTGGTGATACTTCCCACGGAGCGGGAGAGGGTCCGTAGATTTATAGATGGGCTTAATCAGCCGATTAGACTCCAGATGGCTATGGGCGTGGGGAGTGACATATCATTTTAGGAGGCAGCCAATGCAGCACGCAGAGTTGAGATGGCTCTTGCTAGGGGAGGCGGTTATTCTTCAGATAAGAGGCCTCGTCATTCAGGCAGGTTTGGTGGTTCTTCCTCTGGTAGCAGAGAATCCTTTGATAGAGGCCAGTCCTCCCGGCCTTTTCATTCCGCCCTTCAGGCTTCACAAGGTGGATCAGGTGATCGCGGTTTTCGTGGGCATTATTCGGACCAGCCTCCTATTAATGCTCAGCCTCTTCAGAGTGTTCGTGGAGGCCATTCGGGTCGTCAGGGCCAGCAGCCCTATCAGTCTAAGAGTTGCTACGGTTGTGGTGACCCGGGTCATTTTATCAGGTATTGCCCTCTAGCGGCGGGCAACTCTCAGCGCGAGGTCCTCGTCCTATGATTCGGGCCCCGGCTGACCCTCAGCCTGCCCGGCCAGCGAGAGGCGGGGGTAGAGATTATAGAGGTGGAGGTCGAGACCGCAGAGGTGGAGGTCGAGACCGTAGGGGTGGAGACCGTCCGGCCAGAGGTAGAGGTCGGCCGGTTGATGGTCGTCCTAGAGACGCGGCTCGGAGGGGAGGTGCGGATCCCCGATTCTATGCTTTACCGGCCGGGCCGAGGCAGAGGCATCGGATGCCGTGATTACGGGTACTATTCTTGTGTGTGGCGAGAGGTGCTTCGGTATTATTTGACCCTGGATCTACATATTCCTATGTGTCTTCCTACTTTGCACCGTATTTGGCCGTGCCCGGCTATGCTCTGGATATTCCAGTTTATGTGGCTACACCAGTGGGTGATTCCATTGTAGTCGACCGGGTGCATCGTTCGTGCGTGGTTATATTTGGGTGTCTTGAGACCCGTGTTGATCTGTTGCTTTTGGATATGGTAGATTTTGATGTCATATTGGGGATGGACTGGTTGTCCCCATACCATGCTATTCTAGATTGCCATGCTAAGACTGTGACCTTAGCCTTGCCAGAATCAACCCGACTAGAGTGGAAAGGTACCTCAAGCCACTCCGTTCGCACCGTTATTTCTTATGTTAAGGCTCGACACATAGTCGAGAAGGGGTGTCTAGCTTATCTAGCTTATGTTCATGATTCAAACGCAGAGGTTCCTTCTATTGAGTCAGTTCCTATTGTACGGGAGTTTCCTGAGGTTTTCCTTCAGAATTATCGGGCATGCCACCTGACAGGGATATTGATTTCTGTATTGATCTGGCACCGGGCACTCAGCCCATCTCTATTCCACCCTATCGTATGGCCCCGCCGGAACTAAAAGAATTGAAAGATCAGTTGCAAGACCTTCTTGAGAAGGGCTTTATCAGGCCCAGTGTTTCCCCCGGGGAGCACCTGTATTATTTGTAAAGAAGAAAGATGGCTCGATGCGGATGTGTATTGACTATCGACAGTTAAACAAGGTGACTATCAAAAATAAATATCCACTTCCGCGAATTAATGATTTATTTGACCAGCTTCGGGGTGCCAAGGTATTTTCAAAGATAGATTTGAGATCTGGGCTACCATCAGCTGAAGATCAGGGCGGCTGACATTCCTAAGACAACTTTTCGCTCTAGATATGGGCATTATGAGTTCTTGGTCATGTCCTTCGGGTTGACCAATGCCCCGGCAGCATTCATGGAGTTGATGAATCGGGTATTCAGGCCTTACTTAGATCTATTCGTGATAGTCTTCATAGATGACATCCTGGTATATTTCCGCAGCCAGGAAGAGCACGAGCAGCCTCAAAGTGGTTCTTCAGACTCTGAAAGATAACCGACTATATGCCAAATTTTCTAAATGTGAGTTACGGCTGAGTTCGGTAACATTTACGGGTCACATTGTATCGGTGGAAGGTATTCGAGTAGACCCAAAGAAGATTGATGCAGTCC